>JAEQBH010005416.1:0-420890 GCA_016808115.1 Tetrastigma voinierianum | reverse complement strand
GGATTAAGTACATATGTAACCCATTTGACCTTTATGCTTCAGCTTGAGGGGAAGTGTTAAGGATTAGTTTCCTAAACCATTTAGGAATCTTTTCTTTCCTTTTCTCTTTATTCTTTTGTTTCATTTCTTTGCTTTAACACTTAGAGTATAAATATGTATGTTCCCTCACTTTTTTATTTAATCAATAAAAATCAAAGAGTTATTTTTCTCTTCACAGATACAAAGCTTGTGTTGAGAATCATAGAATATTCTTAGAATATCCTCCGATTTATTCCCTACCTTTCTTGTACGATATTTGTCCTTCCTTTTTGCACTTGATTTGTTTCCTTTTTATGTCTTCCTGATGTATATAAGTAGGTAAGACTTGTACTGTTGAATTCATCCAATCAATAAGAAAAGCATCATTTTCTTATATTTCTTCACAGCTTGGATTAATAAAGGATCTATGGCTTCTTAGCTGGCTGAACAAGGAACTGAATGAAGTTTGAGGTTGACTTTTTGGAATAAAGCCACTTCTGGTGATTGAAGAAATCTTCACAGAGGTGAGAGAGTAAAGATGCAAAAAGTAAAAGTGACCAGTGGGACAAAAATTCTTACTATCTCATTTACGTCATTCAGGATCATTTTTAGTCAAGTTCCTGTATACTAGCATTTGAGATGTAATGGATAAAATATTTAGACACACACTAGCACCCTACAATACTAATCGAACCCATGTAACATAAATGATACATAAACCCCCATGCAAGGTTTATGAAGAGCAGGTTCCACTTCCAAAATTAGTTCTTGCCATTTTAGCAGCAGCTAGCAATTGATACTTATCATATACCCCATGCAAGGTTTGCTAAATTGGACTCCCACACCATGATAGAGTTCTACTAGTTTTAGAAATTTATGAGCTCTGAATTTAGTGTTAGAATGGAGGAGGTTATATGTAATTAGTGTTCTAGTAGGGGAGTTCCCAATGAGTAGAGTTGAAAGTATGAAATAGTTTCTACAAATCGCCCTTACAAAACAATAAACATAGAAACAACAAATATAGTTTTCTCCTTTTGGTTTATTCCTCGTTGAAGCATGATCTTCATATTAAACCCAAATCCTACAAGCTTGAGCTTTTAGGAAAGTTGATCATTTAACATGGTATCGAGCCTCGCTGGTTAGAGGTCCCGTGGCTCAAACCCTCTCTCAATTTAACTCATGTTTATTAGGAAAGTCCATAATGGACTTTGACTCTCCACGTGCACGGGTATGGGGCCGTGTGCATGTGAGGGAGGGTGTTGAAGCATGATATTCATATTAAACCCAAATCCTACAAGCTTGAGCTTTTAGGAGAGTTGGTCATTTAACAATTCCATTTCTATTTGTGTTGAACATTTGCTTGCACAGCCTCCTATTTTTGGATTTTATTGAGCAGATTTTCATTTTTTTAACCGTTTTAGGTGCGTTAGCTTTCAGCAATTTTTTTCCTTCCTGATCTCCTGGTTTACAAGATGGGTTCCCAATTTTTCTGTCTATGAAAGATCAGATAGTACTGAAATCTTATAGAGTAAACAATGACCAAATATATAAACTAAGATTATGAAACAAGAGCAGAATCCATTGGTGTAACACTTACGAAATATCTCCAGCAGTTGAAGGAGATCCATATTCATCAAACAAAGATTAGATCCCCCAAATTGCCCATGCAAGTCACCAAATATTTTGACAGGAGCTTTAAGAACCAAAACACTTGGTTCGTTTGAAAATATTTGTTCTGCAGTATCACAAAGATCTGCTATTTCAATGTAGTCTAAGAAAAATTGTTTGCAGACAGGAGGCTTCCACCCACGAGGCTTTGGGAAGGTGCGCACCACCTGGAAAGGGTGATCCAGGCCGCCTGGATTACAGGCAGCAAGAAAAGCAATTACAAACAGAGAATTCCTCCAACCAATAACATAAGAAGTGGCAGACATGAATATTTGGAAAAAAGTCCAAAAGTTGGTTGAATATAGATGAACACAGCATAGATTTTACGTAGAGATCATACAAACAGGATTCATGAGTTAAATAACTAATCAATTCTACATAACACTACATTAGGAATTAATTTTGACAAAAGTTAAAATGGTCAAAGAAAAATGACCTGAAATGGAAAAATAAAGATTAACCAGAAAATTAAAATGAGTCTAATGCCTCGTTATTACACAATAAAACAAAATAAACCAGAGATTAATACAACATATGACCAGTATCGTGAAGTGGATCTGATCAGTGGCTAGCTTAGCTTTGCCATGCACTTTCTGCGCACCAAAGTCAATCTTAACCCACATTTTGTTTTGCCTGCTCTAGTTTTGCATCCCCAGATTAAATCAAATCAAACCCAACTAGTTAACTTTTAGTCTTCTTTTCACATGACTAAGTCCTCTTAATAGATTCTTTCTCATCTTTCCATGTGATGGCACCACTAGGTTATCACGATTTTATTTGGTTCTCATTCTATCTCTTCTAGTAGGTCAATGATATACACCTCAGCATCATCTATTTGGATGTGATAACCTTACATACATGTTGCTTAATAGACCAATAATTTGCACAACAAAGATAGGGCCAATCCCCATAGACATATCAAGGACTAACTCTACAATGATAATAAGAGAAAGTATTGCACAATCTGGCCTCCAAATGAGAAAAGATATGCTTAGTTGTTATTTGAGCCACTTGCTTTAGTATTTGGGATCCAATGTCTATAACATTGTGTTGAATATAATATCTGAAGAGAAACTGGTCTAATAACATGGCTCTTATAGTGGTCAGGTGTTTAACCTTTTAATATAGTCACCATTAACCCTATAAATAGTTATGAATGAAACTTAACACTAATAAGACCAGATAAAACTTTACCACTACTAACTCTTTAATATCATTTGAAAAAGAAAATTACAAAATAATACAGGGCGAGGTAGCGTTTAGTATTTACCAATGGTTAATATCCACAATACTATTAAGTTGATGTTAATAATGTCTCCTATTAGATGGATGATAATGTAATGCCTGAAGAAAAAATGAAACTAAGAAGTAAAAGAAAACAGAGATACCACACCAATGATTGGGCAGTGGACTGGTTCATAATATGATAACATCCCATCTGTATATCATACTACGTAGTTCACAGAGATGATCAGCAAGCTACTTAACAGCATCTTTGTTTAAATACTCAATCCAAAGTACATCTGTTATAGCAAAACCTTTACCTTCTTAGACACGGTAATGAAAGACCTTTGCTGATTGAATAATTCTGTAGCAGCAAATTCATTCTCTGCAGTACCATAACAGATGCTCCTATCTTCATTTTCAAACCGGTCAATTGAAAGCTTTCTAACCATACTACCAAAAGCACTGCCAGTTTCGGCAGCTGCCACGACCTATTGGCATATTAAATAATTGGCATCAAAACATGTCTTAGGAATCAAAGCAAGTATCTTAAATTCACTAACGCAATGTAGTGACAAATTGAAATAGAGCAAGAAATTCAAGATGGAGAAATTTCCAGCACATACAGGTCTATGATGCAACTGGACTACATGAGGAATGCTACTCAACAGAGCTGATTCAGGCATAATCAAAGTGGAATTCTGTTTCCCAGTTCGGGCAGTTTCTACCCCATCATGGCCATCCTGAAATTGTTCAATGTCTCCATTAATTATCCTTGCCTTTGCAGCTGCTAATGCAGCACTATTGGCCTTCAGCTGCAGCTAAGGAGCCTTCAACCAAGTACTCAACACCTTTGCTCACTGTCCTGTACAAGTATTTCTGTTTTAATAGTTTCAGTCTTATGGAATAGGTATAAGTTTCCGGTTACTTGCCTTGGTCGCTGAAGCATATTGTTTTCAGTGATGGTATCTTTGCCTGTGTAACCATTGATGGCATATACAACAGGAGTTACCACAGCAATTGCATTGTTGAAAATGGCCTCAGGAAAGGTTTTCTCTGTCCTTTTGTCACCACAAGCACACATTCCAGGTGATCTTACAGTTTGCCTGTCAGCTGCAACAGTTGTTGTGATTGCTGCAGCAGAAGGAGGAGCACTTGTTGTTTCAGCAGCTTGACAATTTTCAGCAACAAGCAGGTCATCAAGCAACAATCCTGTAGTACCAACTCCAAAAACAATGAAAACGGTCATCAGACTACTGACTTTTTATAATACTAGGCCTCTCCTAAAGCTTCCCAATCTATTGTGTGAAGAAATGGTCATCATGTCACAGATACTTCCTAGAGGAGCTCAATCCATATTGCCTAATCTAAATAATTTGCACCACAACCATATTGTCGAGAGACAATGTAAAAGAAGATGGTTAATCAATTCTCCATGCTCCACATATAACTTACTCTTGAGAGAAAATGAATACATTGATTCTCATTAATTTACAAAAGGAGGAAACATACATATTTATACTCTAGTGTTAGGGAAAAAGGAAACAGAGTTAGAGTCTAATTAGGAGAGTAAGGAGAGAAGGAAAAGAATCCTAAATGGATTAGGAGACTAAACCTTAACACTCCCCCTCAAGCTAGAGCATATAGGTCAAAAGCACCAAACTTGTCACAAATATACTTTATCCTAGGACCTCTAAGAGACTTAGTGAAGATATCTGCTGGTCATTAGAGTTGACAAAACTAGTAGTCATGCATCCCAATGCAATATTTTCTAATAAAGTGGCAATCCACTTCGATGTGTTTGGTCCTCTCATGGAAAACTAGGTTAGATGAAATATGCAAGGCGGCTTGATTATCACATATAAGCTTCATTTGTTCATCCTTCCCAAATCTTAGCTCTTGGAGAAGATGCTTCAACCATATGAGTTTACATGTTGTTAAGGCAATAGCTCGGTACTCGGTTTCAGCACTGGATCTGGCTACTACATCTTGTTTCTTACTCTTCCAGGATATTAAGTTACCTCCAATGAACACACAATACCCTGATGTAGAACGTCTATCTATGGGTGAGCCTACCTAGTCTGCATCACTGTATCCAACAACCTAGGTATGACCTCTGTTCTCATACAACACCCCTTGACCTGGTGTTCCTTTGATATAACGGAGAATATGAACTACAGCATCCCAGTGGCTATCACAAGGTGATTGTAGGAACTAGCTAACTACACTCATAGGAAAAGAGATGTCAGGCCTAGTGATAGTGAGATAGTTCAGTTTACCTACAAGTCGTCGATATCTCCCTGGATCTCTAGAAGCTCCCCCTGACTTGGTACAAGTTTGACATTCGGATCTATAGGAGTGTCTACAGGCTTACAATCCAACATACCAATGTCTGTCAATATATCCAAGGTATACTTCCTCTGAGAAATAACCACTCCGAAATTAGACTGAGCTACCTCAATGCCTAGAAAATACTTGAGTTTCCCTAAGTCTTTTGTCTGAAAGTGGTAAAGAGGTGTTACTGAGTTTCTTCGAATACCATCACGGTCACCGCCTGTAATGACAATGTCATCCCCACATAAACAATCAAGTAAATACACTTTCCAAGAAGAATGATAAAATGTAATGGTTCATCGCGTCGAATCATGCCAAACTCTTAAACCACTGAGCTAAACCGACTAAATCAAGCTCGAGGAGACTGTTTCAGACCATATAAGGAACGACATAATTTGCATACCAAACCAGACTCCCCCTGAGTAACAAAACCAGGTGGTTGCTCCATATAAACCTCCTCGACGAGATCACCATGAAGAAAGGCATTCTTGATATCCAACTGAAAAATAGGCCATGAACGCCTAGCGCCTATAGAAAGAAGCAAAGCGAACAGCCAAGCAATTCGCCACCGGAGAAAAGGTGATCATAATACCTGAGCTATACTGGCTGAAAATTTCGCAACCAAACGCCTTAAGCCGGGACACCTGACCATCAGTCCCACCGTCATCAGATAAACCCAACGACAACCAACAGAGACTTGCTAGAGGAAGAGCGAAGGCGTCTCTATGTGTCATTTGAGTAAACAACATCCATTTCCTCACACACTGCTTCCAACCCGGACGAGAGAGCCTCACTAAAGGCTTTTAAAGGTAGATAGAAGACAAGGTGGAAATAGCGCAAAGTAGTAGAAAGATAAACGATGAAAGCTAAGAAAATAATAAACAGATGCTGAAGTAGAGCGGGTACCTTCTCCGAATGGCAATAGGTAGATCATCGATCTGCTATAAACTCGGAGCAGAGATGATCATGTGATAAGAGATGAGTCAACACGAGGCCCTGTAGGAGGACGAGGCGAGTATAGACCTAAAGCGGTCAAGTCACGACATTTGTAGGTGGAGAAGGGAAATCGGGAGAGGGTAAAACAAAAGGAATAGATAAGACATCTGGAGCAGAAGGACGCACTGCATAGGAGAAGAAGCAGGAATCTTCAAAGAATGTGACATCAACAGAGATAAAGTAGCGATTAGTATCGGGAGAATAACAATGATAACCCCTCTGAAGGCGAGAATAACCTAAGAAGACACACTTCATGGCAGAGAGTTTGTCTTGCCCAGGAGTGAGAATATGAACAAAACAAACACAACCAAAAACACGAGGGAGGTAAAAGAGAGGTTGAGTAGGTAGTAAGATAGAATGAGGGATCTGATCATGCAAAACAGAGGAGGGCATACGATTAATCAAATAACAAGCGTACTAAGATAGCATCCTTAAAAACATTGAGAAACCCATGAGGAGAGGAGAGGCGAGCTATCTCAACTAAATGACGATTCTTACTCTCAACCACTCCATTCTGTTGAGGAGTGTAAGCACAAGATGATTGGTGAAGAATCCCATGGGAAGACATAAAAGAAGATAATGGTGTAGAGAAATATTTTTTGCATTATCATTTCTTAAAATACGAATAGAAGTATTGAATTAAGTGCGAATTTCAGCGTGAAATTTTTGAAAGATGGAAAATAACTCAACTCGAATTTTCATTAAAAATAACCAAGTACATCGAGAATAATCATCTATAAAAGTAACAAAGTAACGAAATCTTAAGTGGGCGCAGACCTGGGGCGACCCCAACATCACGCAATCAGCTCAAAAGGAGAGTTTGTCCGAGGATCTAAACGCTTTGAGAACAAGACACGAGTATGTTTCTCAAGCTAACAGGATTCACACTCAAGCGAAGATAAACTAGAAAAATGAGGAACCAGCTTCCGAAACTTGGAAGGCTTAGATGACCAAGACGACTGTGGAGGAGGAGAGGAGCTTCCGTGGAAGTGCAAACAGTGGAACAAAGAGGCGAGTTGAGGTGAAAGAGGCCTTGTGACTCATGTCCGATGCCAATCATCTTCCTCGTACTCTGGTCCTGCAAGGTTATAGAGTTGTGTGAAAAAGTAAGTACAAAATGAAGGTCACGAGTCAACTTACTAATGGAAATAAGATTAAAAAGAAAATTATGAACATTGTGAAACCCCGGAAAATCTGAAAATTTCGAGAAAGGGTAAAACAGTAATTTCGATTAAAAATCCGGAATTTTTCTAGATCTCGGAGGACGAAATGCACTTCATCGGCTGATCGCCTCGCCAAATCTAGCCACACGTCGACCCGGTGACACCTGGACATCATGTTTTCGAGACACGGAAGGTGATGTGGGACACTTGGCGCATTTTGAATGGCTCAAGATGAAACACGTGTCAAGTGGAGAGCTAGTCAAACATGAGCTCAAGTGAGACCCATGAGAGACATGTGTGAACATGTGATTGGGTGGAAATCTATGGTAGATGGAGAAGGGATAAGGTGTAATCCAAGGTGGCCACTTAGAATGTGACACGTGTGCTGAGAGGACAAGTTCTCGACCCATCTCACTAAATTGGTCGGGAGAAGAGAAGGAGAGAGAGAAGAGGAAACCAAAAGAGAGGGAGAAAGAGAGCTTTGTAGTGAGAAGCTTTCTACTTCTAGATTTTCGACGACGGTCCGTCGAACCCGATGAGACAAGAGGCGTGCTGATCCCCACCGCAAGAGCTACGCGTGAGTACTCAAAAGATTTGCGGGAGTTTCTCGGCAACTCCAGGAGGTGGGGGTTTTCTCCTACTTGTTTTATTCCTTGGCTAAGAGCCATTTGAATGGATAGAGATGTTCTGAGGCCTGAATGGCCATGTATTTCAATTCCAAAGATTAGGATTGAGTGAGGAAATTCTTGCAGTGGTCATTGACGCTTTTGAGACCTAGGCTGTACAAATTCACGGACCTTGTGCTGGTTGAGGTCATTGGCGCTCGAGACGAATTGCCTAAATTGTTGATTAGCACAAGTGTGCTATTGTGGGTGTTATTGCTATGAATGAATAACATGTTGTTGTGTGTGAATTTTGTTAATATGTACATGCTTAATATATTAACATGAATTATTGTGAAGTGGCATATTGCATTTCATATGCACTGGGCACCCTTAAACAATAGGTGTGAGAGCATGATATGTTTTCGGAGGGTTGGCTCACAATTGATTATCGGAGTATGTCCACAAACGAATTATATCGGAAAGTTGTCCGAAGAATTGTATTGGAAAGTTGTCCAACAGTTCACGTCGGAGGATGTCCAATGAACTGTTTCGGAGAGTTGTCCAACAATTCACCTCGGAGGATTGTCCAAAGTATTTGTTCGGGGGGTTATCTAATAAAATTTTAGAATGTGTTTTCAAAAACAAAAACCTTTTGTTTTGAAGATGTACAGCCACACCTGGCATATGCATGCGCAGGAGTCAAATGAGGGCTCGAGACGCTGGAAAGGGTGAGTCACATTCTCATCCATAACATATGAAATTCGGTAGGGACATACGTGTTTTACTCAATGTTTAGCTATACTAATGCACGAAGACTTAGGTGGAGAGTAACCCATATACAGTGAAAATTCCAATTATTAAAAGATTACTCACCCTATCGGAGTGAAAAAATTATTTTCCAGTAATCGGGCGCGGCACTCCGGGGATGGACGATCCGATGCCTTAGAGGCGAAGACATGGCCAAACTTGGCCTCATTTCAGTATTTTGTAAATTTTGGAGAGAAAACCCAGATTTTTGTAATTTGTAATTAAATACAAATTGTAATTAAACTCCTTTTGTATAATGAATATATTTGTTGAGTTTTCCGGTGTCTTAGCCTCAGAGTATTAAGGCAATTTTAATTGGTTTCATGTAAGTGTAATGTGAAGAACAAAAAGTGTGGGACCAAAAGGAGAGGCTATCGCTCATTTCAAATTCTCAGTCGCGACAAAACAGTGGTGTCGCTGACAGGCTGCGTGGTCGCGACGACAAAAAGTACATGCACACACGGACGGGCGTTGAGCGCCTTACCATACGGTGTTTCGCGCCGCGATAGGTTTTCCTTTACCCTAAGTCGCGCGATATCAATTTTTTGCGTCGCTATTACCGGGTCGCATTTCGTGTCGCGACAATTTTTGGTGTCGCGGATACGGTTTAGTCGCCCGTGTCGCCGGTACTGCAGCCTTTAGTCGCATGCAGCCAGTCAGGTCGCACAGTATCGGAGCCATGTCACGACCGAAAGTGGATCGGCTTAGGCGTCGCCGGCAAGGTTTTTGATGTCGCGACGCATCGCTCGCGGTGTCGCTGTAATACGCCTTCGTGTCGCGACTAGCTAGGCGGGTTAAAGGTGTCGCGACCAGCACGCGCCACAAGAAGAAGACAAATGGGCCACACATACCAAGGCAAAGAACACACAACACGTGAGCGCCTAAATATGGCAACATGTGCAATAACTCGGGCACAAGAAAGGCTGGGCTAGCACACACGACCTGCCGCCAAACAATCCACCGCGGTTGTGCAATCGTTTTGGTCAATGCTCATCACACTATTAAAAAAAAAAAAAGTACAAAATTGATCCCCGAAAATTGGGGTGTCACAAACATAAAGTACAGAGGTAAGGGGCAAGGAAGAGAGGGGACAAACCGAGCCAATGCCTTTAGCTATGGTTTTAGAACCATTAGTTAAGGTAATTATAGGTAAAGGAGACGGAAAGGTAAGAGAAGAAAAAATGTCTTTATTACCAGAGATATGATCGTAGGCTCCGGGTGATCAAGGATCCAAGGTGCGATGAATGTATGCTGCAGACATTACGCGGCCCGCGGCAATGTATACGGCGTAAGGATTTGGTCGCTTGTTGAGACAAAGGTACCACACCACCGAGGCACGACCCCTAAAGGCGAACAGCCTCAAATGTAATCCAAAACATGCCGAATGATCAAGACCGTTTCAAACGAAAGCAAAGACGAGGAGGTCGGGCCATGTAACTAATAGCATCGATCACGCGTGTGTCCAAGCCGCGATAGTATGCATTAAGGACGCATCTCTACCAAGGTTACCGCTGGCCCATCCGAATCACCCTCGAGAAAGAGATTGAGAAACCATCACAAAAGTAAGTCTCGCTGTAACTTCGCATCGCATGGATTGAGGGCAAAGGGAGGTGGCGAAGTAACCGAGCAAGAGCCTCATCAAAGTTTGGAATAACTGCTCCAATGAGTATCTGTTCCTAGCGAAACCCTAACCCTAGTATTCTTAAACTCTTTTATGGTTCTGATACCATGTTGAGAGAAAAGGAATACATTGATTCTCATTAATTTACAAAAAGAGGAAACATATATATTTATACTCTAGTGTTAGGGGAAAAGGAAACAGAGTTAGAGTCTAATTAAGAGACTAAAGAGAGAAGGAAAAGAATCCTAAATGGATTAGGAGACTAAACCTTAACACTTACAAACATCACATATGAGAGCTTTGTAGGTCTTTTTCAACTGTGGCATGTTATTAGTGTTTACCTTCTTGTGAGTCATTAACCAAACAAAGGACTTAACTTTACATGAGATTTCCAAACAAAATTATTAGAGAAAAAAGGAACTAAATCAAAATAGTTGAATAAGACCAAAAGGAAAGACTTTACTACTATTAAACTACCAACTCTCCTAAAAGCTCAAGCTTGTAGGATTTGGGTTTGATATGAATATCATGCTTTTTAACACCCTCCCTCACATGCATACGGCCCCATACCTATGCACGTGAAGAGTCAAACAAACCACAAAATCCACTATAGACTTTCAAATAACAAATGAGGATCAATTATTCAAATTGCAAGGAGGTAACTTGAACCCAGGACCTCTTGCCAAACCAAACTCTGATACCATGTTAAACTATCAACTCTCCTAAAGCTCAAGCTTGTAGGATTTGAGTTTAATATGAATATCATGCTTCTTAACAACTACAAATAACCTAAGAAGATAAAGATCAAGCTTTGTATCTAGAACGAATAGGGATGAGTGCAAATGGGTAAGAGAGAACATAAGTCTTTCTAGATCTTCTATTTGTCTACTGAGTTTCAGGCATTCTTGGCTTCTAAGGGTATTATCCATCAACACTCATGTCCTGCTACTCCCCAACAAAATGGAGAATGCAAAAAATCGTCATTTTCTTGATGTGGTACATACTTTCTTGTTAGAATCTTCTATTCTTCCATGTTATAGTCGAGGCCTAAAGATCGCTACCACTTGATTAATCGCTACTTCCCAAGTTTTACTTTTTGGAGAATACTATTCTACTTGTTTGCTAAGCAACCTAGTTACGATAATCTTCATGTCTTTGGTTATGTATGTTTTGTTCATTTACCTCATGAGTGACATAAATTATCTGCTCAATTTGTTCGATGTGCATTCTTAATTTTTTATCATTTTCCAAAATTTTAACAAAATTTTCTTATTTTGAGGTTAATTTCTGTGATCTCTTTCATTTTCTCTAATATCAATATTGATAGCTTCGTCAACATTTCTGTAAATTTGAACTATCTATATTTCTGTTGACATTTCCATCTTATTCCTTCAACCAATATGCATGACATTAGGAAAAGCCAAGGCATGAGCTTGCTATCATCAGACACCTTGCCCTAAGCTGGGAATTAAGTATCCACAATAACAATAGGATAAACACCATTGCAACCATGAACCTTACCCTCGAAGAATGACTATATAAATAAAGGAAATGACTTGGTCAAAGACTAAAAAGGGGAAATTCTCAATCACCCTTCTCATTTATTGGGCATAATGGTCCAAACATTTGCAAGCAATAAACTATTTCATGAATGTGAAAAAATTTAACAAAGCAACAACGTTTACAGCTCCACGACAAGTGTGAACTTCCATCTCCCAAGCTCAAATATAGATCTTGTCTTAGCATGTAAATCTTAGGACTGTGGCCACCATAATGAAAAATTAGGTATGAAAGAAAAAAGAAAAACAAAACCTTAAAAGGTGTAGTTCTAAAATTCATGAGCCGCACACATCTACTATATTAATAACCATCAGTCTTTGAGCATAACCATCGTCTTGGATGATGTCATATAGTGAGGCACAAACTTAAACTTGTAGCATTTACGTTATAAATTGAACCATAAGATAAGAATAGGCTTAACCAATAGCTGAGAGATTTTTTACCGAACAATGGAGTATGAATCCTGATACGACGGTTGCTAAACATTTTATTTACCACCAATGCATCCGCCATAAACATAGACAAAATCACCAACTGCAGCAGCTGCATGCCTACAGCGTCTAATCAATTCAAAAGAAGTGTCTCTACCAGTTGCATTAGCACTGTAACTACCTGCTTTTGCGCTTGTAACAATAGCCTTTGTGTCACACCAGATCCCTGCAGCAGTATCTAACACTACATGTAGAAAAGATATAAGGTTTTGTAAACATGGATTGCTGAAGAATGCTGAACTAGAGGGGGGAATAAAAAAGAAAACAGGATCAAACCAGAATGCATTTGAAGATTAATTTGAATCACTTAGTGACTGCAAAAGGTTATAATAATGCACAAAGGAATCTATATCCCTCACTATGGAAAGGAAATTCCTTATGTCCTAGTTCACTTAAGTTTACAAGAAAACGTCAAGTGGATTCGCACAATTTCCTAAATTTTGATGACTATCCGAGTAACCACCCTAATTTTCAATAGTAATACTTTTGAAGTTTCATTTTTAATTACCTCCTTGCTAAGCAAGCGTGAGCATCAGCTTCTTGCCTATCCTTTACCAAGCTTGAAGTGTTGAAAGCATGCAACCAAATATGAGGTGTCATAAGCATGCAATCAAGTATGAAGTCAAAAGCATGCAACTAAGAATGAAATGTCGACAAGCAAGCTACCAAGTATGAAGTGTCAAAGAGTATGCAACCAAGTATGAGGTGTTAACAAACATGCAACCAAATATGAGGTGCCAAAGGCATACAACTAAGTCTGAAGTGTTGAGAACATGCAACCAAGTATGAAGGAATATGGCTCAACACAGCTCGTAACAAAACACTTAAACTGTATATCTGTAATTATCTAGAGGCAATTACCTGCACACTTCTATCTCCCACCATGCGGCCACCACCAAGTGCCCCTCCAGATACATGGAGCCATGCATGTATAAAAGCCTGGAAAGAATGACATGTGAAAAATGATCAATCATCCAAAATCTAAACAAGAATTTGAAAGGCAGAAAGAACTCACTGCAGCATGCTGATATCTAGGAGATGGTGACAAACCAGGGGCAATTGTCCATGCCCAGTGACCATCCTATGCTTGGCAAGACCATATGCACTTGCCAGTGGCTGCAACAAATAGGTATATATAAAAATAAAATGAGAAGAAGATGCCAGATATGCTAGAATGTAACTTCAATAAGCAATAATATCAATGCTACAGCATATCAATGTCTATGTTTCTTCTTCTTCCTTTTTCTTTGCTCATGGTTGAGGAGGCAGGATGTATTAAATTCTATAACAATGCTGCAACTGATAATGCTTAATTCGATATGCATTTAAATTTTTTAATCCCAAAGAAAAGGCATGTAAAGCAGACAATGAAAAGTGCAACAGTTAATTTAGAGCATTAATTGCATGTAAGCTTCATAACCCACCAATTACTTGCTCCACCTTCAACTAATCCTCCAAACGAATAGAAACACTAATGGCGGCAGAAGCCGATTACAGAATTATCATGACATGAAACATTGTCCACAATAGTTGAAAATATTACATATGTATCATGCCCACATGCAAAAGGGCCCATTTGTGAGGAGAAAGATCCACTGAGGAGAGAAATGGAAGACCTGAGCTCAAGACAATGCCTACCAGAATCCGAGAATAGCTTGCTATGGACTTTACACATTGGTTATCACCAGTGAGTCAGTGACATCAATAAAATAAACTAATGTGACCACTCCACACCAACTCTTTCAACATCTTGAATTGGAATGAAGCAGCAGTGAGCATTGAGGTGACTTGGCAATTTTGGCAATTTCCAAGCTTAGATTTTTTATTTTTTTATAATGATTTTTGATAAGCAATGTCTTTTTTTTAACAAAACAAAAATGACACCACCCCATCCCTACCACGATTAATTACCACTTGAATTAGTTTTCATGGACAAATTTTTTCGATGTCTTGAACTTAAGTTAAAATAATATCCTCAACACACCTGCAAAAGGTAACATTGTGACTCCCTGAAGCTTGTAATTTGTAAACACTAGTAATAAAACATTTCAATTTTTCTAGATTCACACTACTTGTATCATAAGGCTAGTATATGTTCCATAATCCTAGTCAAATAGTCATGTTTAGGAAATAATCAACCATAGAATGATACACTACTAATCTCATAACCCAATTTTACACGTTCTTCAAATGAAGAATGTTGCTCACCACACAGTTTGCATCTCTTCCACCAAAAAGTAAAAGAAGACCATCAGAGCGTGCACTCGCTGTAGCATACCTACTCAAGAAAAACAGAAAAATTTACAGCCTGACACAGGTATGTTTTCAATGGAGAGTTCTTACAAGGAAATTATAAGTCCTACAGTAGGGAGCAAAAAGTAAAAAACAAAAAGCAAAACTATTTTATATACATGGTTTGCAATTCCCAAGTTCTAGAAATAATGCACAAGCAACATTTTAAGGAAAATCACAAAAATGTAGATCTGAATCATAGAAACATTAATGCAATCACAATATTACCCTACAAAGCACGTCTCCCATGCCTCCCATCTTTCCCAAGAAATTGATGCAGATGGTTTAGGACAGATCACAAACCAAAGAAAATGGCATTATAGTTGGAAAGACCTATATAAGAAACTAAAATTAAATGGCTGTTTTTGAATTGTAAAAGTAGAAAACTTTGAACCTAGATGTTTACAATGCTTTTTATTTATATTCTCAAGAGCGTGTAAAGAAGATACCCTGAAAGTCCTTGAGGATTCCATTCCAAGGGCCAACCAATGAGAACTTTATTTCAACTTCATTGTACTTATTTCAAAGCAAAAATGTGTAATCATATATATCAAGACCCATTACCTTAACGAGCTTGAATTAGATCGATATAGAAGACTAATAGCTGGTACCAAGGTCGTCCATGAGACTACATGATCTCTGATCCAAGGCATCTTATTGACCAACTCAAGAAATCAGTTGAATTAGATTCAAGAAACATCTCCAAATGAAATTCTTGATGAGAAATTGCAGCTTAAAGAAAGATATTCCTAAAGGTGGATTTCAATAAACCATCTAATCATATAAGTGTAATTTTTATACCCATGCTCTTCCTAGGAAAAGCTTTACTTCTAGACTCTGCATTTCAATGGATGATGAAGGCTTTTCATGCACACTTCACTGCTAGATTATGAAGAGATGTGCGGGATTATGGCTTCAAGAAGCCTTGAAAAACCCCTTTATCTCCTCAGCCTTGGGGGCCTTTATACATGATGGTGGATGTTCATTGGAAAAAAAAATCTAACTTAAGCCTTCACCAAGAGGCCTTTAAGGTACTTCAAGAATCTAGACACTTTTTTGAAATGGTCCTCACTAAGGGAATGCATGAACTCGTTAACAATTTACAAAAAGGAAACATTTGGTTGTGTATGTAGATAGAATCAAAGAGAGGAATTGGAGGAAAGAATTCCTTGTGGTTTTGATTGATTCATTGTGAATATATATATACAAAAGTCAATCTAACCTTTCTAATATATTACAACTCTATATGATAAGTTTCCTAATAGGTTACAACTCTGTATGTAAAGTAGATATATAACACTCCCCTTCAAGTTGGAGTATAGATATTAATCATACCCAACTTATTACATAAATAACTAACCCAGTCCCCACTTAGGGCCTTTGTGAAGATATCACCTAATTGTTCTCCAGCCTTCACATATCCGGTAGAAATCAACCCAAGTTGTATTTTCTCACAAACGAAATGACAATTTGTTTCAATATGCTTAGTTCGTTCATGGAATACCGGATTAGAAGCAATATGAAGGGCAGCCTAGTTGTCACACCAGAAGTTCTCACTGGGATCGGGGTTTCTTAATGCCGATCCATCAAGAGTTGATGGTGCTCATGATCTCATATACCGACAAGGCGATCGCTCTATATTTAGACTCTCCACTAGATCGGGAGACAACACTCCATTTCTTACTCTTCCATGAGACTAGATTCTCTCCAACAAACACACAGTACCCCGAAGTAGGCCTCTTGTCCTCCTTAAATCCTGCCTGATCAACATCCGTGAAACACTTAAGTCTACTATGCTCATGATTATTGTATAAAATACCACACCGCGAGGCTCCTTTCAAGTAACATAGAATTTGTTCTACAACTACCCAATGATCAACTATTGGAGAAGACATGTACTGGCTTACAACACTGATTGAGTGGGCAATATCAAGACAAGTTACTGTAAGGTAATTCAACTTCCCAACTAGTCTTCTATATCTCTCAAGATCCTCAAATGTTTCGCTTCTTAGTAAGGCAGATACGCTCGAACCATAGGGAACCGCATGGTTTAACACCCCTAACTCGTCGCCCCAAACAATAGATCAAGCACATATTTCCTTTGAGATAAGAAGATTTCATGTTTGCTTCACATAACTTCAATGCCCAAGAAGTATCTTAGCATCCCTAAGTCCATTGTATGGAATTGGCTCTAAGGAAAGGACTTAAGAAATAAGATGCCTTTAGAGTCACCAATAATAACTGTAGGAAGCAAGAAGAAAGAATTTAAGGAAAGAATTCCTTGTGATTTTTCATTGATTCATTGTGAATATATATATACAAAAGTCAATTTAACCTTCCTAACAGATTACAACTCTATATGTAAAGTAGATATATGTTATAACACTCCCCCTCAAGTTGGAGTATAAACATTAATCATGTCCAACTTGTTACATAGATAACTAACCCAATCTCTCACTTAGGGTCTTTGTGAAGATATCACCCAATTGTTCTCCAGTCTTCACATATCCTATAAAAATCAAGTCGAGTTGTATTTTCTCACAAACGAAATGACAATCTATTTCAATATGCTTAGTCCATTCATGGAATACCGTATTAGAGGCAATATGAAGGGTAGCCTGGTCGTCACACCAGAGTTTTGCTAGGACTGTTGTCTTAATGCCGACTTCCATCAAGAGTTGATGAAGCCACATAATCTCACATACAGATTGTGTCATCGCTTCTATATTCAAACCTTGCACTAGATCGGGAGACAACACTATGTTTCTTACTCTTCCATGAGACTAGATTCCCTCCTACAAACGCACGTACCCGGAAGTGGACCTTTTGTCCTCCTTAGATCCTGCCCAATCAGCATCCGTGAAACACTCAAGTCAACTATGTCCATGATTATTGTATACAATACCACGTCCCGGGGCTCCTTTCAAGTAACATAGAATCTGTTCTATAGTTGCCCAATGATCAATTGTTAGAGAAGACATGTACTGGCTTACAACACTGACAGAGTGGACAATATCGGGACGAGTGACTATAAGGTAATTCAGCTTCCCAACTAGTCTTCTATATCTCTCAGGATCCTCAAATGTTTCGTCTTCTTTAATAAGTTGTACGCCTGGAACCATAGGAGAACTACATGGTTTTACCCCCAACTTTCCAGTCTCAGACAATAGATCAAGCACATATTTCTTTTGAGATAAGAAGATTTCATGTTTGTTTCATATAACTTCAATGCCTAAAAAGTATCTTAGCATCCCTAAGTCCTTTGTATGGAATTGGCTCTGAAGAAAGGACTTAAGAGATGAGATACCTTTAAAGTTGCTCTCAATGATAACAATATCATCCACATACACTACCAACAGAATGATACCAGAACTGGAGTTCCTGTAAAAGACGGAGTGGTCAGATTTACTCTTCTGCGTACCAAATTCCTCAACGACTTGGCTAAATTTACCAAATCACGCACTTGGACTCTATTTCAAACCATACAAAGACTTCCGAAGACGACATACCCTCCCTATCTCCCCCTGAGCAACAAACCCTGGAAGTTGCAACAAACCCCGGAAGCCGCTTCCAAATACACCTCCCTTTCAAGGTCGCCATGAAGAAAGACATTCTTAATATCAAGCTGATGGAGATCCCAATTATAAGTGGCAGCCAGGGGAAAAAGTCGAACATATGTTATCTTAGCAACAGGGGAAAAAGTGTCGAAATAGTCCATGCCATAGGTCTAGGCATACCCTTTAGCAACAAGGCGGACTTTCAACCGAGCAATAGATCGATCAGGATTAACCTTCACTGTAAACACCCAACGACAACCAATGACTTTCTTCTCAGCAGGTAAACAAACCAAGTCCCAAGTACCATTGTCAATCAAAGCATCCATCTCTTCTATCATAACATTATGCCAACCAGGGTGAGCGAGGGCTTCAGAAACCTTGTTAAGCAACGAAATAGAGTCCAAGAATGCAATAAAAGAACAAGAATGTGATGACAAGTGGTCATAAGAGCAAAATGACGAAATTGGATGAGCACACTGACGTTTACCTTTTTGGAGAGCAATAGGAAGATCATCACTAAGAAATGGATCCGGCGTCTAAGGTCATGAGGGCTCGAGACCGGAGGGTGTCAAGCCAAGTGTGCACTGAAAGTGATAGGAGGTTTACCTAAGTAGGGACAGGAGCAGGTTCAGGAGAGACAATGGGTGAGGCAAGAGTATAAACAAGCAAGTCGTCTCCCTCCCCCTAACTCATGTGGGTCGGAGGCGAAGAGAAAGGTACATTCTCAAGAAATGTGACATCAACCGAAACCCAATACCTACGCAGATTAGGGCAATAACATCGATAGCCCTTTTAAACTAGAGAATAACCAAGGAAGATACACTTCAATGACTTAGGATCGATTTTAGACACATGTGGGCGAACATCTCGAACAAAACAGGTACACCCAAATATCCGAGGCTCAATAGGAAACAAAGATTTATTTGGAAAAACGATGTGATACGGAGTGTCCCAATTCAAGACTAAGGAAAGCATCTGGTTAATCAAAAAACAAACTGTGGAAACAACATCAACCCAAAAATGCTTGGGCACATGCATTTGAAATAATAGAGCTCGGGCAGTTTCAAGGAGGTGTTTATTCTTTCTCTCAAGCACTCCATTTTAGGAAGGAGTATCAACGCAAGAGGTCTGATGAAGGATGTCAGTTTAAAGCATGAATGACCGAAACTAGTTTGAAACATATTCTTTAGCTTTATCACTTCTCAGACTTTGAACAAAAACATTAAATTAAGTGTGTATATCAGCATAAAAGGCATGGAAATGAGAAAATAACTCATAATGGTTTTTTATTATATAACCAAGTGATTTGTGAATAATCATCAACAAAAGTGACAAAGTATCGAAACCCCGTTGGGGACACAACTGGACATGGACCCCACACATCTGAATGGACTAATTCAAATGGAGCACTGGTTCGTTTATTGACTCTAGGACTAGAATGAAGACGATGATGCTTCACAAATTGACAAGACTCACAATCTAATGACGACATACTTGAAAATTTTTGACACAACTTTTTCAACAAGGGAAGAGAGGGATGGCCAAATCGACAATGCGTCTCAAATGGTGTAGTAACTCCATAACAAGCAACAGGTCTCAGTACTGCATGATTAAGAATGTAAAGACCCCCAGACTAACATTCTCTACCAATAATCTGCTTCGTCATAAGATCCTGAAAAAGACAAAAGTTAGGGAAGAATGAGATAGAACATTTAAGTGCTCGAGCTAATTGGCTCACATAAATCAAATTAAAAGAAAAATTAGGTAAACTTACGAAGGATGACAAAGGGAGAGATGAAGTGGGAAAAATTGTGCCTAACCCAAGAATACATGACTGTGATCCATCTGTCATAGTGACAGAGGAAGTTGAAGGATGCGACTGAAAGGTTATTAATAGGCTAGATTTACCTGTCATGTGATCTGTGGCTTCCAAATCAATGACCCATTCGGAGGATGAAGAAGAGACAAAGCATTTATTCAGGTTACCTGACTCAACAATAGCAATAATTGGAGTAGATGGAGACTTCAATGATTCCTAATACAAGTGGAACTTGGCTAATTCTTCTGTTGTGAGCTAAATTGACTGATCCGATGCCTCATTAGTGGAAGCTACATGAGCAAACTGAAGTCTCTGATTCCGACTTTGTCTCTTCTTACAATCTCGTATCACATGTCCAGGCTTATCGTAGTAATAACAAACAACTCCTCCCGAGCTTGTCCCTCTAGAGTTACCGTCGAGATAACTATTTCTATATTGTTGCTTCTCTGACTCACCAATGTTCCGACCAACAAGGGCACTCCTCATCTAGGCAGAAGGAGGAGTAGATGAGGAAGTCTCTGTGCGGAGTATCCTGCTACATGTTTCTTGGAAAGATGAGATCTCAGGGCTGAACATAATCTGCGACTTAACAGAATCATACTCCAAAGAGAGTGCTACTAGGAAACCCATCATTGTCATCTTTTCTCATTGTGCTTGCTGAACCTTAACATCTGGACTAAATGGCAGTAGTGTATTCAGTTCCTCATATGTCTTCTTATAGTCCATGAAGAGTTCTATGAGGGACAGATCTTGTTTCTCAGTGCGATAAAAGGCTCTACATACATCAAATATGCAAGAGATATTCTCTTCACCGGAATATACAAATTCCAAATATTCCATTAGTTCCTTAACATACTCACCGTGATTAATGAGGGTGAGTACTTTACCATCAATGGAATTACGAATTTGTAGGAAGAAACAAGCATCATCCTCCAGCCATCGTCCTTTCAAATCATCAGTAGAAGAGTCCTTATCAAGATGACTGCCCATATGAATACTCCGTAAGTAGAGGCGGATTGTTTTACTCCAATCCTAGTAATTAGGCCCAGTCAATTTGTCCTCCGTGATTTGAGACATCATCAAGACCACTTCAAGTGCCGAAACAGGCTTCTTATCTTCTGAAGAATCTAAACTACTCATTATGAAGTCCAAGACAAGAGCTTAAGGCAAAAGGACACCTTCAAAAACCAAATCGTACAGGATTCCCCTTAAAAACCCTACATCCCGCAACAAAAGATCTCAGAAATCCCCATAAGAGTTGGATTCTAGAGCACAAACCACCTCAATGGGTTCCTGAATATACAACCATGGTGGTCGCCGGAGGTCTCACGCGCTCTGATAAAGACCCACACGTGGCTCAAAAGGGAACAATGCAAAAAGATTAGAGTGGTGCGTGTGGCCTACATGCTGAATTTCCGACTAGCGGACTTGGTGGCAAGGCTCATCGGCGGCTAGCACTCCTCCCTATACTGGCGGTGAGATCCCACGTGCCCTCGAGATGCTTGTTTCAAAAAACACACCTCCCCTCCTTGCGAACTGCTACCAAGATTGGAATTTCTCCAAGAGATTCCTTAATCCTAAGCTTTAGGCTCTGATACCATGTAGATAGAATCAAAGAGAGGAATTGGAGGAAAGAATTCCTTGTGATTTTCATTGATTCATTGTGAATATATATATACAAAAGTCAATTTAACCTTCCTAATAGATTACAACTCTATATGACAAATTTCCTAATAGATTACAACTGCTACCAAGATTGGAATTTCTCCAAGAGATTCCTTAATCCTAAGCTTTAGGCTCTGATACCATGTAGATAGAATCAAAGAGAGGAATTGGAGGAAAGAATTCCTTGTGATTTTCATTGATTCATTGTGAATATATATATACAAAAGTCAATTTAACCTTCCTAATAGATTACAACTCTATATGACAAATTTCCTAATAGGACAACTCTAGGTAAAGTAGATATATGCTATAACAATGTATTTAACAAGTAAATCAGCTTCCCTACAACCTCTGGCATCTACTATTGTCTATTGTTATTGCATTCTATAATGTAAGGATTCAAGTATTGTTGTCAAATGTAGGTTTGTATTGTTAGGATGGAGCCTCAGTGCTACGATAAGAGTAGAATCAAGTATGATTAAGGCTTCCTAATCCATTTAGAAATCTTTTCTTTCTTTCCTTTTCTCTTTAGTCTCCTAATTAGACTCTAAATTTATTTCCTTTATTTGCTCTAACACTAAGAGTAAAAATATGTATGTACCCCCACTTTGTGAATCAATGAAAATCAAAGAGTTATTTTTCTCTTCACATGGTATCGTGAGCTTGTTGCTCGTTCTCGAGTCCTCTTCCAAGAACCCTCTTTCCGACAAATTTCTTTTCCAACAGCCCTAGTCAATTCCGACGAGACATCTAGTGGTCGTGGTTCACTCCACGGCCATCGACCACCGTGGTAAATAATTTCGATGATTCATCTAGTGGCTTTTCGCCCACCTGTAATCCACACTCAACCTGTTCAGCATCTCATGATCCAACTATAATCAACCCACCTGCCATGACTGTCCCACCGTGAACCCCGTGCTTCTTTGACATTGTCGATTCTACATTGCCACCTAAAGATTCGGCAACTTCTTTTCCAAATGACCCCCAAATCTACCCATCCGAGTAGAATCATAATATGTGTAACAAGCTCGTGCATTTTACCTATATGCTCTAGCTTGAGGGGGAGTGTTAAGGATTACTTTCCTAATCAATTTAGGAATCTTTTCCTTCTTTCCTTTTCTCTTTAGTATCCTAATTAGACTCTGACTTTGTTTCCTTTATTTGCTCTAACAAGTATAAATATGTATGTTCCCTCACTTTGTTAATCAATGAAAATCAAAGAGTCGTTTTTCTCTTCACATTAATAAATTAATTCATTATTTATTTAATTATATTTCAATTACACTTTTATCTATCTTTATTCCATGCATTACATCTAATGGGCATTCTTTCCTATATCTCTTGCATTACACATGACCTAGGTGTATTAAAAATTGCAGAGAAGATCACAATCATGGGTTCCTTACAAATAGATGACTTCTTCATAGCTAGTTCATAGGTCTAAGCAACCTATTGGAGGTTGTACTGCACCACCTCTAATTAGAGGGACTATTGATTGAGACTATTCAGAAGGATTTCCCATGGTAAATGCACAAGTGTGTATAGTTACTCATTGGATAAGACCTACAATGGCTCATAGCTTAAGGCTATCAAGTAGTTGTAACCTCATTAAGTTGCTTCATATCTTGAGAGAATATTGAGCTTGTGCTAAAGCAAGTAGTGACTTTGACATATGGGTATGATTGTAAGTTGATCATTTTATCTCCCTTTGGATTAAGTTACTATTGATGGAAGTTGGTAACAATAGGTATTTTCTACAAAGACACCATCATATCTCATATGACTGAGATTAAGAGCCTATTTGGTTAAAGTTTTCAAAAACTGTTTTTTGTTCTGAAAAACAAGGAAAACATGTTTGGTTCCCATTTTCATGTTCTGAAAAACATAAAGAACACATAAAACACTAAATTTAAAGAACAATGAGTAAATTCAAAGAACACCAAACTGGTGTTTTCTATGTTTTCAAAAACTTTTCTCAATAAGTTTCCAAAAACAATAACCAAACAGTCCCTAAGCATTCCCTTAGGCGATCCTAAGGAGTTATGTTAAAGAAATTTATAGTCATAATAGTTCCTTCAATGGAACTTTATATAGGGTCTTCAAAATCTAAGATTTGTCGGTTGAAAACACCATAGAAGGATATACTTATAGACAGTAAAGGTAGTCTTAAAAGGTTAATAACCTTCACTTGTTATAATGCGAGTAATACTTAAAAGGATACTGAACACAATGGATAGCATGTCGTGGACCTGAGCACATAATGTCTCATTGTTGTTTACATAGGTTACTAGAGTTTAGTTCGATTCCTTATAATGTGATGTTAAATTAACTTCAAAATTGGATTCTAAAGGAGTCAATACTCATGTGGGTCTATTAGATCTAACTTTAAGCTCATATATTATTGACACAAGTTATGGTATCTGACACTTTAAGTCTTACTGCGGCATAAGGAATAAATAAGATCACAAAGGTAATCGGTCAAGGTCTTTAGATTAAAATAAATTATTAATTAGTAGGCCATTTAGTTTATTAATCAACTAGAACCCAGTTTGGGTTAAATTAAGTAGGAACTCTATAAATACCATAGTAAAATGTGAAGTAAAATATGACCTTGGATGTACATCAATTTTTTAAAGTATGATTCAAAATATGATTATATTAATAAAAAAACTTAAGATTCCTAACATTTAAAAGAAAATTTCAATAAAAAGGTAATGATTTTTTTTTGATAAGTAAGAAGAAGTGTATTGAAACAGGGTAATGAAATTATATAAATTTCAATATATAATGAGAAATTTCAAGAATAAAAGTGTTTAAAAAGGAAAATATGGTCTACAAGGTGCACCTCTTCAGCAAGGCACATGTCTTGGAAGGTGAGACGCTATAACTAGGGAGTGGTTGCGCCTAAAGCCTAGACAGGTTTTGAGCATGCCTTTAAGAACCATGATAAATTCCCCTTTGAGGTTGGGGGTTTCATCACTTTTTGTCTTCCACAATCTAGAGAGAAAGAGAGTTAGAGTCTCCACCCTCCTTTCCTTCCTACCGAAAATGTGCTAAAAATTGGCTTACAAAACTTCCGTCAATATTGATATGGTTCTTAAGCACATGGATTCAAGATTTAGGAACATCCAAACACAAAGGTGGTATTTTAACCCTAAAGATTGTTTTAAAAATATTATTAGTATTGCTTCCATCAGATGGATCTAAGATGCCAACATATTACTATATTGTTTATTAGTGATCAAGATTTCAGAGTCATACATCAATTAATATTTCCTAGGTTAGTAGTTAAAGAACTTGAAGGATAGTGGTGCAACACAAATTTGGGAAAGAGACCATTTGTTTTTTAAGACTGCTACCAAAACTGATAACAAGGAATTGAAAAGGGCTAGTTCCTTTAAGAACTCTAAAACTACAATTAGTAATGGCTATTTTTTAATACAAATTGTTATCAAGAACTGCATTCACTGAATGCCGACTTTTTGGAGGAAAAAAAAAAAAAATTTGTGTGGCTTGGCAGGTGATGTATTGGTTTAAGAGTACTATTCTCAATACTATTTTATAGGAAATATTAAGTTTTTTTTAACATTTAAAATTTTACAGCAGCATTGGCATAATCCCTTTAACAAAGTGTCTGCACATCACAAGGGATAAAATCAAAAGAAAATGAGATAGGAAACTAACATGCATGGAGGTGGACCTTCACCTTCTGGCTCCAACTTTGACCATTTGTAAGGCTTGGCACTAGTGTCGAGGGCCCAGACATCAGCCAATAGCCGCTTCCCTGAATACATGCACTAAAAATTCTTTCAAAACTAAATTGTGAGTAAATGACAAAAGTTTAGTATTAACAAAGTGAATAAAGATTCAAAGCTAGAAGAAGAACTGAATTACCATCATTTCCCCCTATCAGCATGAGAAATCTCTGCCCCACAAGAGCCATTACGTGTCCATATCGTGGCCCTGGACCGGAGCCTTGAATAGAAACCCTGTAAAAAAAAATTAACATATATATCCCATTTTAACAAACAACATTTGAATCAATTGATGGAAAAAAATTCAGGTGATAGAAAGCAACATTTTCAAACTCTTGTGCAATATTGCTTGATCTAACAATGGGGTTATACTGATATTTTCTTTTTTTTGATAGGCAAATAGGAAAATTTATTAAAACAAAAAGAGGTTATGCTGGAAATTCTACCAATCTTTTTCTCTTAAGAATAAAGGCATCACTAAAAGATATGCAAAAGCAGCTATTTAAGATAGATCTTTACTTATGCCATCGAGGCCGCTGATGTGTGAAATCCAGAGCATGAAGGTCCTCTGAAGACAAACCAGCTGGACCAATTCCACCCTGAGTGGAACCAAACAAGAACTCTTTGAGTTTATGTTATACTTATAATACAATAAAACCAATAGCATCATACTGAAGGAAGACCTTCCTGTTCTTTCTTATATACTCATGAATTAATGATTTTCGAGATAGTAAGATATAAAACTACCTCAATGTTCAGCCACAACCACCAACTCTCTTACCTTAACCACCACTACTACATGCTCATCCACAGTTATCTAATTCCATCAGTTAATTTTTTATGGGTAATTTCCATCAGTTAATTCTACTGAGCTTAAATTCTCAATGTGCTTTACATGCTCCCTATTGGAACTACAAAAGCAGTACAAATTAATAAAAAAACAAGAAATCATAAATCAGATCTTGCACTCAGTGCCAACCTGAATAACAACCATGGTGCCCACTGCAGCAGCAACATGTGCAGCCCTAGGTGTGGGCAGTTCTCCAATAGGAGTAACCCTGAAAACAGAATATTGAAAAGCAAACTGAGGATTATTTAGCAATAATGTAGGATGTCACAGAGTATTTCCAATTTCCACAACTTACCAAGACCAATTCTTGGATGAAATATCATAGCAATGGACATCAGCGGTTGCACCAGCCAATCCTGCGATATCATAAAGTTCTAATGGTGCCATTCGAAACTTGAAACATGATAAACTAAGAATGATAGAATCTTCACAGAGATAACCTTTCACACACCCAAATCCATCCTCACTTTTCCTCCACACTTTAATTCGTGCAAATGGATATACCAAAAATTGGAGGCTACCATTAATAAGTTCCTATATAATTCAGTTTCAGCAGGTTTACCAATTGTAAATTGCCAATATGCAAGAAATTTAAGGCTGTACTACACATACCATTTGCCTCCTATACCTAATTATCAATGTAGTTTCAGACTCTGTATAATGATATTTTCCTCGCACAGTTATACCTAAATTATGAACATACAGAAAATTTAGGGCTCTACACATGCATATTTCCTATTTATGAATGGTTTGATAAAAAAAAAAAGCTTAACGCTTTAGGCATTTATACAGGAATAAAAATTCCACCAAATTCGAGGAAAAAATAACGTACTAGTGCTGGAGCTTCCTGGCGAGCCAATAGCACCAGATGCTGTCATACTGTTCTCAAGCGCTGTGGCGCCACCGAAGAGAATGAGTCTCGGTCCAACATATCCCGTCGAGCCTTCCTCGCCGACGGCAGCCAATGCCGACAACGTGTGGCCACACCGAGGCCCGACATCTTCTACTCTTCCCCTGCAATCGTATCAACAGGAGAATACATCACGCAAGCCGCGGTCTGCGGATCGAATATTACCGTGTATGGCTGCCGCACATTGATGCCGAGGACAGGTGATGGACGGAATTACCGATCCTCGGCGACACAGACAAATCAACCTCCATTAGCGTCCAATATTGAAACTACACTTTCGCCCGAATAGCATTTACAAGGAAACTCAATGCCAAAACCGAAAAATAGCACCAAGAACCCTAATTCCAATCAATACAAAAAAAAAAAAAGTAACAACAATCTCTTCAATCGACATAATTTCGAATAATATAATCGGAGAAGAAAATGAGGAAGATTTTCAGCTCTCTTATATTCCGGGAAACAAATGATTGAGAAAATGCCATCTTCTTCTCTTTGGAGAATGTCCGGTCACTATACAATTTGTGCATTTACAGAAGCCGTGCAGGCTGATGGTTGAAATGTGGCGCGAATGGAAGAGAGTTCGTCGCCATTGCCTGCACCAGGCCGTGCTGCGAGGCTCATCAATCATTGTGGATGACGTGTATGGCCTTCAAATCCAACCACTCGAAACGGCTAAATCTGGAATGGCTTTCAAAATGTTTGAAAACCAAAGACGCTTGCAATTTGCATGCACATGAATAGAGACGAAACGTTGGCGCCAAAATAGTAGATATATACCCCAAAAAAAAACAAAAACTTCATATGAATTTGTTTTTTTTATTTTTTAACCCCTTTAATTATCCATATCTAACTCGATTGGTTAAAACATTCAACGTTTAAAAGCGAAACATGAGAAGGAAGGGAGTAAAGTCTAAGTATGTGAGACCCCGGAAAATCTAGATTTCCTAACGGCGATAAATTGTAATTTCTGGCCAAAATTTAATTTTTTTAGATATCTGGACGACGAAACCAGACTTCACCGCTTGAATCGCCCGCAAATCTAGCTACCACGTCGACTCGGGCCGACCCGAGACAATGAATTTCACATTTTTCGATGACCGAGAGGATTTGGCGACACTACGACGCTTTGGGGCTGGCCAAGAGGCGACACGTGTCCAAAGGCAAGATGCAAACAAACTGAGCTCAAGTGGGCTCACTTGAGACACATGGCATCATGCCATCGGGTGAAAATCTCGGCCAGATCGATAAGATGCGGTGTAATCCCAATGAGCCCAACGGAAGCTCGGGACACGTATACGAGAGACAAGTCCTTCGACCAAAGATTCCAACCCTATTGTGGGAGCCATGAAGAAAAGAGAGAGAGAGCAAACTGAGAGAGATAGAAGAGAGGGTTTGTAGAGAGAGGCTCCACCTCTCTAAAATTCCCTAAGAATCGGATCCATGCAGATCCGACGAGGCAATACGGTAAGCCCCCACCTGGCAAGCGACTACACGCGTAAGATTTCGCTTTGGTGAGCTCGACTAACTCCGAAAAGTAGGGTTTTTCTCCTACTTGCTTTACTTTTTGTTTAAGGGTTACTGTATCGACGGGAGATTCGCTGAGTGCTTGATGTCGCTGTTTCGCCCAAATTATTGGACCGAACAAGAAATCCCTATAATATTTTTGACAAATTCACTGACCGCTTGCGTTGATTGTGCGATGTTGTGTTATCAGCTTACAGGTAACAACACGCCGACAAGGATTCGTAGTATTCCAAAATGAACCGTTTGATTGTGACTTACCATGTGAGCTAATCTTATGTTATTGTTGTAAACTGAATAACATGATTTATGGAATTAATTACGTTAATATACGCACGGCCGATATATTAGCATGCGCTGAATGCTCGCGTGCCATTGCATCGCACTTGTGTGAGTAACCCAAGTAGTGGAAATTTACTACATCGGGCATTGCTCACCTGCCGTAGACCCCCTTTTTTTCGTACCAAGACAAGATCGGTATATTTGGGAGGCATCCTGGGCCTTAAGAGGCTTAAGAAACGCTACCGACCTTATCTCAGATTTTTTTGTAAAATTAAGGGCAAGAGACCCGCCAGATGCGACCTGTAATTAAATACAATCAGAAATGTTTATTTCAGATAAAAATTTATATTTAGTTGTATGGATGCGGACTTCGCTGGGTCGCTTTACACATGTACGTGCCTCATGACGAGACACGGGACCGCGTCGACGGCACAATCCGGACACCTCGGCCAAAATACTGATATCGCAGCCAGCGATACGGTCACTAGGACTTGATGGGAAACGGGATAAATCATGCATCCATTTTGCATTGATGAATGGTGTGTATAACATGTTGATTGTTATAAATTGTGTAACCAGATACCAGAGTAGTATAGAGAAATTGTTGAGCACTAGGCCGAGAAAATATAACCTTAGGGTGTTCCATAAATCAAGGGCATAACAACGTAATAAACAAGAAATAAACGAAAAAAATTATTTTGGTAGCGTGTTTGAATGGCTATCGCCAAATTCTGAAGGCTGGGTCGCGACTACTTGAGGTCGCGACCTGGTTTGGCTGAGACTGACCGTCGGGCCTCGTCAGACATGAATTTCATGTCGTGACATGGGCTGGGTGATCTGAAGTCGCGACATCGAAGTGAGGTCGCGACCTGGTTTAGGCTTGAGAGTGTTGCAACTTGGATATTGAGGTTGCGACATGGAGGCGCTCGAGATACCGAGGTCGCGACCGTAATGGTGACGCGACCACTACCGAAGAGGACCTAGCTTGTTTACGTGAGGTCGCGATCAGAAGTGGCGCCGCTGACCGACCGCTGGTCGGATTCGAAACGCGTCACGACATGGAATTGATGTCGCGATTATCGGGCGGCAGAACACGCTCCGACCTGGCCCGATCTGACACATCCTCGAACCGGCTTCCCGGACGAGACCAACGGACTCTTTAATTCGATTTTTTTTTTTTAAACCATACCGGTACCGTGGGTACGGCCCACATCATATAACATAATCCAAATATCACGTATCAAAAAGATTACCAATCGGAGTGGTGTCCATAAAAATCTAAAACATCTATAACCGAGTCCCATTTTACAAATACAAAATCAGACTTTACTTATACAAATCGTAAAGGAACCTAACATGTAGTGAACCCTTACAAGGTGTTGGCCCACCAGATACGGATGTTCACGACATGTCTTCCCGTACCTACACGGATTAAAACCCGTGCTAAGCTTTAATACGCCTTGGCAAGATATCTTATAACTTATTTTCGATACACATGCATTTAAACTAATCATGATAAACTTATACCGTAAAATCAGATATCAAAATCATCATGAATTCATATAATCCAGTATATAACAGGTCAAATCATATTAAGAGCAAACTTAGACATATACAATGGCAAGGCATCCAAATCATCTCTTTTACATAACTCAGGAATTACACTTATGGTAGACTTATCCTTACTGATCTTATACTCATGGCAACTTGATCTTTATTCTTATCTCGCATTTCTCGTGATAATCGTGATTGATCTTATCCATGCACGTATACTCTTATCTCAGCCTCATACTTATTTCGATCTCCCGTAGGAGTTACAGAACCTATGCTTATACAGAGGTACTTAAACACGTAGTGATATTTAGATCTATCTCATATCTCCCGTAGGAGTTCACAAAACTTATACTTATCCTACGGAGTTTACACTTGTTCCTGAGATCTGTGATATCATGCAGGACATGAATCGTATACCTGATTTTACTAACTTGTCCTTATATGAAAGTACCGTAGGTACTACAAAACTTATACCGGGTACTTCAGATTCATACTTGTTCTACGAAGTATATCTTGGTCTTTACGAACTTATACTCTGTATTTCTGAGCACATACTTGTCTTACGTAACTTATAATTGTATACGTGACTTATTCCCATTCCATGCATCTTATACCGAGATTACGTATAACTTATTATCAGATTCTGGATACGTATACCCGTAGGTACTACGCAACATACTGGTACAAAAGTACCGTAGGGGCTACGTAACGTATTCCCATACCCGGCGCATCAGCGCACACTCCGACTTATACTTATCTTACGTATACGGAGTACTGTAGTTACTACCGAACTTGTACTTATTTACTGATACGAGAGTACCCGTAGGTACTACGGAACTTAATCAAATACAAGAGCACCCGCAGGTACTGGGCGTAACTCATCGATACAGACTTATCGTAAGGGAGTACCGTAGTACTACAGACTTATCTCAGATACTGGGACTTATCGATGCATGAGTACCCGTAGGTACTACAGACTATACAAATATCGACTTAGTCCTCGTAGGCACGCATCATGTGATTCATTATACGAAAGTAACCGTGAGTTATTGAATGACTTGTACTTATTTTACGTAATTTGTAAATTTATTCACGATACGAGAGAACCCGTAGGTACTACCGAGTCATACTTATTGTATCGATACGAGAGTACCCTTAGGTACTACTAGACTTATACTCTATGTTTCAATCGATATCGAGCACCAGAGGGTACTACCGGACTTATACTTATCTCGGACCTCCCGTAGGAGTTATGTGAGTTTCTTCAAATACAGAGCACTAGAGGTACGATGTAACTTAAATTGTATACAGAAGTACCCGTAGGTACTACATAACTTAATCAGTTACAGGAGTACCCGTAGGTACTACATAGCAACATGTAGGTACCCTTGTGAGTACTACATAACATATACAGGTACCGAGGTACCACATAGCAACACAAGAGGTAATCAGAGGGTCATTAACATATACGTAGGCACCGTAGGTACATTCATCTTTACCATATTCAGCCTCTTTATTCTTATTCGTAGTCTTATCATATAATTGTTAGATTACCTAGACCAAGAATACCTGAATGACACAAAGACAATAAGTACCCGAAGTACAATACACAGATCGAGTGCCGGGTCAAGACTAACGAGTACCTATACTAGTGTGCCGGGCACACAGAGAGTGCCGAGTTAATTCAATCGAGAGTACCGAAGTACTAATGTGCCACACCTGGCCGAGAGTGACGCCGCACTAATCGTGAGAGTACCGAAGTACTAATGTGTCAAGACCTACGTAGAGTGCCGTCGAGACTATCGTAGAGTACCGTTACCACGTGCCAAGCACGATCGTGAGAGTGCCGTGTCATTCCAATAACTGGGTCTTAGGCAATTTTACAATTATATGAGTTCAATAACTTACTATCTGCTATAGTAGAGCATTATTAGCCACATTATAATGCCTGGCGATGTATCGTATTCCAAATAATCGTGCAAGCATGAGCATGTAATCACACCTAATCATGTATTCTTATTTTTCTATGAATCTACGTTACTCAGAATTGAATCAATCCAATCGGATCGTCTAAATCCCCCAAGTTATGGCATTTCATGCCAACTAGTTTCGCTTACCGATTTTACCGAGGGATAGTTTACAATATTAATTTTCCAGTAAAATTTTCTCCATTTGACACTGGTTATTTACGCCCTTAAATCTGGCGCGATGGCGGCTTCATTTCCACCGAATCACCCAAATCGGAGCAATCAGTCCTGCTACGTCCTAAACTACCCGACGCCTCTATGATTAATCGATGCAGTGAAATGGCTCTGCGACATACTTACTTGGAGTGAATATTTAGACCTTCTCAGAGTCAGAATTTGACAATACTTTCTTTAAGTTTGGTTCTCCTTGAAGCCTATTTTACCACTTGAATCACTCAAATCGGATAAGAAATGAGAAAGTTATGTCCAAAATACAAACCGGTCAAAATTGGAAACCAGAACAAGTTCTACCGGTAGAACTTCTAACTTCTACCGTAGGGACTTGGCCAAAATGACCAGACCGAAGTTCTACCGGTAGAACTTAACTTCTACCGGTAGAAGACACCGAGAATGCCCAGAATAAGTTTTCTCACATTTTTCCTTCACTTTAATCCATGGATCACCCCACACTTCCTACACACTCAAAACCATTCCAATTCACCTTGGAATCACTTTCTATTCAATTCATCTTTCATTTCTTATCTTCTTTCAAACCTTTCCATGAATTTCTCCCAAAATCATTTCAATATGGGTCTTAACCCATACACAAGCTAAACTCAAGGATTTGTTAGGGTTTACTCTAAACCCTAACTCAATTGCTTAATATTTAACCATGAATCCAACCTCAAAGAGAGGATTCTACTTTTCTCGTGGGATTTAGAGCATTTACCAACCCTACCTTCAATAAATCTTTGATTAGGAAGAAACTAACAAACCCTAGATTTGGAACTCATAAAACCTCTCTAGAATCCCATACAAATCCATGTGATTCATACAGAGTTCATATCCAAGGTTAGATCCATACCTTTTTGGTCCTCCATCTTCTTCCTCTTCTTCTTCTCTTCCTCTTCCTCTTCTTATCTCCTTTTGCTCTTCCCCTCTCTCTACGCTTTTCTCTCTCAAATGAGACCACTTTTGGTCTTTAAAACATGGACGAAAGCATAGCCATGTTTGACCCTCCAAATAAAACTCCATTCAGGGTTAACTTCCTCTAATTGCAATTGCCCATGAATTCTTCCCTTTTGAAATTCAACTTATGCATATTCTAGTTTAACCTACACATCTTCCTCTTTTATGACTTTCATATTCTTGAAAATTACAAGATTAAGTCTCTTGTATCTTGTAAACTTTCCGGGTTTCTCAATTTATTTCCGAAAATTCCTATTTAGCTTATAATATACCCTACACAAGTCCGAAACTACTAGGGTATATTTCGTGTTACAGTAGCATTTGAGGTCGACTTGATTTCGAAGGCCACGAATTCGGAAATCTCACTATGGGCAAGAACGAGGTCGCGACATGGAACTGATGTCGCGACATATGGGAGTCTCCAGGAGGGTCGCGACTTGGTTCTGGTGTCGAGACCGCTTGGGCTGGGCAGAGAAACAAGGTCGCGACCTCAGTTGAGGTCGCGACCGGAGGGCTGCAGAGCGTGTCGCGACATGGGTTAGCTTCTCTCGTGAGGTCACGACCGAAACGATGTCGCGAATCTCGGCCCGTCAAGTGCGGGAAGGAGGTCGCGACTCGCGCCCACGACTGGCTGCGCGCTGACCGCGCACGCCGAAACGCCGACCGCTGGGCTGGCCGCGGCAGCCACTACACGCGCCGCGACCAAATGGGATGTGCGGGCGCGAGCAAAGGCCCACGACTGGGGCACCGCGAGAGTAGTGCCACGACCGGTTCTGTGCGCGACCGCGCACCCAACCCAAGCCGATTCAACATAATCGCTTACAAAGGCACCATTTTAGTATCACGCTTGGACACCGCTCATGGACACCGCTCATGAGCAATGTTCATAGGGTAAAAAGAGTATAAAATTTTAAAAATTTGTATTGTATGTGATTTAATATATGAAATATTTGTATTGCAATTACTATAAATGCAATTACGTGGTATGTGAAATTTTTCCGGTATGTGAATAGTGTATCGGGGCTGTGTTTGAGCCTTAGAGATACTGCATTGAAATCAATCGCCACAATTTGTGTAGATGGTTAGTAGAGGACGAGGACGTAGGAGAACGTCCACTGGCACCGGCAAGACACCACCGACATTCGACCGGGGCCAGCCTCAGATTTGATCGCATGCCTTTGGCCGAGGTCAGAGGCATTGCAGCGCCGCCACCGCACGTGCCAACGTGAAAGGTAGTCGTGAAGGTCCTAGTAACCTCCAGAGGTTTAGGGCACATCATCCTCCTACATTCATAGGGGGAGGAGATCCGATGGTGGCAGTCAATTGGTTTATGCAGATTGAGAGGTTATGACATGGGCAGAATTTCAGGAGCTATTCATGGGTAAGTACTTTCCAGAGACTGCGAGTAATGCGAAGGCTCAAGAGTTCCTAGAGCTGAAGCAAGGAGCGATGACAGTGATGGACTATGTGGCTAGATTCACATAGTTAGCCAGATTCGCTGACGACTACGTGGCCACGGACATGGCAAAGGTCAGGAGATTCGAGAATGGGTCGGGTTGTCCATTCGTAGGATCAGAGGACTTCGCCTACGCGGACATGGACTTCATGGCTGACTACCGACCATAGAGAGAGAGATCGAGGATGCTCTGAGCACTCTGGGATACTGGTGTTGGTAACAAGAGGAGATCACCTCTTCTGGGCCGTGGAAGAGGCGTAAGACTGCTTCACACGAGCCAGTGACTGTGCACACTCGAACATACCCTAGTCAAGTTTGACATGTTTAGGTATTTTGTAGTATAATTTGACTGTTTCGTGAGTTAAATGCGAAATACTCCGAACGAGAGACCAAATTTACAAGACTTACTTCGACAATTTTGTAATTGGTCCAAAAGGGGCTTAAAGTCATAAATCAAGAAACTATGGGCCAAAAAGATATGGAATTGATGAGATGGAGGCCAAAATGAAATAAATGAAAGTTTATTTATAAATGACCAAGAGATGGAGGGGCTTAAAAGAAAATAGAGAAATGACCTAAAATGGCTTTGAGGCCAACAAGGCCTTAGTAAATATGGGATTTTAAAGACCAAATTTGGTCTCAAATTGGGAGAACTCGTAGAGAAGAAGAGAAGAAAGAAGAAGAATAAGAGAAGAAGAGGAGGAAGGTGATCAAGCAAGCCAAGGTATGGAAACTCACCTTGATTATGAATCCTATAAGATTTGGCATGGATCTTTGGCTTGGTAGGATTATTATTGTCCCCAAACATGGGGCTTCATAGGTTTCATCTTAACCAAAATTTATGTCAAGTAAGGTGGGTAAAACCCCACATGGCACTAGATGAGTATGGAATCCTTCCTTTGTGGATGGATTCATGGTTTAATTATGAGAAATTGAGTTAGGGTTTAGAACAAACCCTAACAAATCTGGTATTTTTGGTGTATATGGTAGAACCCATATTAGAATTATATTGGGAGAGATTTATGGAAGGTTTTGAAAGAAGATAAGAATTGAAAGATGATTTGAGTATAATTGAGGTCACAAGATGTATCAATGATTACGAAGCATGTGATTTATTGGGGATGGAAAAGTGCATGAAAATGGGAGAAATCACACATTCTGGCACTTTTCAGACTCCTACCGGTAGAAGTTGAACTTGTACCGGTAGAACTTCGGTTCTGGTCATTTTTGGCCAAGTTCTACCGGTAGAACTTAGGGTTCTACCGGTACAACTGCTACTCTGTTCCCAGTTTCGACCAGTTTTCGTAATTTAGCCATAACTTGCTCATTCTTATCCGACGGAGTGATTCAAGTGGCTACGTAACTAGACTTCAAGGAGAATAAAACCTATTTTTTATAGGTATCTCCAAATTCTGGACTCTAGATAGCTTTAAAATTCACTAAAGTGGGCTATGTGCAAGCCCATTTCCTGCATCGCTTGATTATAGAGTAGCCCGAGTTGTTTCGACGTATTCTGAGTTTCAGGTTCGATTGGGTGGGATTCCAATTGGAAAATGAACCCTTATCACCTTAGATTTAAAGGAGCACAAATAACCAGTGTCAAATATGGAGAAAATGTACTGGAAAAATTAACACGCAACCATCCCCAGAAAACTCCAGAAATCGACTCAGTTGGCATGAAATGCCATGTAACTTGAGTTTGGACGATCCGATTGATTGATTCCAATTCCTGGGTAACGTAGATTCATAGAAGAATAAGAATACATGATTAAGGTGTGATTACATGCTCATCATACCTTACCAGTATTTGGAATACGATCTGTCATGAACGTGCAATGTGGCTAATAATGCTCTACTATAAGATAGTGTTATTGCACTCATATAATTGTAAAATTGCTCTAAGACCACAGTTATTGAATGACACGGCACTCGACGTGCTTCGCACATTAGTACTTCGGTACTGCATTAGTGCGACGCGTTCTCCGACCGTGCTTCGCACATTAGTACTCGGGTACTGATTAGTGCTACGGCACTCGACCGCGTTTCAAGACACTAGTACTTCGGCATTTCCGACAAAGGACAAAGACTCTTGATCCTCGTATCACACTTCCTAGTACTTATTGTGTCGGTGGTCCTACTCATTTTGTATTAATGGGTCTAGGTAATCTAACAATTATAAGGATAAGACTCAATAAAGAATAAAGAACTCGAATATGGTAAAGATCTCGAATGTACCTACTCCGGTACCTCCTGATATGTTCAGAGGTACCTACGGTGCCTTCAGATTTCTATGTAGTACCCACGGCACTCAGATCCGAAAATGTTCAGAGTACCTACGGGTACTCCCGTATATGAGTAAGTTCCGCCTTGCATCCTCATCAAGTCCCCGCAGTACCCATGGGTACTGCTTCAGATAAGTTATGTGAGTACCTACTTACTCCAAGATCTCGAATAAGTTCCGCTTCGATTAACTCCTCGTATCTCGAATAAGTTCTCATCCAGATCTAAATAAGTTCCGTCCTCAGATTCGATTGGTTATGTAGGCAATCTATAGGTACTGTATTTTATCAAGTTCCAGAAGACTCCAAAAAGTACCCCCGTATCCGATGATCCGATAAGTCTCGCAGTACCTACCCGGTACCCCTGCATTCGACACCTGTGAGTACCTACGGTACTCAGATCCGATAACTCCTATATCCGATAAGTCCCTAGATTCTATTAAGTCCCCGTAGTACCCATGTACTCGTATCCGGTAAGCCTCCCGCATCAATATGTCCTCGCTTCCGACCTAGTTCGGTAATACCTACGTACTCTCAGATCCGAGCAAGTTCCGTCCTCAGATCCGATTAAGCCCGTAGTACCTATGGGTACTCTCAGATTTGATTGCCCTCAGAGTACCTACTGCACTCAGACAAGAAATAAGTACAAGTTCGTAGCACTCCACGAGCAATTTCCTCGCATCCGTAAGATAAGCATAAGTCCAAAAGAGGTACCTAAGGGTATTCTCAGATCCAGAAATAAGTATATGTATATGTTCTCGATCTCAGACTAAGCCTCGACTAATGTCCATACCTGATATGTATCTGCATACGTCTGATCTAACCCTGTATGTGATACGATTATGATTAGTTATGACTTATTGTACCTACGGGTACCTTCGCACAAGTATAAGATCTGTAAGACAATTATAAATTATGTAATACATGTATGAGATCTGAAATACATGTGTAAGTTCTGTAATACACGTATAAGATCCGAAATACCGGTATGTAGCTCGTAAATACCAAGATATAAGTTCCGCAGAAGACTGTGATATACTTCGTAAGACAGTAAGATAATGGCACCAGATAAGTTTTGTAGTAATTTACAAGTACTTCCGTATAAGAATAAGTTCCTCATCACAAGACACGCCCGTAATCCTCGCGGATACCCACTGCACCGAACAAGTGCGTAAAACCTCGTAGTATAAGTAGAAGTCCTGCATAAGATAAGTTCTCAGAATTCCTCTACTGAGTCCCGATAATGAAGGTAAGTCTGTTATAAATAGACATAAGATAAGTTCTGTAACTCCTACGGGAGTCCTGAATGAATGTAAGTCTGTTATAAGTAGAAGTCCTGCATAAGATAAGTTATAGGTGGCTCTACTGAGTCCCGACTGAAAATAAGTCTATTATAAGTATAAGTCCCGCATAAGAATAAGCCCAGAATTCCTGCATTTATGAGTCCCGAATAAACATAAGCCCCAGGAGCTTAAGTACTTGTATAAGTCCATAATGCATGAAATTTCGAGCATTCGTTATGGTTATACACTTATTATAATTGTGTATATGCATGTGTATCTGTATAAGTTATAAGATATGTTTCCCACTAAGCGTAAATCTTAGCACGGGTTTTTAATCCGTGTAGGTACAGGAGAAGACGTCTGAAAACATCCGCATACAGCTGGGCCAACACACTGTATGGCTCACTACATGTAGGTTCCAGGTTCGATTTGTAAATGTAAAAGTAAAGTTTTGTATTTGTAAACGGGACTCAGCTTATATGTATAATATTTTGATTCTCAAGTATAGGATGTGGGTCATACCCACAAAATTACCGCTTTTAAAAATAAAAATAAGGTAAAGAGTCCCAGTATTTGGTCTTGCGTCCCGAAAATCGGGGCGTGACACCAGGGCCAGGATTGGGCGGTTTGTCAAGCAGGGGAGGTGATATGTTATTTATGCCGACACCAGAGCTGTGAGACGGATTTGTCCCGTGACGCCCAATCCCGGGGGTGTCCGCGACTAATCTGGCCAACCCGCGGAAATCTACATGTCTCAAATCATGAGGCACGTACACGTGTAAAAATGACCACTTTGGCCTACACATCATACTCATAAAATGTATATTTTATATAAAATGATTTGTTTACAATTGTATCTATTACAATTTATATCGAAATAAAATGGGTCTCTCGCCGATACTTACAAAATACAAGATAAGGCCATCTTGGCCGCTTTCGCCTCTAGAACCCTGATGTGTCCCATCCTAATGCGCTTCAATAATTAAAAAATATATTCGCCGACTGGGTGAGTAAAGCTCAAGAGGTGGAATTTCCCTACTTGGGTTACTCCCCACCTAAGTGCAATGCAATGGCACACCAAACATACAACACATGCTAATATATCACTCATGCATATATTAACATAATTAATTTCCATTCATCATGTTATTCAGTTTATAACATTAACATAAATCCTAATTTCACATGGGCTAATATTAAGACAATCCGACTGCTCATTTCTGGGAACCGCCCCACAAAATCACATTTAGCATGTTATTCACTCATGGCAATAACACAACACCACACAAATCACACAAACAGTCCGTGGACTGTCCAAACACTCTAGGGATTTCTTCACTCGGTCCAAATCTTTTGGAACCGAAACCCACGGCCATCCAGGCCTCAACAAATCCCTATCCATTACATAACCCTTAAGCAAAGAGTAAACAAGTAGGAGAAAACCCCCACCTTTCCCGGAGTTTGCCTAAACTCCTAAACTCGGCACCCACGTGTAGTCCTTGCCGTGGGGAGCAACTTCGCTCCTTGCCTCGCCGGAAGCCGACGGTCCGATCGCCGGGAATTCTAGAGAGAAGGTGGAGCCTCTCTCTCTAAAAACCCTCTCTTTCTCTTTCTCTCTCCGTCTGCTCTCTCTTTCCCTCCCCCAAACTGATTTGGGAGACTTGGTCAAGAGGAAAGTCCTCTCTATGCCAAGTGTCCATTTCTCATTGGACACCTTGGATTACCCCCTTATCCTTATCCATCTAACTTAGATTTTCTTCTAATGGCATGATGCCATGTGTCACATGTGAGCCCCACTTGAGCTCCATGTTTGACTGCATCTCAGCTTGACACGTGGCGCCTCTTGGGCCACTCATAAGGTGCCAAGTGTCCCGCACTCCTCTACGTGCCTCGAAAAACGTGAAATTCCAACCATCTCGGAATTCGACGAAATTCGATGTGGTAGCTAGATTTTGCGAGACGATTTCAACGGCAGGCCGGGTCCAAGCCATTATCCGAGATCTAGAAAAAATTCGGATTTTGACCGAAATTACCATTTTTACCCTCCTTCGTGAATTGATTTTCCGGTCTCACAAATTCCTCAGAGACAGGATCCTGTGGATTTCGGGGACAAGACAAGCCCCGCGAGTCAGAGAACACGAGAGCGCATGGGCCATTCCTCCACACCCCGGTATGGGTCGAGGAACCGCTTCGCCGGGTGTTATACTACCTTTCTGCAAGACAAGGCCGTAGGAGCTAGAGTGTGGGTCGAGGTCACAGACTCACAGTCGGGATTTCTAGTCAGCAGGCGCACTATATGTTATCAGACAAATTCTCGCATAAGGAGGCGAGATCGGGTCTCCGGGAGGCGTAGATCTCATGGTATAGTAGAGGATCGAGCATCTTGACAGCCTGGATATGCAGTGGCAATGCTTCTACTCGCACTTGTTGACTAGAGAGTAGCGCTTTAAATTAGATGCATCGAATTTATTCATCGTTGCATCTCAGGTGATGGATTTGGGCTTAGAGGTTGAGACCTTTAGAGAAGCAAGATGTGGATGTTCTTCCCTACAATGTAGGGTGAGAGTTGACCTGATAGGACGGGATTGTGAGTTAGAGATCTCCAAGATTCTGCTCAGGGTGGACCCCCGGGATTGAGGTGTCGCAGTTTGGCATTATTGTGTGCATGTGCACGGAGACATCGCGTCGAGTCGGGTGTGGTTTCAAGGTATGATCATTCACCACATTAGGTGAGTGAGGGTTGAGTTTGTCTTTGAGACTACGTCCAATGAAGACTCATAGTTCGAATCAGGAAATGAAGAGAAATTAATGTGTGTTGGACAAAGCAAGAAAGGGGTCGTTAGTCCCATAAGGTGAGAAACCTGGAGTTAGGGTGAAGGAGACCCGCGGTAGTATCCGAAGGTCCCCAGAGTGGGTGTAAGAGACCCGAGGAGAACCGAAATTTTCTCTGTGGAGGGTGTAAGAGACCCGGAGTGATCTCGACTTCAGGTGGGTGTAAGAGACCCGGAGACATCCACTTCGTGGTGGGTGTAAGAGACCCGGGGAGAGATCCCGAATTACTGTGTGGGTGTAAGACACCCGAGGTGATATCCCGAAATTTACGTGAGGGTGTAAGAGACCCGGGGAGTGATCCCGAATTTATGTGTGGGTGTAAGAGACCCGGGGAGCGATCCTGAATTTTGTGTGCAGACCCGTGAGGATCCCGACTTCGTGGTGGGTGTAAGAGGACCCAGGGAGTCGATCCCGACTTCTCGTGGGTGTAAGAGACCAGGGGAGATATCCCGAATTTCTGTGTGGGTGTAAGATACCCAGGGAGAAATCCCGAATTTCTTTGTGGGTGTAAGAGACCCGTGGAGAAATCCGAAGTTCTGTGAGGGTGTAAGAGACCCGAGGAGAACCGAATTTCGTGCGTAAGAGACCGGAGATATCCCGACTTGTATGGGTGTAAGAGACCCGAGGAGCGATCCTGAATTTTTGTGTGGGTGTAAAAGACCCGGGGAGCTATCCCGACTCTCTCTCGTGGAGGGTGCAGAGACCAGAGATGTCTTCACTTCTGTGGTGGGTGTAAGAGACCAGGAAATGATCCCGAATTTCTCGTGTGGGTGTAAGAGACCCGGAGCTATCCCACTGCATGGATAAGAGGCCTCAAGTGTGTCGAAGTTATGTTGCCCGGAGATGAAAACAACGGATATGGTTATCACCACTGTGAGTCGAGGATAGAGCGAGGGTGACTCTCGAGATGAAAACAAACGGACATGGTTATCACGTAGACTTATAGTTGAGTGATAGGAGTCAGGAGTGACTCGAGAATCGATACCCATTGGAAATTCTTATCACGCAGGAGCCCGCAAGAGCTCCTGCGATATGGATGTCATTCATGACATGGATTACGCTTGACTACCCATTGGATCGTTGCGATCGCGGACTCGAAAGGTCATCAGGTACACACCAAGCAGAATTAGGTGGTGTAGGTTACATATGCACGTGGTCGATGCGCATGTGTGTGGAATTTCAAATCCAAATTCTTTGGCGGGAGAATGTGAGACCCCTGGAACCAGATTTCTAAGGAATGATAAATGATAATTTACGTAACCGAATTTTCTAGATCTTGATGACTAAACGGACTTCATCATGGAATCGCCTCGCTAAATCGAAGCACTACGCCGAATTCGGTGACAATGAATTTCACGCTGAGGCACCGAGAGGGACAAGACACTTGGCACGCCAGCGGCCAAGAGGCGCGCACACGTGTCCGGAAGGCGTATGCAAATAAACTTGAGCTCAAGTGGGGCTCATACTTGAGACACATGGCATCATGCCATTGGGTGAAAATCTCAAGGTAGATGGATAAGGATAAGGATGTAATCCCATGCTTCACCTAAGCTCGAAGACGTGGCGATGATGACAAGTCCTTCGACCAAGTCTTCCAACCCGGCTCGGGATGGCGAAGAAAGAGAGAGAGAGCAAACGGAGAGAGATAAAGAAAGATAGGGTTTTAGAAAGAGAGGCTCCACCTTCTCTCTAAAATTCCTAAGAATCGGACCCGAGCCCGACGAGGCAATATTGGTTTCTCCCACTAGCAAGGACTACACGCGGCATCGGGGCCGGCGAGTTTCGACTAACTCCTAAAGTGTGGGTTTTTCTCCTACTTGCTTTACTTTTGTTTAAGGGTTATGCAATGGACGGGATTTGCTGAGGTCCGATGATCGCTGTTTCCGGGTTCCAAAAGATTTAATCGATTGAAGAAATCCCTAGAGGTGTTTTGGATTGAAATTCACTGACCGCTTCGCTGATTGTGCAGGATGTCATGTTATCACATGAGAAAATAACATGCCGACAGATTTTCGTGGGTGGTTCCAAAAGGAACCGCCGGATTGTGACTTAGCCCATGTGAGCTAATCTTATGTTATTGTTGTAAACTGAATAACATGATTTATGGAATTAATTATGTTAATATATGCATGAGTGATATATTAGCATGTGTTGAATGTTTGTGTGCCATTGCATTGCACTTAGGTGGGAGTAACCCAAGTAGGGAAATTCCACTACTGGGCATTGCTCACCCCGTTGTGGACCTTTTTTTCAGGTACCGAAGACGCACTTGGGGATGGGAGGCATCCGGGGCCTTAGAGGCAAGAACGCCAAGCCGGCCTTATCTTGTATTTTTTTGTAAAATTAAGGGCAAGAGAATCGTCGTGAGATGAATTTATAATTAAATACAATCGTAAACAAGTTCTTTGTATAAAAATTTATATTTAGGTTAAGTAGATGCGCGGGCCCCGGGCTGGGTCATTTACACATGTACGTGCCTCATGACGTGAGACATGTAGACTCGTGAGGGTCGACAGAGGTCAACGAATCTGTTTTGGGGCGTCACAAAGTAAAAACAATTTTTTACACTGTAAAAGTGATTAAGTTTTCAAAACAATCTTCTTTTTTTTTTAAATCATTTATGTTGTATTATGTATTTCAGGAATATAAACAATTTATACCATTTATTGGCAAAAACACCAAGGTTGCGTTTGTTTTTTTCACTTAATGTTGAATATAACTTTTTTTGAGTTTAATGCTGAATAGTACTTAATAACATTAAGTATTAAATTTTTTATTTTTTAACATTAGGTAGTGAGTAAGGATGACAACGGAACATATTATTTTAGGTTCCTATCCCGCCTCGCTCTTAATGACACATATTTAATTTAATTTTAATTGAGTTTTTAATGGGTTTGAGTTTATTTTCTCAAATCCAATACGGGTTCAGGTATTGTTACTCTCTATAAAACCCGATAAAATTATAAATTTTCAAAAATGACAAAATGTTAATAAAAATAATAAATTATCATAAGGGTTCAGGGAAATTTAGAAAATTCTCTAAATCTCGAATAACGAAATGGACTGCGCCGTTAAATTCGTCTCGTGAAATCTAGTGACTCAAAAAAGCTTCGTCGCATTATGAGCCAAACAGAAATTTTTTCGATTTTCTAGGTGATAAGTTGTCAAAGGACTAAATGATCTATATTTTTTCGATTTTCAGGCGAACGACCGAATGAAGCAATATGAACTATATATCCAAAATAATAATAATAAGCCTCGCCCGATTATATTTTAAAAAATATTTTTATTATTTTATTTTTTATAATTTTTAATATAAATAATTATTATTATTATAGTGTTTTTTAATAAATAATTTATAAAATTATAATATTTTTATTTTATGAAAATATTAATTTTAATATAATAAAATAAAAAAGCAAATATAAAAAATTAAAATTTAAAAATAAAAACAAAAATAATGTAAATTGTGGCGAGTTTGGGAATCCTTTCTCCATCTCCGCCCGCCTGCTTAATTTTTTTAAATGAGATAAGTTTGAGAATTGAAAATAAACGAGCCGGCCTGGATGGGACCGCCGGTCCCAAACCTCCCATTGTCATCCCTAAGAGCTGCATATCGTTAGCTCTTCTTTATTTGACAATTATTGAGTTTTTCTTATTTTGTGGAAATTATTTTTTTTCCGAACAAAAACCAAATATTTTCACTTTTTCTATTCATAATTTTTTTAAAAAATTTCAGCAATAAGTCATGAAAATTTTAAAAAACAAACAGCTTAATGCTGAAAGCTATTCAGCTTTCAGTATTAAGTCAAAAAACAAACATCACATAAGTAATGATCAAATCCTTGTAAAACACTAAAAACATAATAAAAATATATAATTGCCAAAATGAATAGAATTCTAGTATATATATAATCTTTGAAGTAGTAATATATTAATAATACAATATTTATTTATTATTGTTTTACAAATATGTTTTTTTTTTAAGTAAGAATTTTACAAATATGTTATGTGTAACTTGTTGTGTGATAATAGTATTAATAATACTAATATGTTTTAAATAATATACTAATTTGGGAATTGATTGCTTCATTATTATAATTTAAAACAGAGTTATTTATAACTAGCCACTCTTTTTCTCAACTTGCTCTCATGTCTTTTAGTGTCACTGTATTATTTAGGGGGTGATTTGATAATTTATCGATTTGAAATCACTCATTTACATATTTTTTTTATCGATTTGTTTCTTAAAATAATGGTATCTCACATAGATATGGGTTTATTTTATTTTTTGTTATTTTGTCATTTTGTTTTGTATCGTCTTATTACGATGTTTAATTTGTTATCTTATTACAAATTTTTATTTGTGTGTGAAAGATTCAATGTTTTTTGGTCATTATATAATATAAATAAATAAATAAAATAAGTTTGAATAAACATATATAATTAATTTATTGTTTAAATGCTTTTTTCCTTCAAATCTTCATTTTCTTATGTTTTTCCTATTTATTTTTCTCAATATTTTTACTTTTTCTTTTATTTTCTAAATACTTTATGAGTTTCAAATGAAGCCTTGGTTATCACTAGTCTTGAAAAATTTTGACATGACTCGCAAACATAACACATTTTTTGTGGATTTTGGTTTATTATTGATAGGGTTTGAAAAATAAGGTTCGCAAGCCCACACACCAAGCCCAAGAAAGAGTCTAGCCTAGCGAAACACGAAGGCCCATTAGTTGAGAAGCTCAAATGAGAGACTTCGCCCAACGATAAGATTCAAGCCTTTACGCCAAAGATTCCAAACTTTTGGTCCAAATTTCAAAAGAGAGGTCTATCTGGCCACTCAAAGGCCACTTACGGGAAGTTTCACAAGTGCATTTAAAATATAATAATTCCTAATAATATATCATTCAAGTCCAGCCAAATCTCACAAATGAGGAAAGAAATACAAGATTAGATCAGCATCAAATCAGATCTCCCAATAAGGAAGGAAGATTATCCCAAATAAACTACTCTTTCTATATCCTATATCAAATTCGATACGGACTGTAATAAGAAATATCCTATCAAATGGGAATGAATCCTAATTACCATCAAACTGGGAGAATATCTACTATAAATACAAGGTCACCCATCTATGAGCGCACGCACACATTCGCCTCTCTGCGCCTTTAAGGGGCCTCTTTCTCTCGTAAAGAAACCGACTTAGGCATCGAGGCGGCCACGGCGAAGCCCTCACGACCCACTTTCATTCTCGCCAGAGGAGCACACGGTTCAAGGCTCAGACGCAGACAGAGCGCCAGATTTCAAATTTCGCACGATCCAAAGCCCGCATCCTACCACAAGCATCCGGGTCCGGCCCGACGCCCCCCACACGCTCCAGCCTAGTTCCGGTTGAAAAAGGCATCATCAGTTGGCGCCGTCTGTGGGAACGACAGTTCCTTTACAAATATAACTGATTTCTCAGTTATTGATGGTATCAACGCGGAACACAAGCAGGAGCAACACTAATCCTCCAAGGATGCAAGATCCACCGGGCAACGCAGACAGCCGACCTCCCGGCGTGTTAGAAGCAATGCAGGCCAACACAGATGAGGTGGAAGCACTTCGCCTCACCAATCAACGTCTGACAGAAGAGTTAGAACAACTCACCAGATAGATCCGACGACCTCGGGAGGCGCGACAAACTCAGGAAGGTCATGACATTCCCGCGGAAGGACAATACGCGATCGATACTCCCAAAGGATTGAACCGGGCGCGTAATCCACCCGAGCCTGGGGGCACGAACCACACCTAGCCCATGGAGGGGAAGGCAACGGAGCAACACTTAGAGAACACGTCGGGAACGAAGAACTGCGCCACCCTCAGCTTGGAGCAGGAGAACAATCATGGGAACAGAGGTTCAGGAGCCTCCAACAAGAGCTCAACCGTGTAAGGGAGGTAGTAAGAGGACGTGCTCCTGACACGATGGATACTTTGGTACAGCAAACTGAGTCGCCCTACACAGCTGAGGTACTCCACTTCCCCCTTCCAGCAAAGTTCAGAATGCCACAGGTGGAATCGTTCGATGGCACCAGGGATCCCGTCGATCATCTCAACACTTACAAAAACCAAATGGAACTGCATGGGTATCAAGATCCGGTGCGATGCAGGGCTTTCGCTATCACCCTGAAAGGCCCAGCCTTGGCATGGTTCAATAGACTCCCACCGTCATCAATCTCTTCATTCAGGGAGTTATCCACGATTCGCCTCTCACTTCATTAAAAATGTGACGCATGTAAAGCCCAATTATCATTTGTTGACTATCAAGCAGGGCTTGCAAGAAAGCCTGAGGTCTTATGCCCAACGATTCAATGCCGAGTCCCTAAAGGTAGACATACCCGATGAAAAGTTTATGTATCATCGCATTCATTGTCGGCTTAGGAATGCGCCTAAAGATCCGATGTTTTCCATCTCCAAAATCCTAAGCAAGTATCGGCCGAGGTGCTCGCAGTGCAAGAGAAGTATCTTAACGGTGAAGAAGCCCTCGTATCCAAAAAAGAGAGCTCCTCCACCCATAAAGAAAAAAGCGGGATGGACAAACGACGAGGACGAAGCCCCAAGAAGTAAGGCGACCGTGAAACATCTCCAAAGAAGAATGAAGAACGGTCCCCAAAGAGGCGTGGCAACCTTCGTAGATCGCCCGACCACCGCAACCGAGACGACGACGCTATTCGCCCCGCTTCACCCCTCGACAGCCAAGTGATCACAGTCCGTATGGCACGAAACGAATGGGCCCCGAGATGGCCAACACAAATGAAGTCAAACCCCGCAACAAGAGACAACTCCAAATACTGCGAGTTCCATAGGGACTGGCTGCATTACGAAGACGACGCATCGCGATACAAATTTCAAGAGAGAAATAGAATATTTGATACGGCGCGATACCCGACGCTTATATCCCCCTCGAAAAATCGATCCGAGTCAAGCTCAACTAGGTTCCGCCCCCCACAACCACCAATTCTGCCAGACGACGACCAAGATTAACAACCCCAGAAATCCAGGTCATCTCAGGAGGATTTGCAGGAGGAGGGGAATCTAGCTCAAGACGAAGGGCTCCACCCACGCAAGATCGTGCACGGAGGTAATCTGAATACAAGCAAGTGGTCTAAAACCACCATGACTCACCAATCACATTCTCCGACTCAGATATGAGGGCGCCAACACCGCGACGATCCATTGGTAGTCTGCGCAAGAGGGCCAACAAAACCGTTCATCGGGTCCTAATTGAAAACGGGAGTTCAACTGACATCATCTTCGCGTCAAATTCTTCGATAAACGGGCATCGAAGGGGAGGACTGAGCCCGCAACAACTATCCGCGAGGGTTCTCCGGGAAAAAGGTATTACCTTAGGCTCAATACAACTGGTACTCACCTTGGGAGATCCTCCATGTCAGGCGACGACCACAACAAGATTCCTCGTCGTAGACGCCCCGTCTGCTTACAACATGCTGCTGGGCAGACCCTCTCTCAATGCAATAAAAGTCATCCCCTCCGCATACCACATGATGATCAAGTTCCCTACTGTAAACGGAGTGGGAATGGTTCGAGGAGACCAACGGGTGGCCAGGGAATGCTACTCAACGTCCATGAAACAAAAAACGGTTGACAACATATACCTGGATGAGCTCGACATGCGTGACGAGGTGTTCACCCGACCCGAGCCATCAGAAGAACTGGAACCCGTATTATTGGACGACGACCCGGAGCATCTCGCCTATATCGGATCCAAGTTATCAGAAGACCTCAAAAACCCTCTTATCCATTTTTTAAAACAAAACAAAGACGTCTTCGCGTGGAAGCAGGCAGATATGGGAGGAATCGATCCTACAGTAATCACTACGTGATCGAATGTCGCCCATCCTTCCGCCAATCAAACAAAAGAGGCTGAGCTACAACAAAGGCAAAAGGCCATCAACGTAAGAAGTCAACAAACCTCCAAGCGTATAATCGTGGAGGTAGAATACCCTGAGTGGTTAGCCAATGTAGTACTCGTCAAAAAAGCCAACGACAAGTGGCGACTCTGCATCGACTTCACTGACATCAACAAAGCATGCCCAAAGGACAGTTTCCCTTTTGAAGAATTTGAAGGCAAAAACTCTAGAGGAATCTAGTCTCACTTCTTATTTTTGTAATGAAAGAAAATAGGAAATAAATAGTCATGCATTTGAGATAATCTCCGAAAGTGACAATATCACCGGACAAAATTTCTCTTACAAGGAAAGTGAATTAAACCACCGGTCCACCTTGCTGGATTTGGGTAATCATATAGATGGTATATTGCATTAATTCAGGAAAGTTAAAAAAGGAAAAAGAGGAATGCTAAATATGGAGAGAAACATGCACAAGCATGAGGCGACAATGATTTTCAACACTTCAAGCCAGACAGATGTTGATCAATTCCAGTTTTTTCGCCGATCTTCGGGTTAACTCGAGCAAGAGCTTTCGTGGAGAATGTCGCTCTGTTTGATGCTTGTTGGAGTGAAGTCGACTTTGAAAACCCTTCTTCAATCTTTTCCTTGATAAAGTGTCGATCTATCTCCACGTGCTTAGTTCGATCATGATGAACCGGATTCTTAGCGATACTGATGGCGGCTTGGTTGTCGCAGTATAACACTATGGGATGCTTCAACGGAACCCGTAATTTCTAACAAATTGCTCAACCGCATTCCTCGCAGATATCCGTGCCATAGCACCGACTCGCCAAGACCGCCACGCTACCACCGATTGTTTCGTCGCCATGTAACCAAATTCCCCAAACAAACGAACACAAATAAGTTGATCTCCGATCAGTCAACAACCTCGCCTAACTGCAGATCCGAAAAAAATCTCAATCTCTTTCTTTGTTGTTCTTGAAGAAGAGACCTTTCCTGGGCGTCATTTTGAGGTACCTCAATATTCGTCACAAACTAGCCATGTGTGTTTTTCGGTCGATTATTCATGAATCGACTTACCATACTAATGGTGAAGCCGATGTCTCGCCTTGTATGAGAAAGATAGATGAGTTTCAAGACGTTGATATCTCCTTTATCAACTGGAGGACTTCCATCACTTTCTTCAAGTTTTACAAATAATCCATAGGTGTTTCTCGCTCACGCATCCTAGCATCCCTGCTTCATTTAGTAAGTCCAGAACATTTCAAGGCGCAGAGACTCGCTTATACCTCTTTGACCTAGCAATCTCCATTCGAGAAAGTGTACTCTGAGGTTTCCAAGGTCCCCGATCTCAAATTCCTTTGTCAAGAATTTTGGCAGTCAATTTTCTCATGATCATCATCAAAATTATCGTCCATACAATGATAATGGCCATCTTCCTTCCGGGAAGTGTTTCACAAACAATGTGATCGGATTGACATTGAACTAATCCGCACTTTCACTACCTTAGTGAACCGCTCAAACCAGCCTCAGGAGATTGCTTATGACCATACAAGGATTTTCTGAGTCCGCAAAACCTTGCTGAAATTGATGTAGTCTCAAGCCCAAAGAGAATGTCCATGTAAACTTCTTCCTCTAAGTCACCATCGAGGAAGGCATTTTCACATCAAGTTGGTGGAAGCGACCAATCGAGATTAGCCGCCAAGGATAAAAGTGACACTAACAAAGGCCAGCTTGGCAATCGAGCAAAAGTTTGATAGTCAATACCATATGATCAAGTGAATCCTTTCTTCACCAACCGAGCCTTATACCTGTCCACATTACCATCCGCCTTTGTACTCCATCAGAAAATCCACTTACACCCAATCGTTTCTACCTCTGAGGCTTCGCAATTTCCCACGCACTACCCTTTGCCGCCCTAACTTCTTCATCGACCGCCGCCTTCCACTTAGGATACTTGAAAGCCTCGAATATCTCGAGAACTTATCTCTCGTGATGTTAGAAGTGAATGCACGAAACGTAGGTGATAGCTATCATAAGAAATAAAATTTCCAATGGGCTGCCGAGCATGATCTAACTCCTTTCCTAAAGCCATGTGCATATTAAGAATATCATTTTCTAACTCAATCAACAAGTATTATCCGAAAGAAGCATCAAGCATTCGGAATTAAATTTTGCTTCGATTAGAACCCTACTTCACCTCATGGGGTTTGTCGAGAAAGTGCTCCTTCCTCCATTTCCTCTGATGTGCTCATTATCCCACAAGTCAACAATGAACTCCTGGCTGATTACATGACCTATAGAAACTTGATTTTTAGTGGTGACAGGGTGACTCAATTAATGACTACAGCTCCAAAATCGATATTCTTGAGCTGAATTCTCCCCGAATATCAATTTTGGGATAGTAAGGTCGGGTTTCAAAAAATGCATAATTCATTGAATTGTAGAATTTTCTTGTGACCGAGAGTAACAACACTTATAATTCTTTTTATTTGCAGAATACCCAAGAAATATGCACTTGAGTGACCTAGATCAAGTTTACTTATGTCATGATTGATAGCGAACAAAATAACACCGAAAATTTTTGGTGGACGATGGATAAGAGACGAAAGTGGTCTGGGAAGGATTTAAGGAGGTTCACAAGGTGTTTGGAATTCTTAGTACCCTGCACGACATCCTATTGATGAGGCCAGAAGGGACAATTTTCCCCGTATCAATTCGTACATTCAGAGAGAACATTAGCTGATCTAGCCACCTCTAACAAATGCCTATTTTCCTTTCAGCTATTCCGTTTGTTGTGGGGCATCAACACATGAACTTAAGTGAACTAGCCCTTTCTTTTGCTAGATATTCCCTAGAATGGAGTCAAGTAATCCTCAGCATTATCTGATCTTTAGAATTTGTATTTTTGATCGAATCGGGGTCCGAATCATGTTTTGAAATTTTTGAAAATTTGACTTGTTTCGCATTTTTCTTTCATGAGGAATACCTTATCGTTAATCTAGTGATCATCTATGAATGAGACAAAAACCACCTAGTACCTGGCATATTTTTTATTCGACGGACCTTATATATCGTTTCAAGTGAATCATTGAGAATGGACTAGACGCCTTTTATGGTTGAACGGAAAATGAGACCGAACTTGCTTTGATAATTGATGATTTCTTACACTCAAAGGATTTTTGATTTTATTAAATAATGAAGGAAATAAATGCTTCGAGATACATAACATTAGGATTTACCCAAGCGATGAAGTAAGCCACAAATATAATTGCACTATCGTTATTTCGACATGAGGCCGAAAAAGAATTACCACCAATTACCATTTGAGTTGCTCTCAGGGATCGTGGTGCTCCTTAAAGATGGTGAGTCCAGAGCATTCCTCAAGATTGCCAATCGCCTTCCCCGAATCCAAACTCAAATTGACGCTGGATGAAAATTAGTAATACACCTCTTTTCCTCGTGAGTTTACTACACTGATAATAGATTACAATCCAAGTTAGGAACAAGGAGAACTCGAGTTGAGAGTAAGATCCTCGATAGCACAATCGAACCAGCATTCTAACCTTTGAAAGTGAACCATCTCGCTTATTCGGATCAAGTTAAATTATTTGGACATGGGCTATATACAAAATCACAAGATCTCCTGCCATATGATCGATGCCTCGATTCCACGATCCAAGGTTTTTTATGTTTCTTACCAACAATAAAGGCGCTTTAAAGAATTACCTTGTGAGCCAAGGTTCCTGAACCAATGACTATCGGGAAGATGTGCCAGCCAGGATCAGATTGACATAAGAGGAGACAGTAGTTTCTGAAGCATCTCCATTTGCTCCTTGTTAAAAGGGCTAGCTTCAGTTTGTGGCGATTGTTCATCGGCAGCCACATGATTACCTCGTCCTTCTTTCTCAAGTGGTTGACGTGGCTTCCAATCTACTGGTTTTCCATGAATCTTCCAACAAGTTTCTCTCGAGTGACCGGCTTCGTAAATGATCACACCAAGGTCTTCCTCCTTTGATTTTCGACGGTCACAAAATGAGTGGAATCGGGTCGCCATCGAAGAAGAGGAGGATGAGTTGCAGCCATTCCAAACGCGGACCGTATTAGGGGCATAAATGAAGATGGAGAAGAAGAGACAGGATTAAACCTGCTCTGATACCATGAAGAATTTGAAGGCAAAAACTCTAGAGGAATCTAGTCTCACTTCTTATTTTTGTAATGAAAGAAAATAGGAAATAAATAGTTTACAGATTTGAGATAATTCTGGAAAGTGACAATATCACCGGACAAAATTTCTTATGAAGGAAAGTGAATTAAACCACCTGGCCCACTACGATTCGGGGTAATCATATAGATGGTGTTGCATTAATTCAGAGTTAAAAAGGAAAAGAGGAATGCTAAATATGGAGAGAAACATGCACAAGCATGAGGCGACGTGGGCTTGATTTTCAACACCTTTGCCGCGACTTGACCTCATCGTAGATGCCACCGCAAGCCATGAACTCCTCAGTTTCATGGATGCCTTCTCCGGCTACAACCAGATCAGTATGGACCCAGGTGACCAAGAAAAGACGTCGCTCGGCCACAACATACAGTGTGGAACTTATTTCGCACGCGCGGATGCCTTTCGGGCTCAAAACGCAGAGCCACATATCGAGGTTGGTGAATCGGATGTTTCAAAACCGCTATAGGGCACAACTATGGGAAGTATACATAGATGACATGTTGGTAATCCACTCACCGGGCTCCACATAGCCCATCTATCATCCGAAGCGCTCCGCATCTTAGAAACTATAACATGAAACTAAATCCAAATAAATGTGCTTCGAGTATCAAAGAGGAAAATTCCTGGGTTTTATAGTCAACCACCGAGGAATTGAGGCAAATCCGCATAAAGATAAAAGTCAGACGACATGCCTTCGCCATCAAGCAGAAGAAGCAGTTCAAGAAGTCTGACGGGAAGGATTGTCGTCTTGCCGATTCGTGTCCCTGCAAGGATAAATGCCACTTTCTTCCAAGTCCTCGAAGAAGGCCTTCAATGGATACAAAGTGAGGAAGCATTTTCAGCCTTGAAAACATATCTAAGCTCCCCCCATTCTAGTAAGTCCGACAGCGGAGCCCTCACCCCATACCCAGTCAGTTTCTGCATTTCTCGAATAGTGTCGTCCCGTCAGAGACAAAGAGCGAGCAAAGACCCGCTTACTATTGCAACCGAGCTTTGAGGGAGAGGCCAGGAGAGATACCCAGGATGGAGAAACCACTCGCCTTGGTAACCGCCGCCCGAAAACTCCGCCTTACTTCCGTGCCACACCATGGTGTCCTGTAATCCGGACACCCGATGAAGCGCGTTACATAAACCGTGGTTCCGTATAATATGAAGTGGGCCAGTAGAGTCGAGGAACTGAAGATCAGATACAAACCAAAAACAATGATAAAAGGGCAGTCTTAGCCGACTTCATATCATGGAGTTCACCCCGCTGAACATGCCTTAACGCCAAGCAACGAATGACTTCCCCGCTCGAAACTCTCTCGTAGAAGCTCGAACGCACAAGCGAAGCGTGAGCGGTGTCTAATCTGACCTCACCCCAAGGAATAGACATAGAGCACGCGACTCGACGGATTCCGTAGCCCCATCAACGAGGTCAATATGAGGCCGCCATACAGCCTCAATCTTACTCATTCACTGAGTTGATCACCGAGTCCGCAAATGACCCCACCGGGTAAGAAGACAAATAAGACACCCCAATACGAGCTGTTGGAAGGATGATTCTATATCTCCAAAAGGTACGAGATTTATTAAAGAAATTCGTACAGGTTCAGGTCAGACATGTCCCCAGAGCAAAGAACTCCCGAGTCGACGCCTTGGCAAAACTAAAGACAGCCTTGCAAGAAGACCTCAAATGGGTCGACACACCTATCGAACATCAAGTGCAGCCCCTCTACGACTCTCGCGATTTGGAGGCGTTCTGTGCCCGTCCGAGCCAAGTTGATGGACCCCATTTGGGACTATATAATAGATCTGACGCCCACCCGACGACCCGGCGAGCGCCAAAACAAGGACTCCAGGTCCCAGTTCACTAATCATAAGGGAAGCCTGTATAAGCGAGGTTTCTTCACACAAATCCTCAAGTGTATCACGGGAAAAAACATTTAATACGTGCTAAGGGAAGTTAAAGAGGGTATATGATGAAATCACATCGGAGCTCGAGCTCACAGAAAGGTCTTGTGAGACAAGGATACCACCGGGCCTACAATACTAAAGATGCAAACCCATCTAAATTAAGAAATGTAAAGATTCGCTGTGAGCACGCCAAGATTTCACGCCTCCCGTCAGAGCCCTTAACATCAATCACAAGCCCCTGGCCCTTCCAACAATGGGGTCTTGACATACTGGGACCTTTGCCCCCAGAAATGTCAGCAGGTTCACGATTTCACCGTCAGATTATCTCACACTCGCTGGCCGAGCCATACCAATCACGTAACGTAGTAAATACGCGAATTTTGTGTGGCGAGCCATCATATGCAAGTTCTAAGATCCCAAGAGCCCCTAGTATCGCATAACGGAAAACACCTGACAACTCCAAATTCTAGAGATTTCGTGTGGCCGAGCCTAAATTAAGAATTATCATTCCTGAAGACATCCATTACGCCTGAATGACAGCCAAGTCACCATCGAACCCTTAGTGCCGCATTAAAGACCAAACTCGAAGATCTCAAAGGAAAGTGGGTAGAATACTCCCCGAGGTGCCATGGCCCACAGATCTATTACGTAATCAACAACCCGAAACCCCATTCGTTTTAGGCCTTCTAAGAGATCAAGCTGAGAACAAATAAATCGGATTAAAGCCCTAAGGATCGAGTCATGCCAGCTGGGAGCACAATGACGAGGATCTCCGCTTCAAATTCGACTCTTGCATTTAAAACGCTAGCGCTACTCAAGGCATACAAAAGACTACCAAAGAAAGATGGCGAGGTACTACAACCAAAAAGTCAAACCCAGGAGCTACATGCCGGGTGATTTGGTCTTAAAAAAGCTATTGCCAGCAAGGAATAATCCAACACATGGGAAATTGGGCCACAATTGGGAAGGCCCTTATATCATATCTCGAGTCGTTAGACCAGGCAATTACGAACTCCAAACAGAGGAGGGAAAAATTTTACAGCATGCCTGGAATGCGGAGCATCTTAAACGCTTTTATCAGTAGACCTTGGTTTGTAATCTTAAATGAAGATTTATCAATTTTCAGTTAAAGATTCGACCATTTAATGGTTATTCTGTTAAGACGTCACAAACAACTCAGACATATAATGCTCAGAAAAATTACATGCAATTGAATGAGAAAGCTCATAGACATAAAAGGAAAAGTCACTATTTATTCCAATCAGACATATCTGGCCATAATCGCTTGTCTCATCGACAGCATATTGGAAGCATTCAAGACAAGCAATTCCTTAAAAAAACCCTTCAGAAGAAAAAGAAATGAGATGGAAAAAAATGGAAGAAGGCTAGAAAGGTGGAAAATAGGAGAAGAAGAAAAGGGATGGAAAGAGTTCGTGAGAAAGAGGGAGAAACAAATGTGGAAAAAGAGGAAAAACAAGAAAAAAAGGGCGGAAGGAGTTTAAAGAAGAAACAAAAAAGGGGAGAATGAGATGTGGAAAAAAAGATGAAAAAGAAGGAGAAGGAGAAAGGAGAAAGGAAGAGAAAGGAGAACAGAAAATGGAGAAGGCGAAAGGAGAAAGGAAGAGAAAGGAGAACAGAAAATGGAGAAGGCGACGCAAGAAAGGCATCACCCTCTTCGGGCGCATTCCCTAGCATGGAGCTAGGGAATAACATGACTCCCATAAAGGGGAGACTAGGGAAAAACACAACTCCCACAGGTAGAAGAACAACATAACTGAAATAAAATCTTCAGGAGGATCCCCAACGAAGATGACCAGACCTCGACGCTTCATCTCGCCTGGATTTCAGTTACGCACCAGAAAAAGTAGAATATACAAAGTATAAACTCCATAGCAATGAAGCAACCATTTATAAGAAGGCCAAAACACTCAAAAAATCGCCCGAACGTTCCAAGTTCTCCATAAATCAAAGATTAAAGGCGTCAGACCTTCCAAGAAAAATCTAAGTCGAATGGCCGCGACGCAGTTGTACCTCACTTTGACGGAAGTTCGCTCACTTCGACAGTCACGCCATTCGAGGAGTCGAATACCAGTTACATCGCCACTCGCCACGCTAAGCCCGCCAGCCGCTGACGAAGTTCGTTTACCGTGGACAAGTCACGCACCAGGAGTCGACACCAAAGTTACATCGCCACTACATACGCTCGGAGCCCAAAGAAATCTCTTTAACGAGTTCGTTTACTCGACAGTCACGCTTACCCGAGGAGTCACACCAGTTACATCGCCATTCGCCACGCGCCCTCGAGCCTGCCAGCCGCTGACGAGTTCGGCCTTACTCCGACAGTCACGTTAATCGAGGAGTCGACGACAGTTACATCGCCACTACGACAGCCGAGCTCCAAGAAATTTTCGACGAAGTTCATCTTACTCCTGACAGTCACGCCACGAGGAGTCGATCAACCTGTGACTACATCGCCACTGCCACAAATACCGGAGTCTGCCAGTTCTTTGACGAAAGTTCGCTTCATCTGACAGTCATGCTACCCGAGGAGTCGATCACCATGCTACATCGCCACTCGCCTACGCGTCTCGAGCCCGGGCCAGGCCACTTTAACGAAGTTCGCTCTACCTCGATGTGTCACGCTTACCCGAGGAGTCGAACGTACCAGCTACACGCCACTCGACCACGCCCGAGCCCAAAGAACTCACTTTGACGAAATTGCCTACTCCGACAGTCACACTACCCGAGGAGTCGAACACCAGTTACATCGCCACCTACCACGCCCGAGCCCAAAGCACCACTTCGACGAAGGTTCTTCTACTCGACAGTCACGCCACCAGGAGTCGATCACCATGCTACATCGCCACTCACACAACGCCTGAGCCCAACAACTCACTTGACGAAGTTCGCTTCACCGATGTGTCACGCCTACCCGAGGAGTCAAATCAACTCGTACTACATCGCCACGACCAACGCCCGGAGCTCCAAGAACACTTTGACGAGTTTGTCTACTCTGGACAGGTCACGCTACCTAAGGAATCGATAGCTCAGCCATTCAAATTTCGCAAACCCAATTCGGGCCTCGCTAGAAGAGCTCACCAATTCAACCGAAGACGTGTTACTCAGGAGTCGATTAGCTCAGTTACATCACACTTACTACCAATACCTGGATTCGCTAGTCATGATTGATCGAGTTCACATAGACGAGCTCTTCCCAGCAATCCACATGGACGAGCTCTGCCCAACATGTCACACTGACGAGCTCTTTCCAGCAGTTCGCAATTTACGAGTTCACATAGACGAGCTCCGCCGAACAGTTCACATAGATGAGCTCTTCCCAGCAGCTCGCGATTGACGAGTTCACATAGACTAGCTCTTCCCAAGAAGCCACATGAACGTAGTTCGCCAACATGTCACACTCCACGAGTTCTTCCCGCAGTCTCACGATTGACGAAGCTCTTCCCAAAGAGTCCACATGGACGAAGCTTTATTTACCGCTCACATAGATGAGCTCTTCTCAACAGTTCACCTGACGAGCTCTACGATCTCTATTACTGTGCCATGCACTAAGGAGTCGGGCTCAACTCAAGCAACTCCAACCGATAGAGCCCAAGCACCACTCGACCTCGCCTTTATCTACTCAAGATAGGCCATGCAATCGTGCTGATTCAGCTTCAACTCGTGCAAATTTCAAATTCCGACAGAGTCTCTAGAAAGACCGACGAAGCAACCATTCCACATGAAGAGCTCAATCCATTCTACATAGGGCCACGTAGCCTAAGGGACAGCTTCAGCCAGTTATTCAACCATAAGGCTGAGCCCAGAGCCTCACGAACAACCTAAGGAGTTCAACATCACAACTCAGGCGCTTAAATCCAGACCATGCAGACAAGAAGTAAAGTCAAATCAAGCAGAACAACGCGAAGAGCACAAACAGAGGCGAAATAAGTAAAATAAAATAATGAATGTTCATTGAAGAAAAGGTTACATATGTCTTGGGTCCTAGGCCCAACAAAAAAAAAAAGAGAAAAGTGTAAAAGTCGACGTCGGGCAGGCAAAGACGAGCACAGGAGATCAGGAAAAAGAAGGAGAAGCAGACGGTGAAGAGGGGGAGTGGGCCTCAGCGGGGGTGCCCGGCTCTCCAGGATAATCAGCAGAGAAGGATCCCTCTTCCTCCTCGTCACTAGGAAGGTCAAAGTTGAAGTCCAGCCAATAAGGAAGAATAACCTTCTTTCCTAAAAGCGAGCCATCCAGAAAACCCATTGATTGGAAGCCTTAGCCCTCAGTCTTCCGATAACTTCGTCTCGCTGAGCCACTAAAGTTATTTGCTGATGAAGATCCCCACGTAACCCGCGACACTCCTCATTCAAACGTTCCACCGAGCCGACTGCCTCGTTAGCCTCGCGACGAGCCTCGTCCAACAGCGTCGTCTTGTCACGAAGATCGTCTTTGATTGCACGCAGCTCTTCCTTAGACTCCCGAGCCCCGCTGACATGAGAAGCTCGTCCCTCGACCATCCGGGAAGTTCATATCAGCGGATCAGAGCCCGTCCCTAGCCTCCATCAAGCCGCTCGCACAAATTTCTCAATTCACTCCGAGCCTCCTGAAGCTCGCCTTCAGCCGCCCTCAAGCTATTCCGGGCCTCGTCTTCCCTACTCTCGGCCCGAACACGAGCCAAAGTGGTATGTTTCAGATCTGACTTGAGCTTCACGGCCTCTGGCCATATCGTTGCATCCGACCGCAGCCTACCGCTGATGATAGGGAAGCCACCGCTTTATATAAGCTCGGGCCGCTTTGGCATGACCTTTCATTTATTTTGGTGGTTCTTTCCGCTAAACCCTTCAAATGAGTAGGCCACCGTACATCCAACAGGCATTCAAACGATCCAACGCAAGCTCAAACTCATCTCAAAATGAAGTCAAAAGGGCAAGGTATCGGAACTTACTCGAGGCGACTGAGATAGGCTAACGCCTCATCAATCTGGCAAGGTAACCGACGATCGAGTCCTTAGAATAGAGCAGAGCTGCGCCCGCCCTTGGGCTCGGCATTGTGAAATAAGAGTCCGGTCTCACTTGACTTGGGGTTAGTGCTCCTCCACGCCTCTTCCCTGCTCTCAGGAAAGCTGGCCCAACTTTCTTCGTTAGGCGGGTTCGGGCGGTAATGGGTGTGATCATGACGAAGGCTGCTCAGCTGACCCCACACAGGGACCCTCTTTGCCTGCGTAGCGGACCCGAGGAATGGGATCGCTGGCTGAAATATAGGAGCCATGGCAGATCTGATTTATGGATATGAGAGGACGGAGAAGATAACGATACCCCCAACTTTGGAACTTTGACCAAAACCGGCCTATCCTTCTCAATAAGAAAGTCACGAGGTTTTTGTTTGCAACTCTGGGCTTCGAGGATACCATCTCAGCCAAGACGTGGTTCCCCTAGTAGGTTTAGCGGCGAGAGGAGATGACGGGAGTACTTCCACAGGTGGAAGGAGCGAACGCCTCGGAAGCGGCATATCGAGTGGACTTGAACTCGATGGGCGAGGGCCCATCAGACTTAATCAACTCCGTGGGACGAGAAGGACCTCAGCCAGCGATGCTATGGCGTTATCTTCAACAATGAGATCAATTCTAACTTTTGAAATATGTAGGCGGTCTGGAATCGGAAATTGTGAACACGCCTGAGTTCCTGACAAAAAAGCGAGCGAACACTCATGAAGATTATCGGGGGTAGCCCGAGCTCAGGAGCATGAGTGTCGATCCTTGCTCCAGGGGATCATGCTCCCAATTACGATTAGCTAACGAAAAATAGCGTCCCTTCCACGGCTTTATGGGAGGAAGGAAGATCGGAAATCACCGAGGAGGCGCGGGCGCTGAAAATAAAGAAAGCCCTCGGATGTCTCGCCGGGCTAAGGTAAAGAAGCAAGGCGATCTTTGGGAACACAAGCCCCTTGTCCTAAAAGAAAACCGGCGGACTAATCAAAATGCTGACCATTGGGCGCGAGTTGAAGCGGGACACACACATTGAAATCTGCAAAGAAGCATGTACATGAAGGATGCGAAGAGACGAAGGCCCGGATTATCGAAGGCCACTTGAAGAAACACACCATCCTAGGCACGGAGACCATGGGAATTCGAGCGTCGGGGACCACACCGAGCATGAGGGAGCGATAGCGTGCGCGAAGATGGCCATATGAGAAGGACCCCGACCTTGGCTGGAGTCCATGAATTAAAGCGTGTAGCGGAGATGTGGATATTCAGGCCCAGGAGTATTTAATCGATTCACTTTCCTTGCCCTTGTCCAGGGAAGGGAGCCTCGGGGCACCTTGAGCGTCGACTCAGGCCAAAGGTCGGAGACACACCGCCGGAGTTCGTCGAGAACCATCAATAAGCCAGAAATCACCATCGATATCTGCGAAGAAGAAACGACCGGACCCGCAGTGAAATTGGATAATGAAAACAAAAATTGACCCAGTGAAACAACTCGTCTTATCGCGAGAAGAGAGAAATCAAAGAAAACCAAGAGCGCAGTGGACGAAAGAGCAATGAGAGAAAAGACTGCGCACAAAAAGGCTCGAGACAGGAAGACTAAGAAGAAGTAGAACTTCATTGAAATGAAATAAAGGTCGGAAGCGGTGGCACCTGAGGCCGGAGGATGTCGAAAAACAAAAAGGCTAGGGATGGAAGAAATAAGAAGCTAGCCAGAAGAGTCATCATTATCTGTAAAGACAAATGGCCCGACCAGTACGACTAATCCGATACTGGCGGACACGTGGAAATTACACTTTCGATCACGGCGTTCGTACGCCGCATTACCGTACCTTGGTACGAAATGGCCGATAGGGTTTGAAAAACTAAGGCTCATGATCCGCACACGACCCCGAGAAAGAGTCTAGCCATTGAACCACGAAGGCCATTAGTTGAATTCGAATTAGGGGAAACTTTGCCCGATGAGGCGTGAGGCCTCTTTATCTTGACATTCCGACCTTTTAGTGATAGGAAAGGAGGTCACGTCAAGCAGCCCCAGGCCACTTATGGGAAGTCTCCACCCAGTCTGAAAATATAATAGTCCGCAATAATATATCATTCCGCAAGTCGGCTGAATCACCAATGAGGAAAGAAAGACGAGATTAGATCGGCATCAAAATCGGATCTCTGATAAGGAAGGAAGATTATCCCAGAATAAACTACTATTTCTATATCACATACCATCCGTCTGATTGTAATGAAATATCTCGTCGATGGAATGAATCCCAGTACCATCAATGGGAGAATATCTACCATAAATACAAGGTCACCCCATCGGTGAAATGTACACACACATTCGCCCTCTAAGCGATTCACTTGATCTCTTTTCTCGCTAAAGAAAGCGAGCACGGCGTCGAAGCGTACGAGGCGAAATTTCGTAGGCTGCTTTCATTCGTTTTGTAGAGGAGTGCTACGACCCGAGGTTTGCGAGATCGGTATTGCGGCGGTCGTGCTTCGCGGCTCAGACGATCAGCACGCATCGGCCACTTGACAATCGGGTCGGCCAGACCCCTGCGCTCGGCGGGTTAGGTTGAAAAAAGGCATCATCGGTTAAGCGCGTCACGTAGAACAGCAATTCTTTACAAATATAAGCGATTTCTTCGGTGCGATGGTATCAGGAACCTGGCTTGATCCTAAGCCGATCCTCTATTTTCTCGAAAGAAACTAACCGACGGGGCGGCCGCAGGCGAAGCCTCGCGACTACTCATTCGTTTTTTGTAGGAGTGCTATGACCAAGGTTTGCAGATCGGTATTCTGCGGCAATCGTACTTCAGCCCGGATGATTAAAAGCACATCCCGGCCCACTTCGGCAATCGGTCGGCTGACCTTCCCTGCGCTCGACCGATTCCGTGGTTGAAAAATGCATCATCAATTATAATTGTATTTTGGTCAATTTTTTGTTGACTTGTATAATTTGTTTATAAATAAGCCGGTTATATTATGTCACGAATTTGACCCTTATAACGATAGTTAATATTTAACCTATATTAATCAATTTAACATGTTATATGGGTTCAATATTTATGAATTAATTATAATTTATATATTTTTAAATTACCAACTTAATAAACGGATTATATGTGTAGTGTCATGTTTCTCAATTACTAAATCGATCGTGTTTGAATTTGAAATTTGTAACTAATTCATTGTCCGTGTTGTGTTTGAGTTGACGAATATAATAAAATATATGTTTGGGTTATCGAATATAATAGAATATTTATTATTGACACGACCCGTTAATATGAATTGTCACCTTTAGTTATCACTATTTTTTGTTATACAAAATACAAAAATACATAAAACACTAACTTAAAAAGAATAAGTACAACTTTTTAAGAGAACACCAAAGTCGATGTTTTATATATTTAAAAAAAAAATTATCAATAACAGTTTTAAAAAAACAATAACCAATCATGGCCTAAAATTTTCAATTGTTCGAGGTTTTCGGGTTTTTTTAAAGTTTAAGTACAATCACTTGTTTAATATATTTCTAAAATTAAGAATTAATTTAATTTATATTTATATTTAATATAAAACAATTTTTTTATTAATGCAAGTAAAGGGAAAATAGACAGGAATAAAATGAAAAAGATAAACACGATATAATTAAAATTATACAATATACAATATATATATATATATATATATATATATATATATATATATATATATATATATATATATATATTTTAAATCTGAAGTTAAAAAAAGGGTAAAATTACTGTGTAACAATATACACTTTTATATTTTTATTTTAAAATAATAAAATATAAAATACAATAATTATTAAAACACTTATTTTAAAATTGCAAAAGGAAAGAAAAAAGAACACTAACAAAATATGTATTGTGTCAAAATTTAAAATATCCATCAATTTATTCTATTTTGTTTTATATTATCTTTAGTAAAACATACTTTTCAGCAGTGTTTTAAAAACTTGGATCAGTTGATCGATTAGACCAACCAAATAGTTGATCAATAAACTTTGTTATGATCCTATTTGATTGTAGTTTGATCACTGATTTGACTTTTAGATGATATTTGTTTTTTCACTTGATAGGGAATATAACTTTTGTTATGAATAATATTTAAAATGTTTAAATACTTAATTGTTTGTTTTGTAAATAAATTAATCTTTTTTTTTTACCTAAACTTTGAAAAAATAAAAATTTAAATAAAATTTTGAAAATGCATATATTTGTATTTTATTAGTATGAAACTCATAATGAGAAGATTTTACTATTGTATGATAAAATATATGATTTCCTGATATTTGAATATATAGCTTTTTCTTAATATAAAACACATAAAAAAAAAAGAGCTAAAATTCCAAAAAATCAAATGTTTTACCTTTCTCTATTCTCAATAATAAATAATGAAAAACTTAATTCCATGCATAGAAAGTAAGCAACCTATAAACATAGCTAGCCTCCTTTCCCCTTAACCATTTATCTTCTAGCCCTTTTTATAAAGTAACGGGCGCTGATTTATCAGTCATTTTTTGTATGAAATTATCATTTTACATATATTTTTATCATTTTTTTTTTTTCAGTAAAGTGATTTCTCATACTATTAATTTATTTTTTTGCATTTTTGTCGTTATCTTGTTATAACGCGTGGTTCAGTGTCATCTTTATACGACAATTTATTTGTTGTATATTGTTATAATATTTACTTATTTATGGACGATTCAAATAACAAAATATATTCAATCAAATAAATATAAGAAATGAAATCATGGTCATGAACATACTGTGAACTTGAGTCATAAATATTTTAATAATTATAATATTGTCAAATATGTGACCATTTATATATTATTATGTTATTAATATGAATCTTGTTTATCATTTTAATAAAATTGATTGGCTTGAATAAATAAAATAATGATGTTTTAATGGAAATTTTTAAACAAATGCTACTTTTCGGTTACTCGTAGTTGCCCCATTTTTTAAAACATTGCTTTATAATAAAGACGGTGAGAGCGAGAAGGTGAGGGAGAGGGATGGGAGGCGATTTGACGTCAAGTACGATCCATCATTGTTGTACCCGACCAAACAAGTAACTACACTAATGTAGGACTTACGAGCAATGTCGACCTCTCTACCCCCCAAGCGACCAAGCTTTCTTCTTCCCTCATTTATATACATTTGCTTTCCTCTTTCCACCTGTTTCCACCTCTCTCTATATTATGTTATTTCTTTGTCGGTGGTCGTCATTGGGAGTACAATCCCTTTGATCGAGAGGACACACTTGGTGTAATAACCCATCCAAAAGGCATAACTATTCATGCATGCATTCATGCACAAAGACATACTTGCATACAATAGATATGTGTTTGTCATGATTAAGGGGTTAAAGTGACAAAATTGAAAGTTAGGGAGTTAAGAGTGTTAGAATTGACGGAATTAAAGGGCCATTTTGAAATTTTGTCAAAATACCTAGATAAAAGCTTTAGATTTTTCTAGAACATTTAGGTTCTCTTCTCCTTTATGTTGTCCGGTCAAGTGTGATAGAAGAGAGGAAAAAAAAACTGGTTTTGGCCAGCTCTATCATTTCGGGTCAAGCTGACTTTTAGGTAAACTCATTTTGTGAGATCTGTTTGCACCTATTTTCAGGTCTTTAAGCTCTGTTTTTGAACAAGTTGTAAACATGAAAGTTGTTGGGTTATGTCTCTTCTAAGTTTCTGTAAAAGGGCTTGTGGTGGTTGTGTTTATCTCCGAGTTATGATCCTGTTGAACACTGATTGCTCATGCTGTCTGATTCTGACGGTTTACTAGCCAAAAATTTAGAAAGCATGTTTCTCCTTGTGTATTTGGTATTTTGCCTAATTTTCGGATGTATTTATAATTTTATATGTCTAGTTCTTTCTTGAAAATATTAGGAACGATCAAGTCTCAATCTTGAGTTATGGTGGTTTTGTTTAAAGAGTGTGCATGCAGGCGATACTTGATTAAAGTTGGAAAATGCGGTATAATTTTATGGAATATGAAGCTGATTTTACACATGTTAAAGAGACATGAGTTTAGTTTCTAACAAAAAAAGAATCATATCTTTTGGATGTATATGTTGGGAGTTATAGCTAAAAGAGTAGAAGCAAGGGATCCTGGCGTAAAAGCGAGGGGGGTTAGGCCGACCTAGGTTATATGTTCTCATATATTTGAGTTTTGGAAGTTTATGCATGATATATGACTTATGTGATTAATATATGTTTTAGACCACGAGGAGCAAGGCGTACAAGGCGTGGCGCATTAAGAGGGTGATACGGGACGTCATTTCTTGTAGTGGATATGAGATGTTTGGTACCATGTGTTCTTGTTTGTCATTTGATGTGAATGACTTGTTTTTTTGTAATAGAGGAAATGATTCAATGTTCCATGTATGATATATGTTATGGACTAGCCAAATGTTGTATGCAAGAATGTGTTGATGAACTATATTATGAATTATGAAAATGATTATGTGCAAGAACATGTTAATGAAGCTATGTGATAAGCTATGAATGTTATTATGCAGTACATGTTATATGAAGATCCATGATGCATGGAAGATAAGAGGATAAGGTTATAGTGACATGTCAAATAATCACTTAAATCTGATAACAAGGACCCGATGGGTCAAATACAAGTATACAAGCTGGCCAGCAACACAAGTTTACAAGTTACAAGTTATCAAGTTTACAAGTTTACAAGTTCTCGGGGCGATACTTGATGTGTTTAGGTTATAACCGATAAAGCGGATCTACATAAACATTGTGATATAAGAATACATATGAACTATGAATGTGCCTATGTTTGATGTTGTGAATGATTAAAGTGCTCTCATTTGATGATATTAATATATAGGAATTATGTAAATTCTTTGGTTATAAAGTGAATGGGCTTATGATGATGTGAATGTGTGTGGCTTGATATCATGCTTTATATCCCTCATTGAGTAGCATCTCATTAAAAGTGCAATATTTTTTTTAGGTTCCACGGGGAGTCAAGAAGCATAAGTTGTGTTTCTTTGCTCCCGCGCGTCATGAGTGATAGGTCGAGTGTGACTTCCCTCTCATACTCTCTCTCATCATGTGTAACCTCCAAATACCCCCACAGGGCGTCATTACATACTAACAACCATTTACACTATGAAACCTTCAATAAAATCCATAAATATTAAGGGTCCTTAATTTAACAAAATTTGGGCGAGTCGTTGTTCGGAAACTCTGCCCCAAAAAAACCTGACACAAATACGATTATAATACATCACCCGCATTAGGCCCATTTATCCATAAAATATTTACAATATTATCCCAGATTTCCATTCACATTATGAAATACCCTGATAACCTTCCAAAAAGACTAAGCGAGCCGCCACAATAACAAAAAAATATGTCAGCGATGGCATTTTACATTTCGGAAAATAATTAAACTATGATAACCTTGTGGAATAACAAAATACTAGACTTTACATGATTTCAAAATAATGTCTCTAGTCTAGTACAAGATAATGTGCTCTACATGTTCTCCTCGGGATTTAGATTCCCCTGGTGGGACCTCCCAATGCGCGGAGTTCCTCGGCTCTACCACCTCCTCAAGGTAAAATCTGAAAAGGGATGTAAGTAGGGGTGAGGCACGAGACTCTGTAGGAAAATCCTCCCCGAACTCAACAAGGTTTAGAAAAGTATGAAAAAGCAGTCGATCTTATTTTTTTTTATAACATATCATAGATGTACCATTTTGCGAAAACAATGACATTTGCAAATAGATCTGAAGTTTATATGAAAACACTTAAGTAAATGTACACTCAGCTTGATGCGTAAACAAAATCATAAACATTTTCACCAATCTGGAACCAAGCAGATTATTTTTGTTTCTCAAACATCCTTGATAAACTTCTCATTCATCATAGTAGTGTTTCTCAAGCATCCTTATAAGGAACCTCTTGAGTATAGGTTGAGCATCCTTATAAGGAACCTCTCATTTATAATAGTAGGGCTTCTCAAGCATCCATATAAGGAACCTCTTGAGTAATAGGTTGAGCATCCTTATAAGGAACCTCTCATATATCATAGTAGGGTTTCTCAAGCATCCTTATAAGGAACCTCTTGAGTAACAGAGTTAAGCGTCATATAAGGAACCTCTCATATATCATAGTAGGGTTTCGAGCATCCTTATAAGGAACCTCTTGGTATAGGTATAGGTTGAGCATCCTTATAAGGAACCTCTCACATATATATCATAGTAGGTTTCTCGGCATCCTTATAAGGAACCTCTTGAGTATAGGTATAGGTTGAGCATCCTTATAAGGAACCTCTCATATATCATAGTAGGGTCTCTCAAGCATCCTTATAAGGAACCTCTTGAGTATATGTATAGGTTAAGCATCCTTATAAGGAACCTCTTGAGTATAGGTATAGGTTGAGCATCCTTATAAGGAACCTCTCATATATCATAATAGTAGGGTTTCTCAAGCATCCTTATAAGGAACCTCTTGAGTATAGGTATAGGTTGAGCATCCTTATAAGGAACCTCTCATATATCATAATAGTAGGGTTTCTCAAGCATCCTTATAAGGAACCTCTTGAGTATAGGTATAGGTTGAGCATCCTTATAAGGAACCTCTCATATATCATAGTAGGGTCTCTCAAGCATCCTTAGAAGGAACCTCTTGAGTATAGGTATAGGTTGAGCATCCTTATAAGGAACCTCTCATATATCATAGTAGGGTTTCTCAGCGTCCTTATAAGGGTTTCTCTCGTATATCGCTAATAGTAAGGTTCTCCAAACATCCTTATAGGAACCTTAATTATAGGTATAGGTTGAGCATCCTTATAAGGAACCTCTCTCATATATCATAATAGGGTCTCTCGAGCATCCTTATAGGAACCTCTTAAAGGTATAGGTATAGGTTGAGCATCCTTATAAGAACCTCATTCATTATATAACAATCCCCGTGTTATGTAAAAATCCCCCATATTATATAATAATCCCCATGTTATGTAAAAATCCCCATACTATATAATCTCTAGGTTATGTAAAAAATCTCTCTATATTATATAAAAATCCCCATAAAGAAAATCATTCCCGAGTGAGTCGGAAACAGGTTCGAGTGAGTCGGAATCGGGCAGTGATCACCATAGTAGAATCCCCCAGACTATATAAAAATCCCCCATGTTACGTAAAAATCTCCTGTATATAATCCCCCATGTTATGTAAATCCCCATGTTATGTAAAAATCCCTAGGTTATGTAAAATCCCACGTATTATATAAAAATCCCATAAATAAAATCATTCCTAAGTGAGTGGAAAGCAGGTTAGTGAGTGAAATCGAAATTTTCTTTTCTTTTAGAAGCGAAAACATGTAGTGAATCGGACTCTGTGATGATCAACATAGTAGAATCCCCATATTATATAAAAAATCCCATTTCAGTTCCTCGATCACCATACCCAGAAGAATTTATTTTACCGACCAACCATTTCCTGACCAATCATTCCACTTATATCTCAAATTTCTTTGGAAAAACTTCTAAGAATCCACAAACAATCATAAAACAATTCAAAAATAGTTTAGAAAATACAAGAGATCATACCCGCAGGTATTTTTCTCACCTGAATCAGGAGTTAGAAATCGATCCCAGGCACATTTAGAATAAATTCCTCCTTCAGCGTACAAAGAAAGAATGGTTTCGAATACTGAAAAATAGCATTATAGCCCAAAGCGTACATATATACATGCACAGCCTGATGTAAGTGAATGGAGAAAAACCCACACCTTTAATCCTTGGTTTGTATGGGGATCTTGAGCTTTGATCAATTCGCCTTCCTTCTTCCTCTCACAGGTTCCAAGGTTCAAAGGGTGTGGGGTGAGAGTGAAGTCAAGAAAATGAAATGGAGTGGAAAAAGGGTTTTAAACCTGGCAGCGCGATTTTCTTGCATTCATTGGGCATTTTTGGTTTTTCTTCAAGGTGCGGTTTGCCCAGCTACGCTCTCGAAGTGTCTATAGGACTGCTCTAAGGTTTTTCGACGTTCCGGATTCATTTTTAATGTTATTTTAACCTAAAACCTTTATTTCTATGATTTATGTAACCATTTTTATATTTATCATTCTTATGCTTTGATTTAAGAGGTAAAACTAATTTGACGATAATTGATATTTAGACATGTTGGGGTTTACAATCCACCCCCCTTAAAGAAAGTTTCATCCTCGAAACTTACCTCTAGTAGCGAATAAATGCGGGTACTTCTCTCGTATTTCTAGCTCCGGTTCCCATGTAGCTTCTTCCACTCCAGTAGATTGTTGCCACCGCAACTTTCGGCTAGTCGGATGATTTTGTTGCGAAGCACCTTTTCTTTGGTATCAAGAATCCTCACTGTTGTTCCTCATATGTTATCCCATCTTGGACTTCTATATCTTCCAAGTTTACGTAGGTGTTGCATCAGATGAACACTTCCTCGACATTGATCACGTGGAATCGTCATGCACCTCAGACGAGCGGGTAATTGCAATTGATCTGGCTTTGCCTCTGCTTCGATCGCTTCAAATGGTCGATATATCTTAGTCTTTAACTTTCCTTTCTTGCCAAATCTAAACACTCCCTTTTTGGGGGACATCTTGAGGAATACATAATCCCCCTCTTGAAATTTCAAGGGTCTTCGTCGTCGATCCGCATAACTTTTACATTTTACTTTGCGCTGTCGCGTAGTCTCGAATGGATTGAATCTTGTAGTTTCCCGGTCAATCTACGGCCCCGAAAGAGGCTACTCTGTAGCTTCGACCCGACATGTCGGTGATATACATGGCCTTCCATACAGCGCCTCATAAAGGTGCCATCCAATGCACGATAGGCATTTGTTATCGCCCAGGAATTCTACGGCATGATGGTTCTCCGGTTTCCCTTGAAGTCGACATGCGAGCATATGGCCTGTCTTCCACGAGCACAGTATCACCCTTCCCGGATTGGCCACTCCAGTTTCGGGATGGTTGTCTTTGAAATGTAACTGTACCCATCGCTTGTTATGTGGAGCTTTGCAGAACCTTGCCCTGGCTAGGAATCCGATCCAGGCAAGATAGAGTGGAACTCAATGCCCGATCCACAACAACCTCGCGGATATGGGGCGCTCGAGTGCGGTTGTGTCCGTGGTCTTCATACCCGGAAATGGCGGACTTGGTGGAGTCTATCAACAATAACCCATACGGCATTATGCCTCGTCTTTGTCGGGAAAACCAGATCTGAAGTCCATGGTGATGTGATCCCACTTCCTGCAGGATAGACGGGGCTGTGTGTCCCATAAGTAGTTGGTGCTCGATCTTTACTTGTTGACACAGCATTTTGAAATGTATCTAGCTACATCCCTTTTCATTCCCTTCCACCAATACTGTCGTTTCATGTCCCTATACATTTTGTTACTCCCCGGATGGATGGAGAACTTGGAACGATGGCATTCATCTAATACTTCTTCCACTGATAGATCATGGTCGGTACACATAACCTTCACAGAAAGCAGTAACTCATCATTAATTATTGCCCCGATTCTCAACCATCTCCCTTCCAACCTACCCGTGATAGCCTCCAACTCATCGCCTCTTCGCCGCAACGTCACAATCCTTTTCGCAAAGCAAATGGTCAGCCATAAGATTGAATATGCATGGTCGAGATTCACTTTCCCCGATCCATAGATCAAAATCTCTAAGGGCATCCTTCAACTTCCATTTACTTATGGAAACATTGAGTTCACCCCGAGACTTTCGCTGGCAGATCCTTCAACTACATTTGCCTTTCCTGATGGACATAGTCGAGTGAAAAGTCATAGTCTTCTTAAGGTACTCAACCCACCTCCTTGCCGAGATTCAAGTCTTTTTGTGTGAAGATATACTTGAGGCTCTTATGATCCGAATACACTTGGAATTTCTCCCCATATAAGTAGAACCTCCACAACTTAAGAGCAAAACCACTCGCGACTAGTTCTAAGTCACGAGCTGGTAGTTCGTCATGAGTCTCGAGTCATTTCAGCCATAAGCAACTACCTTCCCCCTTGCATTAAGACACATCCCAAGCCTCGTGAGAGAAGCATCAAGCAGACACCTCGTGATTCTTCCCTAATCGTTTGGAATAATATGACAGGGGCCGCTTGTCACTTTCTTCCTCAAAGTGTGAAAAACAAGTTCACACTGAGTCCACAAGATTTCTTCCCTTTCGGGTCGCGAGTCATCAAGTACTGCAAGCTCGAGAATCCCCTCCACAAACCTCCGATAGTAGCCCTCAAGCCCGTAAAGCTACGTAATTGGCCACATTCTTTGGTGGTTCTATTTCATCACCGCTCAATCTTCGCATAACAACTACACCCTATTCGATACCCACATGGCCAAGGAATTTCACCTTCATCCAAAAACTCGCATTTGCTCATCTTCGCATATAACTTATGCCTCAAAGTCCGGGAGCACAATTATGAGATGGCGTTCATGTTCCTCGGGGGTCCGTGAATAGATTAGTATGTCATCGATGAACACAATGACAAATTGATCCAGATACGGTCGAAATGCATCAAATCCATGAAAGCTGCGGGGGTATTATTCAATCTGAACGACATTATCATGGAAACTCAAATGACCATACCTGTGTAATGAAAGTTTAGGAATGTCCTCTCCCCGGGATTCGCAATGATGGCACCTCAGACACAGATCAATCTGTAATACTTAGAACCCTTCAACTTATCAACAGGCTGTATCTATCCGTAAAGAGTATTTATTTTCATCACACCCTATTCAAGCCGCTCAGAAGTCCGCGGCATAACCGAAGGGTTTCTACTATTTCTTTACGAAGAGGACTGGGGCTTCCTAAGGTGAGGTCCTTAGACGGATAAACCCAATATTCAACAATTGGTCGAATTGCTTCCTTGAGCTCCTTTAGCTCCAAAGGTGCCATACGGTAAGGGGCAATGGATATGGGTTCGGCTCCTGACAGAGATCAATCTTGATTTCAATCTCTCTTGTGGGGGTAACTCGTAGTTCATCCGAAGATGACAGCTCGAAAACGTGCTGCGTATAAAATGAATGCCTAAATGCCGCACGCTAGCCCCAAGTAATATAGTGCGTGTACTTAAAGTACAGACATCGATCCGCCAGGGAAAGGAATCAATACAAAGGTTCCGCGTATTAATATCTAAATAAAGGATTTGTGATAAAATCAAATAAGGAAACTTATAACTAAGTAATTGATTCTAGTGAATTAATGGTGTTGGCGCCTCGTGGTTAAATCGCCCCTATCACGTCTCAATGGATTACTTTCCCAAAGATAGCGTTACTCAATATATTTGTAATATGTCAATCACGAGGTGATCTTGTTTACGAGATATCTCTCTCGAGGGTATATCCGCCTATCTCGTGAATAGAATAGAGTATATCTCTATCTCACTCGTATTCCAAATGCTTAAACGTTTCTAACCCTAGATACTACCTTCGTGTCGGAATATCTCTATTAACCGAATCGACTAGCATTTAATTTCCAGATCCCTCGAATACCCTCATCTCTCGACCATCCCAGTTGTGCTAGAGGCAATATTGGCCGATGTTATCATATAATTGAAATACGTGCATAGAGTAGATATGACAAATTAATAACAATTGAATAACATGAAATATCAAACTTTACCCAATGTTTCGTGATGTGGTTCGATGTAACCCAGAAAGAGATCTAGAACATAATGAAATAAAAGATGAAACTGTTAAATAAAGAAAACATTGTTCTAAGATCCGAAAATATACGAAAAATGAAAAGCAGCAGTAATTCCCGGCACTTCTCGAAATCGCGTCACTCGCTTCGAAACTGCGGGCTCGTCAGGCGCCTTCCCGATCCCCTTGATTTCCGAACCCTCAATTTGCTTTAATGACGAGGGCATATTTTCGAGCCGATTGCCGCGGCGGGACCGTGTGACGCCGCGACGTGGTAACGCCGGCGACGTGCTTTTGATATGGTGATCGCCGCTGGACGTGGTGACGCCGCGACGCGGATGCAAACAATTTCCTTGTTTGCTCCTCCCTGTTCCAAAACCGCCCAAAGCTACTCTTATGCTCCACCGAACCTCCGTAATCACACCAAGAAAACACGAAATCGGGATCTAGCCACAAAACTATACCATTATTATAAAACAAATGTGAAAATGACGTTAACTGACGCGAGTAAGATGGAGTGTTTTAGGCACTCACTACAAGACATCCGAACCGATATTACTAACACCGCCCCAGTGGTCTTATCCTTCTCCTCTCCAATCAAGCTTAGCTAAGAAAACTCCAAGTGGCTTCCCGCCATCGAAAACCCATTACCCTCCCGGTAATCGGAGTGTGATCGCTTTACAAAACAATCCATCATCATTCGAAAAGTGGACAACAAGTCCATCCCGAATATAACATCATACTCCCTATAATCTGTGAAAGCAATCAAGTTCATACTAATTTCAGGTTGGCTCCACCGGCCCATTCTCGCATATCAATTCACAATTTTAGTTCCTTGGTGTAAAAGATGACATCCTAATTAAACTCACCATCTACCCATCCTAATTCCTTCTCTCCATGGTACCCCATAACCTACACCCTATGTAAAGACTCCAAAGCCTAAGCCCCGATACCAACTTCAGAACACCCCAACATCCCCACTGGACGTCATTACATACTAACAACCATTTACACCATGAGAGCACTAATAAAATCCATAATGACCGGGGTCCTTAATTTAACAAAATTCGGCGCAGTATCCTTTGTTCTGTGAAGCTCTACCCAAACACAACCCGTAAGGACATAATACATCACCCACATCACGATTATCCATAAATATTTACAATATTGTCCAAAAGATTTCCATTCACAAGATGAAATACCCACAACCTTCCAAAAGACTAAGCCAAGCCATGACCATTAATAACAAAAAATATGCTCAACAATGGCATTTACATTTCCAAATAATTAAACTTATGATAACGCAAATGGAGTCAATAAAATACTAGACTTTACATGATTTCAAAATACTGTTCTATCAGATAAAGATATTGATAACTCCACATGTTCTCCTCGATTTAGATTCCCCCCGTGGGGCCTCCCAATGCGGGTTCCTCACCCTATCACCTCAAAGGTAAAATCAGTGCTGGATGGGCAGGGTGAGACCAAGCTCAGAGGAAAATCATCCCAAACCCAACAAGGTAGTTTAGAAAAGTATGAAAATGGGGCTGGTCTCATTTTTTTTTTTATAACATATCATAGATGTACCATTTTGCAGAAAACAATGACATTGCAAATAGATCTCAAGTTTATATGAAAACACTTAAGTAAATGTACACTCAAGCAATGCGTAAACAAAATCATAAACATTTTCACCAAATACCATTTCCAACCATGTATTTTTGTTTCTCAAACATCCTTACAATAAACTTCATTCATCATAGTAGTAGCTTCTCAAGCATCCTTATAAGGAACCTCTTACAGGTTGAGCATCCTTATAAGGAACCTCTCATTTATAATAGTAGGCTCTTACATCCTTATAAGGAACCTCTTGAGTAATAGGTCGAGCATCCTTATAAGGAACCTCTCATATATCATAGTAGGGTTTCTCAAGCATCCTTATAAGGAACCTCTTGGGTATAGGTTGAGCATCCTTATAAGGAACCTCTCATTTATAATAGTAGGGCTTCTCAAGCATCCATTTATAATAGTAGGGCTTCTCAAGCATCCTTATAAGGAACCTCTTGAGTAATAGGTTGAGCATCCTTATAAGGAACCTCTCATATATCATAGTAAGGTTTCTCAAGCATCCTTATAAGGAATCTCTCACAGATATAGGTATAGGTTGAGTATCCATACAAACCTCTTGAGTATAGGTATAGGTTGGAGCATCCTTATAAGGAACCTCTCATATATCATAATAGTAGGGTTTCTCAAGCATCCTTATAAGGAACCTCTTGAGTATAGGTATGCTGAGCATCCTTATAAGGAACCTCTCATATATCATAATAGTAGGGTCTCTCAAGCATCCTTATAAGGAACCTCTTGAGTATAGGTATAGGTTGAGCATCCTTATAAGGAACCTCTCATATATCATAATAGTAGGGTCTCTCAAGCATCCTTATAAGGAACCTTTTGAGTATAGGTATAGGTTGAGCATCCTTTAGGCGAACCTCTCATATATCATAGTGTGGTCTCTCGCCATCCTTATAAGGAACCTCTTGAGTATGGTATAGGTTGAGCATCCTATAAGGAACCTCTTGAGTATAGGTATAGGCTGAGCATCCTTATAAGGAACCTCTCATATAGTAGGGTCTCTCACATCCTTATATGAACCCTCTGAGTATAGGCATAGGTTGAGCATTCTATAAGGAACCTCTCATTCATTATATAACAATCCTATGTTATGTAAAAATCTCTATAATATATAATAACTCCCTTGTTATGTAAAATCCCCCATACTATATAATAATCTCCTAGGTTATGTAAAAAAAATCCCCCATATTATATAAAAATCCCCATAAAGAAAATCATTCCCGAAAGTGAGTCTAAACAAAGTTCGAGTGAGTCTTAATCGCGCTGATCACCAGCAGAATCCCAGACTATATAAAAATCCCCCATGTTACATAAAAATCTCCCATAATATATAATAATCCCCCATGTTATGTAAAAATCCCCCATGTTATGTAAAAATCCCCTAGGTTATGTAAAAATCCCCCATATTATATAAAAATCCCCATAAAGAAAATCATTCCCGAGTGAGTCGGAAACAGATTCGAGTGAGTCGAAATCGAAGAAATTTCTTTTTCTTTTGAAACGAAAACATGTCCGAGTGAATCGGACTCTGGCAGTGATCACTATAGTAGAATCTCCCATATTATATAAAAATCCCCCACTGGATTCCTCAATCACCATACCAGAAAATTTATTTTACCAACCAACCATTTCACAACCAATCATTCCATATATCTCAAATTTACTGGAAAAACTTCTAAGAATCCACAAACAATCATAAAACAATTCAAGAAATAGTTAGAAAATACAAGAGATCATACCCATGGTATTTTTCTACTCACATAAATCACTAGGAGTTAGAAATCAATCCCCAAAGAACACATTTAAGAATAAATTCCTCATTCCCACGTACAAAGAGAGAATGGTTTCAGAATACCCGTGAAATAGTACTTATAGCCCCAAGATATATACATACCCTAGCCTCAATGTAAGTGAATTGGAGAAAACCCCTACCTTTAATCCTGATGTTCAGATGGGATCTCTGAGCTTTGATCCCGACTCGCCCCTTCCTTCTTCCTCTCTACCTGCCTTGTGGTTCCAAAGGGTATGGGGTGAGAGGTCAAAGAAAAATGAGAGAAATGGAGTGGAAAAGGGTTTTAAACTCAGCACCCCAATTTTTACCTGCTCATTGGGCAGTTTTTTGGTTTTTCTTCAAAAATTACGCTTTGCCACTACACTCAAATTCGTTTCCATAGACTACTCTAAGGTTTTTCGACGTTCCTATTCATTTTTAATGTTATTTTAACCTAAAACCTTGCTTCTATGATTTATGTAACCATTTTTATATTTATCATTCTTATGCTTTGATTTAAGAGGTAAAACTAATTTGACGATAATTGATATTTAGACATGTGGGGGTTTACATCATGACAAGTATATGTATTATAGGGGCTTTTGAATTGTATATGTCAATGTATATATGGTTACCCTGAAACGCTGGGGCATGTTTATGAACAAGAAAATGTGTATACAAGTGTTTTTTTTTGTTGAGTTTTAATGCTTTTTTAAAAAAAAATCCTCTAAGGTCAGAATCTCCTAAGTGACGTTGTGGTTAAATCGAATTTTCTATTATTAGGATGACTTAATTTTTCAGGTTATAAAAGAACCAAGATTTTGACATTACAATTTGTGGTATCGTGAGCAGATATGATTCATATGGGCATACATACATGCATAGCATTGCATAAATGCACATGACCCGATATATATTTTCATTTGATAAAGATAGAAGAAGCTCTGATCAGCGGTCTCAACCGTGATGCACCGTAGAGAGGGGGGAGCAGCCGACCGCATTGCATCGTAGAAGACCACATTTTTCATGCACTGTGGGAACCACCCGGCAGCCGGGTTGGACCAACATATCTAACAACATGTATTTCACCCTCGAAAATGTAAGAGAACAACAAAATTTGAAAATAGACCAAGGGATAGAAGATACGACAACCTATAAGTATGGAGCAACACTCGGGTCTACTGACCAAGAGAAGCCGAGAAGTGGCTAAAGAGAACTAAAGGGTCTTGAATATGAGATGCAAAGGCACTCCGGATGAAAATTTTGACTATGCTGCGGTCTCTCATTACAAGGGAATGCATATGATCGGGCGGGAGACAAATCCCAAATGCCATCGTTTCACCCTCCTCCAATCCTCCAATGGGAAGATTTTCTTCAAGAATTCAGAGATAATTACATGTCGGAGGTCTATCAAGATGAGAAACAGAAAGAATTTTTGAACTTGAAGCAGAACAACATGTCAATAGTGGACTATGAGGTGCAATTTAATCAGTTGTCTCGTTATGCCTCCTACATGGTTGCTACGGAAAGGGATAAATGTCGAAAATTTGAAGAAGGCCTCGACTTGGCGTAATCAAGTAAAAATTTCTTCCAAAGTTGACATGGAAAGCTTGCAAACAGGGTCGCAAATATCTGCCGAGAGATTAAGTAAGGAAGCAATGAAAGAGAGTGCTAGTTTCTAGGAAAGAGTGAAGGAACCTAGTGCCTCTACTCAAACAAGATTTATCTGGAAAGTCTAAGGGAGGTTATTCGTGGACAAGACAAACATGGAGCGGAACATCCACTGTGAGCGTGGTCGAGGACGGCCTCGATCTAAGACCCATGTGAGCATTGTGAAAAACGACATGAATGCGAATGTCGAAGATTAATTGTGGATGTTTTCAATGTGGGGCTCTAGACCATATGATTCGGGATTGCCCTAAACGAAGTGGTGTAAGTGGAATCAATGGTCTGACCTGGTCAGGCCAAGAACAAGTAATGTGAATGTGCCAAGGGTCGCAGGCAGAGGTCGAGGTAATTCCGAACACAAATGTGACACAACATATGGCTAGATCTCGAGGCCTCGAGCCGCCGACCAAGCTCAAGCTCTGCATATGCCATTCTCGACAAGAAGCCGCTTGTCAGACCGTAAGTAGTAACCGGTAAATTACTTTGTTTATCATGTTGAAGCTTCAGGTTTTAATTGATCCCGCGAGCCACACATCTTCATAACACCGACATTCGTATCACGACCATACATACATTAAACCGCTTAGATTATGATTGCGATGTTAGCACTCCTCGGGAGAATTACTTAAAGTTAATAATGTTGTTTGTCGAGATTGTATGGTATAAATCAGACAATAATTATGTGCTGATTTATTGTCTTCATGACATTTTATGATTTTCGATATCATTCGGGTATGGATCAAGCCGACCAAGCATCATTCCATCAGGAACTATTTTACGAAAAGAAGTTAATTTGATGTGCCAAATCAAGCAAGAATAGTCTTTCTGTGGAGAACAGAAAATTATGTCTACTTGTTTGATTTAATAAAGCATGTAAGATGATTCAAAGGTCATACATAGCTTAGCATATGATTGATAATTGAAAGACAGAGGCTAAACTTGTTGACATACCCTGCTGTGAATGAGTTCCAAGATGTGTTTCCAAAGAGGAATTCAAGCAAGATTACTTACCAGTGATAGAGATGTTGAGCTTTAGCCATTGAGTTGCTACCCAGGATGTACTCCTATTTCTATTACACCCTACGTAATGGCCCGGCGCAGTTAAGAGAATTGAAACTCTGCAAGAATTATTGCAGAAGTGGATACATCTTGACCGAGAATATCACCACGGGAGCTCCTGCATTGTTCTCAGGAAAAGAAAAGATGACACATTGAGATTATGTATTGATTATCATCAACTGAATCGGGTAACTATCAAGAACAAGTATCCTCTCACGAGAGTCGATGATTTGTTTGATCAATTACAAGGTGCAAGGGTGTTTAGCAAGATTGATTTGAGATCCGGTATCATCAACTGAGGATAGCAAATGCGTATGTACTAAAACCGCTTCGAACTCGCTATGGGCACTATGAATTCCTTTGTGATGCTCTTTCTGGTCGACTTTAATGCACCAACAATTTCATGGCCTTAATGAATAAGGTGTTCTAAATTCTTATTCGATAAGTTTGTCATTGTATTTATTGATGACATTCTGGTGTATTCACGATGAAGAAGAACATGCTAATCGTTCGAGAATGGTGTCGCAAAACACTAAGGGAGAAATAGCCAGGCGCCAAGTTCAACAAATGTGAATTTCGCTTTGATCAAAGCAGTTCCTGGCCACATAGTATCGTGAGAAGTATTAAAGTGATCCGAAGAAAATCGCAGCTAACTGGAACCCCTAAAGAATGTGCCCGAACTGGGAGTTTCTCGGGCTTACCGGGTATTATCGACGCTTGTGAAGGATTTTCCATTATAGCCGCACTTTCACTAAACTTCTACGAAACATGTTGAATATAAATGGACCGGTGTACGCCAAAGAAGTTTTGAAGAACTAAAGGCTTAAGTCGATCACGGCCCCAAAGGTTAGTACTCCCAAGTGGTATTTATGGTTTTGTTGTTTACGCTGATGTTTACCAAGGTTTGGGGTGTGTTTTGATGCAAAGATGGTAGAGTCATTTCTTATGCTGCAAAAAAAAAGTAGACGCTTAAGGCCATATGAGATTTCCTATCCGACTCATGATCTTGAACTTGCTGCAGTTGTATTTGCTTTGAAGATATGGCAGATTATTCCTTTATGGGGAGACTTTCATTTTCGCTGTATCATAAAAGTTTGAAGTATCATTAGTCGAAGAATTAAATATGAGACAGAGATGTTGGCTAGAGTTACTGAAAGATTTCATTATGGATCATCATTATACCATCCAGAAAAGCAAATGTAGTGGTTGATGCCTTATAGTAAGTATGGAAGAGTTGCAACTTGCTTGTATCGAGAGAGATGAATGTAGAGTTACAAGTATCACTGTGTGGAGTCTTACTTGCTACACTCAAAATACAAGACCCGTACATGAGAGAATCCGAGAAGCACAAAATCGATGATTATATTATTGAGCTTTGTTAAAGATGGATCAAGGAAAAGGTAAAGAATTTGTGATTCATGTTGATGGAGCTTTAATGCTCTGAATCTGATATATGTACTAAAGGTTGATGACTTTGAGAAGAGAGAGATTCTAGATGAAGCTTCACAGAAAAATTTTATGCCATGCACCCGGGAAGTTCTAAAATGTATCAAATGTTGAATGTACCACTTTTATGCTAAAGATGAAAAAGGAATAGCTGACTTGTCTCTAAAATGTATGACTTGTCAACAAATAAAAAGTGAACACCAAGCTCTAGTAGGAAAGTTACATCCTTTACCGATACCAGAGTGGAAATGGGAAAAGATCACTATGGATTTTGTAACTTGATTGCCTCGAACTCAAAGGAAAAATGATGCTATATGGGTTATTGTTGATAGATTAACAAAGTCGCCATTTACCCATCGACGGGTTGTACATTAGACCAGTTAGCAAAAAGGTATGTAGATGAAATTGTGAGACTACATGGTGTGCCACTATCTATCGTATTGGACAGAGATCCAAGATTTACTTCTAGATTTTGGGGTAGTTTACAAAGAAGCCGGACCAACTCCATTTTGAAATCGCTTTTCATCCCCAAATAGATGGACAATCAGAGAGAACTATCACATTCTCAAGATATGCTTCCGCTTGTGTACTGAAGCCCAAGGATCTTGGATGATTATGTAACTTTGATAGAATTTGCATATAATAACTAATAAATTATTAAACATTCAGAGCAGCTGTCTCTTAGTTAGCTTTGTATGGTAGAAAGTGTCGATGTTCAGTGTATCGAGATGAAGAAGGAACACGAATACTGGAGGGTCCAGAATTGATACAGAAAACTAGAGATAAAGTAAAAAGTAACTACAAGTTGAAAGGAAGACAAGATCGGGCAAAGAGTTATGTGGACCAAGATAGACGGAAATGAATACAATGTAGGTGATAAGGTTTTCCTTCGAAGCCACTCGAAAGGGGTGTTACTGGCTACGTAAAGGAAAGTCCTCGCGAGCATTGGTCCGTATGAAATTGTAGTTTGACGTCCATAATTTGCTTATAGGGGATTGGCTTTACTCAAGAATTGTCGTGAATCTCACGATGTTTTTCATGTGAGTATGTTATGACGATACCGGTCCGATCCTTCACATGCAAGCATAAGCCGGGTAGATCAGCGTCCGATAACCTAAGCTATGTTGAAGAGCCGGTACAAATCCTTGATCGTAAGCAAAGGCAGGCAGTTAAGGAATAGAGAAATACCAATGGTGAAGGTCCTGTGGAAGAATCATGCAATAGAAGAAGCAACATGGGAAACCGAAGAGTACATGCGACAACACTATCCCCATTTGTTCCCGAATTCAGGTAAAGGAATTTCGGGGACGAAATTCTTTTAAGGAGGGGAGAATTGTAATAACTCCATCCCAAAGGCATAACTATTCATGTGTGCATGCATTCACGCACAAACATACTTGTGATACACGATATGTGTTTGTCATGACATAAGTAAATGACAAAATTGAAAGAGTTATGTTAAGTCAAGCAAATTAAAGGGCCATTTTGAAATTTTGTCAAAATACCTAGATAAAAGCTTTAGATTTTTATAGAACATTTAGCTTCTCTTCTCCTTTATGTTGTCCGGTCAAGTGTGATAGAAGAGAGGAAAACTGGTTTTTGAGCAAAGCTCTATCATTTTCGGAATTGCTGACTTTAGGTAAACTCTGTTTCAGATCTGTTTTGCACCTCTATTTTCGGTCTTTAAGCTCTGTTTATGAACAAGTTGTAACATGAAAGTTGTTGGGTTATGTCTCTTCTAGGTCAAAAGGGCTTGGTAATTGGTTGTGTTTATCTCGAGTTATGATCTGTTGAACACTGATTGCTCATGCTGTCCTGATTCTGGCAGTTTACTGGTGTGAAATTTGAAAGCATGTTTTCCTCCTTGTGTATTTGGTATTTTGCCCTAATTTTTGACATGTTATAATTTTATATGCTCTAATCTTTTCTTGAAAATATTAGGGCTTGATCAAGTCTCAATCTTGAGTTATGGTGGTTTGTTTAAAGGCTGTTCTGTAACAGGGGACCTGATAACAATTAAAGTTGGAAAATCTGGTATAAATTCTATATATGGAATATGAAGCTGATTTTTACACATGTTAAAGAGACATGAGTCTAGTTTCTAACAAAAAAAGAATCATGTCTTTTGGATGTATATGTTGAGAGTTATAGCTAAAAGAGTCAGCAAAGGCTCTATTGTGAAAAACAGGGGTTAGGCCGACCTAGGTTATATAAGTTCTCATATATTTCTGAGCTGGTTTATGCATGATATATAATTTTATGTATGATTAATATATGTTTTAGACCACGAGGATCAAGACGCATACACGCGGGCGCTAAGTATGAGTGATACAAGACGCTATTTCTTGTGAGTGGATATGAATCGCTTGGTACCATGTGTTCTTGTTTGTCATTTGATGTGAATGACTGCTTTTTTTGTAATGAAATGATTCAATGTTCATGGTGATATATGTTATGACTATGCAAAATGTTGTGTGCAAGAATGTGTTGATGAACTATATTATGAATTATGAAAATGATTATGTGCAAGAACATGTTGACAAGCTATGTGATCAACTATGAATGTTATTATGTACAAGTACATGTTATATGAAAGATACATGATGCATGGAAGATAAGAGGATAAGGTTAAGACTCGATATGTCCAAGTAACGCAAAATACAAGTAACAAGGACTCAATGGGTCAAATACAAGTATACAAGCTGTCCAAAGAACACAAGCTTACATAAGTTACAAGTTATCAAGTTTACAAGTTTACAAGTTCCCTGGCGACATATTTGATGTGTTTAGGTCATAAACTGAGAAGAAAACGGATACATGCAAGCATTGCGGATATAAGAATACATATGAACTATGAATGTGCCTATGTTTGATGTTGTGAATGATTAAGTGCTCTCATTTGATGATATGAATGTAAGTAGGAGTTATGTGTGCTTTGTTTCATAAAGTGAATGGGCTTATGATGACGATGTGGAATGTGTGTGGCTCGTATCATGCTTTATATCCCTCATCGAGTAGCATCTCATTAAAGTGCAATATTTTTTTAGGTTCCACGGTCAAGAAGCATAAGTTGTGTTTTGTCACACTGCACGCTATGAGCGATAGGTCGGCCGACGACTCTCCTCTCCTCTCTCATCATGACAAGTATATGTATTCTAGGAGACTTTTGAATCGTATATGTCAATGTATATATGGTTACTCCTAAAATCGCTAGGCATGTTTATGAACAAGAAAAATGTGTGTATATTAAAGTGTTTTTTTGTTGAGTTTTAATGCTTTAAAAACTCCTAAGGTCAGAATCTCCCTAAGTGACGTTTTTGTGGTTAATTGAATTTTCTATAATTAGATGACTTAATTTTTCTTGTGTGGTTATAAAGAACCAAGATTCGGGACATTACATCATGCTCCTGCCGGGTCCGGATTACCCCCGAGAACTTACGTGAGCTCATTCGCTCCGGCTCAGCCTTGTTTTCAAAGGTCATGTGGATATTTTGACATTGCGCCAGTCGCACGGGCCTCAAAAAATTCTATCGATCTCGCCGCTACGAAGACGAGGGAAGTGAAGCAGAGCCGTAGCGTGTGCCTCGCGAGCCTATTCCGAGCTCATTAGGTCGGATATTCCTGGACCGTCTAGTGCGATGCTTGTCCAACTTCCTCTCCTGAGATCATCTCCCCTCTCCATCATGAGGCCTCCTGTCTCCAGGTCTTCCTCACTTTCCGTTTCGGAGCCCCTTATCGCGAAGCTTACATAAGGAGAGCTTCGGTCCCTCCTGGAGGTGCTGGCAAAGAAGAAGAGGAGTGTGAAACGAAAACCGAGCTCACCGCCGAGGGCTACCCCGCTCAGTAACATCCTAAAGGTGGAGCCTCTTCCGCCTCTGTCCGCCATCTATCGAGACTCTTCTCTGGGGAGGGTGGTCGAGCCCCGTAGTTCTTCCGCTTCGGTACAGTCCTCGTCGCTGGGCGCCGCGCCCCCCGCAATGCCTGATGAGGTGACGTAAATCGTGGATCGCTGAGGCCACAGGGATGAGGACCTGTCATTTCACGCGAGCTCGCTACTTCCGTTGAAATTCCTCCATCCCGCATGACCTGAATTTTGTAGCTGCGGATGCCCCGCCCGCCGAGAGAGGCTCACTCTTCTCGTCGTGGAACCGCCTCTGTACGTCCAAGTGCTTTCGTCGATATTTTTCTTTATTGTTTCAGTTCTGTTAGTTGACTTTTTGCTTTTTTTTTTTTTCTTCTTTCAGGTGGCTACTTATGCGAAAGGCTTGGCAAGGAGGGCCAACCTTACCGAGGGCTCCGCCAAGGCGGCGAAGTCTTACAAGGCTAAGGTTGCTTCCCTGACCTTCGAGAGGGTTGCTCTTCAAGCCCAGATAAGGGACTTGACTGAGGAACTTATAAAGCACAAGTCTGACGTGAAGCATGCTTCGGCGGGCGCGGGGCGCTACGAGGATAAAGAAAAATAAGGTCTAAGGACGCGGGTTGTCGCGAAGATGAGTCATGCACGGCCGAGAGGAGCTGCGTGGCCGCCGAGCAGTGACTCGGTGGGCCAAGATAGTTGCTCTTGGAGGCCCCGCCGAGAGGGGCTCCTTGAGAGGCGGGTAACTCCGTGAACGCCGACCGAGGAGCCAGGCAGTTTCGAATGGACTCCTGCGAGGCAGGAGGCTTCACAATGGAGGCGAAGGATAGGGCCGAGCTAAAGACTCAGGCTCGTGACCTAATGGGCTTCCTGGGTGTGGCTTGCCTTTCGAACGTTCAAGCCCCGAGCTTCCTTAAACCTAGAGTTCAACATCCAACTTTCTCGATGAGGAGAATAAGAATATGCTTCCGAGCCGAGGTCGATATGCGCCGAGGTGTTTTCAGCCCCGACGGTTCGTGGCTCCCACATCCCTGCCCTCCGAGGCTAGCCCTTCGCTCGCCGCTACCGCTTTTAACCTCTACTTCGCAAGCTCCGGCCCGACGCCGTGTGTGTCTATCCTTTTTTTAACTTTGTCGATCCTCGCGCTGAGCTCGGGGTTTTATCGCTTCCTGATCTTAATTCTTCACGATATACCAAGATTCATCGACACTCTTCGCTCCTTTTCCTCGCTTTGTCAATTTGAGCCGCTTGGTTTCCACCACGAAATCTTCCTTTTAGCGCATATGCTTCTCGTGATTTGAACTACCCGGCCTCGGGCGCTAAGGTCTTCCGGAAAGAAGCATGTTCTCAGAACCCGATAAGATCGGCCTCGAGCTTCATGGCCCGTGGCTCTTCGCCTCCTGAACCTGGGCAAGCTCCCCGAAAACTAAGCCACCGGGCCTGGGCGCCTAAGACCCCTCCCGAGTCGTTGCCCGCAAAACTCCGAGCCACCGGGGCACCCGGGCGCAAGACCCTCCCGAACCGTTAAGCTCAAAACAGAGCCACTAGGGCCCCGGGCGCCTAAGACCCGAGCCGTTGCTCCGCAACCAGCCACCGGGTCTCCCAGCGCCAAAACCCTCATAAGTTGTCAAGCTTCGCGAACTGAACTACTGGGCTTTTAGGCACTAAGACTCTCCTGAGTTGTTAAAGCCCCAAAAACTCCAGCCATCGGGTTCCCGCGCCAAGACTCTCCTTCGAGCCGTTAAGCCCGTGAATCGAGCCACGACTCCCAGCGCCAAGACCCTCCCCTCGAAACGCTAAGCTCCGCCGACCGAGCCATCGGGCCCAGGCGAAGACCCTCCCCGCTAAGCCCGCAAACTGCCGTGGCCCCGGGCGCTATGACCCTCCCGAGCCGCTGCTCCGCGAACCGAGCTGCCAGCCCGCGCTGGCATCTCCGAGCCGCGGAGCCCGCGAACCGAGCTATGGGCCCCGGACACTCAAGACCCTACGAGTCGTTGCTTCGAACCGAAAGCATTGAGCCCCGGGCGCTAAGACCCTGAGTCGCAGCTCGCAACCGAAGCGCCGGGCTCCGGGCGCTAAAACCTTTCATGAGCCGGGCCAAGCCCGCAACCGAGCTAACGGGCTCTGGCGCTAAGACCCCTACGAGCCGCAGCTCAAAACCGGTGGCGCTACTAGGCCCCCGGGCGCTAAGACGCCCCGAGCGGCTAAGTTCCGCCGAATCGAAGCATCGGGCTCGGGTGCTAAAGACCCTCCCGAAATGCTAAGCTTCTCGCTAATCGAGCTAATGGTCTAGGCGCTAAGACCCTCCCGTTAAGCTCCGCAACCGACACCGGGCCCCCGGCGCTAAGACCCTCCGAACCGTTGCTTCCGCGAACCGAGCTACTCAGCCCTCGACTCAAGACCCTCATGAGCTGTTGCTTCGCGAACCGAGCCACGCCTCTGACGCTAAGACCCTCATGAGCTGTTAAGCTTCTCAAACTGAGCTATTGGGCTCCTGGGCGCTAAGTGTAACACCCCGAATTATACCCAGCGCTTCTGACACGCTTGCGCATAATAAAAGAAGATATTTATCCTAATAAAATAAAGATAAAATAAAATAAGTAAGAACTTGGAATTAATACAATGTCATGGGTAAATTAATAAATTACTAATTCATGACCCAAGGTTCATAATATAATAAGTCTATATGCCAAAGTAGAATACGACAAGTTAAATCAAGAGTAATAGAGAATCAAGAGGACCAATACAGAAAGAATAAAAGAAAGATATTGTATCAAAATAAGGAAGACAATTATGGAAAAGACAAGGGTTTGAAGGAAAGAGGAGGAAGTTTCCTCCGAAAGTGAAATAAAAAGGGATAAGATCAATAGGCGATAGTTAATTCGGGGTTAAATATCTCATTTTGTCCGGGAGAAAGAGAGAGCAAAAACGCATAAGAGAGAAGAGAAGAGAAAGGAAGAAGAAGAGAAAAGAAAAGAAGAAAGAAGGAAAGGAAAAAGAGAAGATCACATGTATGGAACTATGATTTGGTATAGAAAAGTATGGAACTAGGAATATTTATATGAAAACTATGGGTGTATGGAATTTGAGTATGGGATATGTCTGCGGTCGTATGGGACTTGTTATGTTCCCAGATGGAATCGTATGGTTTGGGCTTTGGAAACCTCAATCCTACTTTGTTAGATTAAGTTGAGAAGAGTTCAAAGGATCCTATGTATGTGTGTCTTAGGAAGGGTCTAGTTGCGTTGGAACCAAGAAAATTCCCTATTTTGGATCACATGCAGGGAGCTTGACCTTAGAATGGGTTTTTAAAATAGAAATAAAGGGAATTTAGAAGTGAGTTCTTCTAGTAAATTGTAGCCACATCAATGAACTTGATTTTAGGCTTTTGAATCTCTCGATTTAGACCCCTGTAGACCAAGTTATGGTCCTTTTACCGAGGTCCGCTCAGCTAGATTTGGTTGGGCCGGGCCATTCAGCCGTCAACTAATTTGACCTTTAGAATGAGTTTTTGGGTCAAAATAAAGGGAATTTGAAGTGAGTCCTTCTAGTAATTGTATCCACATCAATGAACTCTGATGTTAGGCTTTAAATTTCTCAATTCGACCTCCCAGTAGACTGCTACGCCTTTACTCCGAATACCAAACGAAACAGAAGTTCATCCATGTGCATTCAGCCAGAAGGCCAAGCAGACTCCTCATGCGCCAGGCTGGCAGGTCGGGCAGACCTACGCACAGAGGTCACCACTCATGCAGCGCAGGTCAATGTGCCTCATGCAAGAGGGGGTCAGCAGACCTCATGTAGCAGAGGTCGGCCAGATTTCATCCCGTAGAGGTCGCAGAGCTCGGGCCTCAAGAGCTCTAGCCTGGCCCATAGAGCTCGATCGTCCCAGGTTTTAGCCTCGTCTGCATCAGCCGCCGTCTCGGGGTTGACTACGCATGACCTCCAACTTTAAGGTTATCATATCTCCTTCAAGTTGAACTCCGATTTGGGTGTTATCGAACTATATGGAAAGCCCATTGAGTCAAGAATATATTCATATGCCCAAGGAGGATATTAGATGTCGACCGAGGATCGAGCTCGCCCAGCCGCCCGCCGCCAAAGCTTCAGGTCAAGCTGTCTCTCAAGGACTACGCATGACCTCCAACTTCGGAATGTCATATCTCCTTCGTCCGAACTCCGATTCGAGTGTTCTTGGACTCTATGGAAATCCCATTGAGTCAAGAATACATTGATATTCCTGAGGAGGATATTAGATGTCAGACCGAGGTGTTAGATTCAGCTTTCCGTCTCGTGTCGTCGCCTCGTCTGGGTCAGATTTGACTACGTATGACCTCCAACTTCGGAAGGTCATAACTCTTCGTCTCGAACCTGATTCGTGTTCGACTCTGGAAATCCCATTGAGTCAAGAATATATTTATATGCCTAAGTGAGGATATTAGATGTCGATCGAGGTGTTAATCGAGCTCGCCCGTGTCGTCACCTGGGGCCAGATTTGACTACGTATGACCTCCAATTTCGGAAGGTCATAACTCCTTTGTCCGAACTCCGTTTCGGGTGTTCTTGGACTCTATGGAAAGCCCATTGAGTCAAGAATCCATCCATATTCCTGAAGAGGCTAGTAGAGGTCAGACCGAGGTGTTATACCTAGTTTACTGAAATTGAATTGTTTTACCAAGTGTACTAATTGCTTGGTTAAAGATAATTGGGATACATGTAAGAAACGAGATAGATATGAACAAGAAATAGTAATATAAGTAGATTTGATATGTAAAAGAATATAGAAGAAAAGAATAAAATGATAGGCTCGTAGAACACGAGTAATTGTATGATCATTTAAGACCGTGATATTGAATGATAAGACATATATGATCGCTGCTTCGACTTCCCCGCTTAGTGCTACGACGCTCTTATCATGTGGGCATCGTGACATATGATCGCTGTTGGCACGTATACATGACCGTTGCTTCAAGACTTCGCTAGTGTTTCGACACTTCTATCACGCGGTAGGCACGCCTCCTGCTCGCATCAGATCGTACCTTCGCATATTATACCGAGTCTCATTCATTCTTTGTCTCCGGTCCAAGCAAGCGAATGTTTATACGTGTGTATCTGAATAAGAAAGATAAAAAGGTAAATAGTTGGACATGAAGGGTACCTAAGGGTATCAAAGTAGAAGTCTATGTTCTGAACTCCTACGGGAGATAGGACAGTCTGATAAAGCACAAGTAAAATGTACAAGTATGGAAATGTATAGGTATATGTCATAAGATATGATAGTATAATAAAGTACATGAAGATATAAGTTAATAAGATATAAGATGTTACCAGGAATGGGTACCTGTACACGAATGATAAGCATATATGAATATAAGAATGAGTAAATGCATGCATGATAAAAATATAGGAATATATGTATTATAGAGAAATATGAGAGCCATAATATGAAGCTACAGATATGAGAACGAATACAGATTTAAAGTAATGATGGTATATATTGCATAAGCAATCATGATAACAATAGTTAATCATGCTTATGAGATATGTATAGAAAATGTAATAAAACGGATTATTCGTGGTTCGACTAAGTAGAGGGATAGATTGGCTATGCCAAGAGGGAAAAATAAGTCCGCAGATAAGTTCTCGTTTCGATATCGAGGCCCCGCTTCGCTCGGCGACATAGATCCCGCTTGACTGTGTGGTCCCTTAAAGGGTCACCACCGCGCCTTTGCGCTTATAAGATGACTTCACTGTCTCGCATAATGATAACGACGCTCCGGCTATGATAAGACCGCTTATTTCAGACAAAGGAGTACGCCGCCCGGCCCGACAATACCACCGCTTTCGTATAGTGAATATAGCGCCTTCGCCCTTATAAGTTTCCTTTATCCACTTCTTTGGTATTTACAGGCATGAAACATAAAATAAATGATTTTAATATGACATGTGGAAAGATATGATATAATATGAGAAGCATAGCACTACTATGTGGTGATAAGTTCTGTAACATGAGATTATATGATCTGACGTGATATATGAAAATGTATAAGAGTGTAAAATGATCTGAAAAGTAAATATGAAAGAGAAAGTAATATGAAAAGTATAACACGAATACAAAGATATGATGCGACATGATAATAAAGATAGGAAAACAAAGATACGATCATAGTATATTTATAACAAAGAGATATGAAAACGGTACATGAAAATAGAGCATAACAAATGGTATATAGTATATAAATCATGAAAAGTAATATAATGTATAAGAATATGACATGCACATAATAGATATGTAATATGAACCATTAAAAGATAATAGATCAAATGATAAGTACTAGAATAAGAAATATGTTATGAATATATGATGTACATATCTAAATGAATAGAGGGAACATGCTATGAACACATGATATAAATGCATAAGTGCTAAGAACGATAGAGATAAGTAAAAGATGACAAAGCACAATAATACAGTAAAAGTATAGATAAGAGATATGTCAAAGACAGAGAACATGTGACATGTAATAGTAATGTAAAGATGATAAGTAATATAAAGTTATATGCATATGTATAAGCTTGTGGATCAAGCCAATTATTGGTGTGGTTGTCCATGCTTATGTTCCCACTAAGCTGCAGTTTGTAACGTGTTCAATCCGCAGGTGTACGTAAGGTAAGACAAGAATAGAGGATGACATCCCACATCAAGAGAGTTGTGCGCCCGTAGGATAGGTGCTTCACCGCATCGCCTCGCGATTCTCCGATGTTTTGTATTAGAAAAAAACAATGTACATGTATAAGTAAATGAGACTTAGTATATGTATATAGATTTTGATGGACACCACTCCAGTGGTAGTTCTTTTATAAATGAAAATGATTTTTGTTATTACAAGAATTGTTTGTATAACCACAGGTACAAGTTCAGTTATGAGAAAGAATAGGTCAATGAGTCACTAGTATGCTGTCGCACTCGACGGCTCGGATCCGCCTAATCATCTGACGGAAATCTGGGCGTACACTAAGACCCTGCGGTCGTTAAGCCCGCAACCGAGTTACCGAGCCTGGGCTCTAAGACCCCGAGTCAAGCTCGCAACCGAAAGCATCGGGCTCCTACGAAGACCTCCCGAGATGTTAAGCTCCGCGAATCCAAGCTACCAGCTCCTTCCCGAGCCGTTAAGCCTCGACCGAGCTAACGGGCTCCCCGGAGCTAAGACCCTTCTGAGAGCAATTAAGATCTACAACCGAGCCACCGGGGCTTTGGGCGCTAAGACCTCCCAAGTCATAAGCTCCTCGCAAACCGAGCTACAGGCTCTGGGCGTTAAGACCCTCTCAAGGCTGTTGCTTCTCGCGAACCCGAGCCATTGGCTCCTAGCGCTAAGACCCTCCCGAGCCGCAGCCCGCGAATTGAGCATCGGGCTCCCGGGCACTAAGACCCCTCCCGAGTCGCTGCTCCCAGCAAACTAGCTACTAGGCTCCTGGGTGTTAAGACCCTCCTGAGTTGTTAAGCTCTGCAAACTGAGCTATTGGGCTCTTGGGCACTAAGACCCTCATGAGCTGTTAAAGCTCTGAAAACTGAGCTACTGGGCGCTAAGACACTCCTTAGTTGTTAAGCTCCGCAAACTGAGCTACATGGCTCCTAGGTGCTAAGACCTTCCCCGAAGGTTAAGTCTCGTGAATTGAGCCACTGGGCTCCTAGGGCACTCAAGCACTCTTGTTAAGCCGCAACCGAACTACCGGGCTTCTAGGCTGGGTGAAGACCTCCCTGAGAGTTTGCCCGTGAACTGAGCTACTAGGCTCTTAGGCGCTAAGACCCTCCTGAGCTGTTAAGCTTCGAACTGAGCTACTGGGCTCCTGGGCGCTAAGACCCTCTGGAGCAGTTAAGCTCTGCAAACTGAGCTACTAGGCTCCTAGGCGCAAAGACCCTCCCGAGCTGTTAAGTTCTCAAAATCGAAGCATCGCCTGGCGTTAAGACCCTCCCGAGTCGTTAAGCCCACGAACCGAGCTAACGGGCCTGGGCACTAAGACTCTCCTGAGCTGTTAAGCTCTACAAATTGAGCTACTGGGCTCCTAGGCGCTAAGACCCTCCTCGTTGCTTCGCAAATCGGAAGCCATCGGGCTCCCCGGCGCTAAAACCTCCTCGAGCGTTAAGCTCGAAAATCGAGCTATTGCATTCTCGGCCTATAAGACCCTTTTCGCCTCTTTCTTTCCCCTAGAAAAGCAAAGGTTTTAATGCGGATTTATGGAGAATTGGGACGGATTGGCGCGATTTCTCCAAGCGTCCCAAATTCTTATAAATAGCGATCCTGTGTGGTGGTGCTTATGCTTCCAACCTTCGTCCTTTCTTCGCGTAGTCGGTCGATGCATGATGAAGCCGTCGGTCTGGTCATTACTACATGGGGTCTATCCGTGATCAAAATGACGCTTGCGTCGATGGTCTACCACTTGTAGTACTTGTGTTTTTCCCCCAGGTTCCTCCCTTGTAGGAGTTAGCTGTTCCCTAGCTATGCCCAATGATGGAACTGGCATAGTGGAACGCATCTTGTGAGTAAAGCGTATGCTTCAAAAAAAACTTTTAAGTACCGCTTTCTCCGTTTTTTCTTTCCTATTTCTTCTTTTATTTCTCTTTCTCCTTCTCTTTCTCCTTCTTTTTCTCTCTCCCTCTCTTTCTCTCTCTCCCTCTCCCCTTCTCTTTCTCACTCTCTCTTCCTCTCTTTCTTTTCCTTTGGTTTTTCGCCTCGACAGGTGCTAGGTAAGAAACGGTTTTCGCTAGTAGTAATTTTTGAGATACAAAGAAAGATTTTGTAATCCCCTGAGGTGGCTGTAACCTCCATGTAATTAAATTTTGTATTTAACTGTAACTTCTTTGAAATAAAGAACAATCTTTATGAATCACGCGCTTCTTCCACCTAGACCCCTTCGAGCCGAGCTCCTGGCTTTATCATTATAACTTATTGTTTGGCCTATCATAACATTAAACAACTTAAAAATGGACATAGAGTGCTATTCGAAATCAAGACGGTGGATCTTTATTACAAGCTACGCTCCGAGGTCTTATAGTGTCTAGCGTCTCCATGAGTGCAGGTTTTTCCTTCTTCCGTCAAGTCTCATAGGTCGCGTCGACCATGTGGAGATACACGGCGTGTGGCCCTCTCCCAATTAGGTCCCAGCTCTTCCCGCAGCGGGTCCTTCCTTGTCGGGCATAAGTTTTTTTAGAACCAGTCGCCCGGTTTGTAACTCAGCGGGCTTCGACCCTCTGGGTCATAATATCTCGTCGTCTTCTCTTCCTATGATACCCTCTATATGCTTTGACCTCGTCGCTGCTTTTTTAGAGATCCAAGCTTGCAGAGGACCTCCTCATCAGGTTCGATGTTTGCTAGTTCAACTTTGGTGATTTTAGTCCGACTTCAATCGGATTCCATCGGCCTTGGGTACAAAGGCCTGAGCTAATGGGGTTTCCTGACTCTCAGTTGTCAGACTACAAGGTATTTCCAGATGCCCATAATAATTGGGAGGTACTACCCATTTTCCTTTTAGTATTCCGGGCTGTTTCAAAGGTCGTTTAGTCCTTATAAGACTTCACTGCCCACTGGACTGATGGATGAGCTTAGGGACGAGTAGTATATTGATTCCGAGCTCGCATAAATCCTTGAACCTAGGATCATCGAATTGTTTCCCATTATCGACACCCAGGACCCCCTGATCTCAACCCGCATATTATGTAACGCCGCACGGCTGCGCACCTTCCGCTGCGATTGTCATAAGGGCTCTGGCCTCGCTATTTGGTAAAATAGTCCACGACTACAATGATAAATTTATCAATTTCTTCCAACGTAGAGCCCCAATACGCTCCATCCCCATCGTGCGGGCGCGCCGGCGCTCGATTTACATCGCTGGGCTCATACGGGATATGAGATCCCCGACATGCCCCGGCTAAGCTTTCAGATTTTCAACCGGGCTCACGCCTCAGCATCAGGCCAGTATACCTCGCCTCGATGTTTTCCCGCCAAGGTTCGAGCCTGATGTGGCTGCCCAGGCGCCTCGCACTCTCGAGTATGTAGTCGTGCCTTCCTTCCTTACGCACTTAATAATCAGCGAGAAGCCTCGCTTGGCAAAGTGTCCCCGCTAACGGCGCGGCCCCGCCTCACCTTCGTCTAACGACGCTGGTGGTCGCTTCGGGCAATGTACCATCCACCGCAATTCCGCATAAACCATCTAGCTCTGGCTCGACATCAGCCAAGGGAGACTTATTCGCTGGTCGATGCTTGATCGAGGGTTCTTTGGAGATAGAGAACACAGTCTTTCGACCGCACTCCCCACCCGCAATGAAAGCAAAAAGAATGGCGAACTTCTAGTCGAGAATACCTACCTTCAGCCATTCGCGTTAAACCTTGAATGATATGACCACAAAGCCTTCCCGAGAGCTCGCTTTATCATTATAAGGTGATGAAGTCAGCTTCCCAGACGTCCCGTTCCGATAAAGTGAGAGACGCAACGAGAAAGTTCTCAGGAACGAAGAGATGGAAGACTACGGAACTGCTAAACTGTGCCAAATGGGTTGGGCCCTTCAGATAATAAGGCTCGTGATCGCACTGGGTCCCGGGAGCATCCGTGTAGTTCCATATGATTTTCAGATGTCTCTGAGCGGTTCATGGGTCTTTACTCACGAACGCCTTGATATGCGTGATTCCTCGAACTTCACGGAAGAGGGAAGTGGCGCAAAGACTCGGCCGTGAAACGGGATTCGGCTTGGCAGACAAGGGCGTCCAGGAGATCGAACTCCTAATTCATTGCTTCCTTCATGTGGCCGATTTCTACCGATGTCCCCAACTCCGCCTCCCGCACCGTCCTGTCCGAGCAAAGATGGGCCCATCGCTTTGTTGTTCCCCGCCGCTTCCTCACGCGGGCCTCCGGTTGGTAAGGATCATGCCTCCCAGCGTGGGCTAGCGTTTCACTCTTCTCTATCCGCTTTATCGACGGTGGGTCGAGGTGTTGCTTTTCTCGCAATGTGATTTCGCCTTTTTCTAGCTTATCGTGTCTCCCGGTGGCGTTTGTATTTAAGTTTCAGTGAGCCGGGCTCCACCTCTTTCGTGCCGTCAGGATGCGAGCGCTCCACTCCGGCCCGTGCCGACCAAGACGGCTTCTAACATGCTCCAGAGGCCTACCATCCACGTCGCCTCGGCTAGTCCTTTCGGTGATCATTGGGAGGGGTTGGCGGACTTCGCTTGTGTTTTTGAAAGTTAATACCACCGCAGGTCGAGAGGTCACCATTTAGGGAAGGAACCGCTGCCCCACACGACGCCAAACTTCATTCCCAAGCTAGCTTTATCTCCTATCCCTAATCGAAAAGAACTCGACTTAGTACTAAGAGAGGCAATGGGCGAGCCCCGCCGATCCTTTTTGTTTATTGTTTTTGCAGAGGAGCCCGACATCCGTAGTCACGAACGGCTCAAAGAATTCCAACACGCCTACTCCTGGCCCTCATTAAAAACATCATCAAATATATTTCTAAAATTAAGAATTAATTTAATTTATATTTATATTTTTAATATAAAACATTTTTTTAATGCAAGTAAAGGGAAAATAGTATTATGAAATAAAATGAAAAGATAAATTATTTTATATAATTAAAATGATACAATATACAATATTTTTTAAAAATTCAGTTAAAAAGTGGCAAATTTACTCAGAGGATAATATACACTTTTATATTTTTATTTTAAAATAATAAAATATAAAACACAATAATTCTTAAAACACTTATTTTAAAATTGCAAAAAAATAAAGAAAAAAGAACACTAACAAAATATGTATTGTGTCAAAATTTAAAATATCCATCAATTTCTTATATTTTCTTTTTTATTATCTTTAGTAAAACATACTTTTCAAATAGAAGAGCCAAAACTGATCGACGGACTTGCTAGACCGACCAAATAGTTGATTGATAAACTTTGTTATGATTAGTGCCAATGAGACGACAACTCCGCGAGCCACTGAACCTCGACTCGGTCAAAACTCCGATCAAAATCCGACGAGCCTGAGCCTTCAATTAAATGTTAACGAGTCGAATGAGCAACCCGTAACCCGACTGGGGTGCTCGCGAAACTCGAAAATATTTTGTAAGAGCAAAATTTTAAAAAGTTTTATCTTTAAAATTGATATATCATTTTTTAGGGATGTCATAAATAATATATCTCTATTTTGTTTATTCTTATGATTATACATTTTATTATTTATTAGTTATAAATATATTTATTTTAAAAGTAATTAATTTTCTTTAAAGAAAATATACTTGAAATAGAATATTATTATAAATTATATTAATAAGTTAGTATTATAAACGTGATAAATATATATATATATATATATATATATATATATATATATATATATATATATATATATATATTTTCCATGCGCGGTCTCCCTAAGTTGGATATATAATAATTAGGGGTCTTTAATGGCTTGAGACAACTGCGAGCTCTTTGGGACTCGGCTCGTCCAGCTTGGTTAAGGCTTCATTTCGAGTAAGCTCGACTCGAGCTCGAACTCGACTCGAAATGTTAACTAATCGAGTCGAGCTGAGCTCAGCTCAGCTCATTTCGAGCTCGAGTTCGAACCGAAATATTAACTGACTCGGCTGAGGCTTAGTTGAGCTGAACTCGGCTTGCATCATTCGCGCTAGTTATGATCATATTTGATTGTGGCACGGTACTAATTTGACTTTTAGATGACATTTATTTTTTCATTTGATACGGAATATAACTTTTGTTATGAATAATATTTAAAATGTTTAAATACTTAATTGTTTGTTTTGTAAATAAATCAATATTTTTTTTACCTAAACTTTGAAAAAATAAAATTTTGAAAATGCATATATTTGTATTTTATTAGTATGAAACTCATAATGAGAAGATTTTACTATTGTATGATAAAATATATGATTTTTTTTCTTAATATAAAACACATAACGCCCTTTTTCTAAAGTAATGGGCGGTCATTTATTAGTCATTTTTTGTAGCAAATTATCATTTCTGCGTATTTATCTTTTTTTTTTTAGTAAGTGATTTTACCGTACCTATTAATTTATTTTTTCGTGTTTTCGTTGTTATCTTATTATAACGTGTGGTTCAGTGTCATCTTCATATGATAATTTATTTGTTGTGTCTTGTTACAATATTCACTTATTTATGGACGATTCAAATAACAAAACGTATTTAATCAAATAAAGACAATAAATAAATTTATGTTCATCAACATACTAGAATCATAAATATTTTAATAAATACAATATTATCAAATATGTAGATATTGACTATATTTATTATGTTATTAATATGAATACTGTTTTATCATTTTTAATAAAATTGATTATAGCTTGAATACATAAAATAATAATTATTTTTTAAATGAAAATTTTTAAAAACAAATGCTACTTTTTCGATTTATTCGTAGTTGCCCCATTTTTAAAACATTGCTTTACGATAAAAAGACAGTGAGAACTGAGAAGGTGAGGGAGGCGAGGATGGAGGGCAGACCTGACAGTCCGTACGATCCATCCTTGCTGTACCCAACCAAGCAAGTAACTACACTAATGTAGGACTTGCAGAGCACGCTGGAAATCGACCTCTCTACCCCCTCTGCGGCCAAGCTTTCTTCTTCCGCCATTTATATACATTTGCTTTCCTCTTTCCACCTCTCTCTATATCTTCTCCAGAAATCTAGAGAAAAAACCAGAGGTAAGCCTAGTTTCTTACAATGCAGTGCTCATCTGCAAAATTCTCCACTCCTTTTTCATTTCTAGTTTTTTTTCTTTATATTTTCCGACTTTTTTTTTTTTCTCATTTCCTGTTTTCTTTTACATGGTGAGTTTTAATGACACCTACTGTTTAGTGTGACTGTTGCATTGATTTAATTCATTATTATTTTTGAACTTTGTTTGGTTAACGAGAAATCTGAAGGAAAGAAGAGAAGAAATGTTACAAATCTGTCTCTTGAATGAAAGGTTTCCGTTGTCTTTATTTTGTTAATGAATTATTTTTTTACTTTTCTCCCCTTTCTCTTTTTCTTTTGGGTCTCAAATGATGAAAAAACAACGATTCGAAATTTTAATTTCTTTCATTTTCCCGCATTTTCTCAAAAAGCAAACCCTAAAATAGAGCCTGGTCAGATAAAGTTAGAATTTGGACGGCAAGTTCAGATTCGGTTTTCTCTTTAGGGTTTTGATGGTGGCATGAGATAAAAGAGTCCTTTCACTCATTTATGTTCTTCTCTCTGTTGGTGCCTTGGTTTTACATGAAATTAATATGCGACATTGTTGGGCTTTTTTGTCTGATCAACAAAATGTGCTGCGGTTTTTTTTAAGCAAACATTTATGTTTTCTGAGATATTTATTTTTAAGGTTTTTTGTTGTAAAGATTTGTATCACTTAGGTAGATTAGGATGGTAGCAGACATATGGGGTGAGTTACTAAAGGAACATATTGTGTTCATTTTCTGTCAACGGAAGCTGGACATTCTTTAATTGAATTCACCATGTCAAGGCAAGCTAACCTTCCACCACGATGCCCATTTCAAAGGAAACCCATTACTCGCCTAACTCATGATCCCACCTTTCCGAACCTCGGCAACGATAATGAATTGCACCCCTGGCACCATAAGTTTTTCTCCCAAAGCTCAATTTCAGATGATCAACCGGCATGGTTTGATGACCTGTTGAATGACCCGGATTCAAATTTGAAAGGGATACTCCACCGTAGATCAGCTAGCGATCCTGTAACTCTTTTGGATGGGATTGTGGAACATTTACCAAGTTTACAACCCCTTAAAGATGATGAAAATTCCGTTTCTGATGGTGTTGGTAGTGGGTTGGAGTCGGCTTGCATGTATGGTCCCAATTCCCCTCGACGGAGAGGCAACCTTTCCTTTTCAGAAAATGCGAGAAGCCTAGCTTTAATAAATATGTCTGAAAACCCTCTGGAGGACTTAGATGGGAGTTCTTGCATTGCTGGGATTAATCAAATAGATTTAATGAAGGATGCTTGTGGTGCAGCTGGGGAGCCTAACAATGCTGAGACAAAAAAAAGGCAAAAAAGCGCCAATCTAACAAAAGTTTATTCTAATGCCTCAATCTTGTTAGTGGTAACAATGCGAGGTTTTGCTTCTTGTAATTCCTTCTGATGTGCATAGTTTATTTTGCTATAGATGTCTGCTGTACTAGTATTTTCTATAAATAGAAATTTCATAGTTATGCAACCTTTCGCTGTCTTAAGATAATTTTTTGTCCTATGTGCTCATATGATTCTGATTGTGGTAATACAAGAAATTTCTTAGGATCTAAAATGTTTATTTTTGTGGAACATTTCTTAGATATCAAGGCTCTAAATGATGCTGGGTTAGCTAACCTATCAAAAAAATGGCGTTGCTTAGGTATTAACTTCTTGTTAGCTCAGCAATGGTGTCCTTTGGCAATTAACTAGAGATCCTGAATTTGCACCTCATAGCTCCCCAATAATTTAGGGGTTTAGGGTAGAAGGATGGATCCATATTGTTAGGTTTTGCTAAATATAATTTACTTAGATGTGTTAGAAGATTGCGGCACATGCATATCTAAGTTGTGGAACACATCGTTGGTAATAAGCAATCATTAAGAAGGTGTAATGGAGGGATTCCAACATAAGTCATGGTAATTTTTATTCATTGCAAATACGCTTTTGTCTATTGGGGATATATTTGTAAGGCTCCTTAGTTGATCAAGTGAACATTATGGTAGTGAGAAACTAATGGAAAGTTGTGATCCATATCATGTTTTTTGTGGAAATTGATTTAGACATCTTATCTTCCATGTCCTTTTGGACAATATTTTCCTAGGAACTTAGCATTAGTTGGGGAACTTGTTCTTGAAGTTTGGATTAAGCAAGTTTAGGGGAAATTTCTAGGAAATAGGTGAAATCTTTTTTTTTTTTGATGGATAAAAGCAAATTATATTAAACTACCAAAAGGAACCCTGGGAAGGCCCAATGTATACAGGAGATATAAATCAGGGCCCCCAACAAAGGGAAGCAAGGAAAAGAGAACACCTACCCACCCAAGTCAAAAAGTCTACCAAAGACCTTGGTCTCTCAACACCGTGTAACCGAAGCCCAAAGATTACAAAGAAACTTCATCCTATTAATTGAAATAATCACATCCTCAAATAGGTGATTATTTTTGGGAGGTTAGAGAAAACTTTTTTGGAAACATATGGTTAATTGTTGAGCTTTCTAGAGACATTTTGGTATATGCGTACTTCTCAAGTCAATAATGTCACAATTTTTTAATAGCTTCTCTCAAGTCAATAATGTCACAATTTTTTTAGTAGTTTCTCGAGTTTCTTTTCTCCATTTTTACATTTTGATTTACCATATATATTTATATTACATAGTTTTTTTTTTGATAAATATTTATATTACATAGTTTTAAAAGGCGTGCTTAGCCTTAAGGTGCAGTTGGGCTCAAGGCACAACCACTCTCTAATTGTAGTGCCTTTGTTAGAAATAACCCAAAAGATGCTGTATGGATAGCCGGATGATTTGGCCTTGTGATTTCTCGCTATTATATAGATTGTACAAAGGAAACCCATACATGGAAAAGACTACAAACCCATACATGGGATCGTCTTGCATACACCATACCTGGTTTAAAGCAAGGACCGACTTGAGGAAGATCTGAGAATTGCTGCTCAAAGGAGGGGAGGACCACAGTAGAAGAAGAGGGCACAGATGATATAGGAAAGAAATGTTGATTTTCAAAGAACATAACATTCCTAGAAATGCTTGTACGATGTAATGTAGGATCATAGCAAACAAATTCCTTTTGACACACATTATATCCTAAGAATGCACCTCAAACAGATTGAGCAAATAGTTTATGTCGCTCATGAGGAGGTAAATGTACAAAACATACACAACTAAAGACACGAAGATTGGTGTAACTAGGTTTTGCTGAAGAACAAGTTTTAAATAGAGACTCCATAAGTAAAACTCGAAGGTAAACGATTAATCAAGTGAGTACGTTTCTGTATTTCAACCTAGAACATGGAAGGAATGTAAGATTCTAAATAACAGAGTACGACTCACACCAAGAAGATGACAATTTTTATGTCAGTTACTCCATTTGTCAGAGTAGTAGGACATGAGCGTTGATGGATAATACCCTTAGAAGCCAAGAATGCCTGAAACTCGGTAGACAAATATTCACCACCAGAATCTGTGCATAGTATCTTAATATTCATAGAAAATTGATTTTCAGCATATGCCAAGAACTTAGTAAATTTACGAAAAACCTCAAATTTAGGGATAAGAAAATAAACCCAAGTGAATCTGCTATGATCATCAATGAAAGTCACATATTATTTTAAATTTTCATGTGAACTAATTGGGAAGGTCCCCAAACATCACTATAGATAAGGATCAAAGATAGCTTTTCCTCTACTAGCATGCAAAGGAAATCCAAGAAAGCTGCTTTGGACTAAGTTTACAAGAATCACACTCAAGAGATAAAGAAGAACGTTCTCTATGACCAAGAAAGCCAGAGTTCCATACATGAGATAAGATCTGAGTGTTGGGATGACCTAAACGATGATGCCACATCATACTCAGATCAGGAACATTATTACAAGCAAAAGACTTAAGAGAAGAAACTGGGAAAGTGGCCGAACCGGGTAAAATGGTGGGAAACAAGTCACCTTAATTTTAGGTCCTCGTTTCATACCGCTTCCTGCTACCCCCGATCCCGCACAACACAACCATCACTTTAAAAATTAACAACATAATTGTTAATAACTAATCGACCAACAAAAAATAAGATCTGGGGAAAGCTATGAGCAAGGAACATTAGTAAATGTAAGAGGCATTCCAATAGCAAAATGATTGTAGAGAACTGCCATTACAGCTTTGAACAGCAGATACATACTAGAGTGTAGTAGGAAATTACCTTGTAACCCCATCAGAACAGGCTCAAATTAGCATAGCAAGCACCATTTCGTGGGTGCAAGAACTGCTGCGTATGTGCACATCAAAGGTAGCACTTGAGGAAGAACCATGTGCTACAGAAGTTGCTGTTGGAGGAACAAAAGTATGAAATGCTCAAATTTACGGATTCCGGGGCGAATACAAATATTCTCCTTTTGATATTAATATGACCTTTTTTTCTTGCAATAAGAACAATAATTTTTGAAAATCAAGAAAGAATATGCCCATATTCTTGCAACGTAAACATTTGCATTTTAGAAGTCACAGTGATGTGTCCTCAAGCAAAGATAAGCCATAGTTGTCTCGAAACTGCTATGAGATTGCTCCAAAATAGCTTGATTGCTAAGACGTTCTTTGCGAAGTAACTCTCCAAAACAAATATCAAGAGAGGGAACATGAGATCTGTTTAGTAGAGAAGAGCGAACCGATTCATATTCTAGGCATAGTTTCATAAGAAACTGATCATCGCCAAGTTAGTCTGCGAAGATTCGGATAGTTGAAAGAGCAGCATCCGAAACATCTGTTGTAACCAAATCAGTATATTCATGCCAAAGAGTAAAAAATGCCGAGTAGTAGTCTTTAATGGAAAGACTACCATGTTGAAACATAGCAATCGCGTGTTCCAACTGAAAGTGCCGAGCATCATTATTTTGATAATAAACCTTCGTCAAATAATTCCACATGGATTGAGCGGAGCGATGAGCCCATAGGTTGGTGATGATATGTGGCTTCATCGAACCAAGAAGCCAAGACATGATTAGAGCATCAAGCACAACCCAAGAATGAGAAGACTCGATAGCCTTGGATTTGTCAATGTTGGATGTTGGTGTAACATCCGTGCCATCAATATGTACCCAAAAGTCTTTTCCCTTGAGGAAAAGTTCAAATCGAAAAGCCTAGGAAGAGTAATTGTTGCTTGTAAACTTGACACACTAGTGCAGCATCCATTGCAAATAAATGGAACTTAAGACAAATAAAAAAATATCAAAAATAAAGGAACCGAGAGAAGAACCTCAAATAGAGATTGCTGAAGGGCACTACTCCAGTAGAAAATGCCTAGAAAACCAAAAAATAATGCTCAGAAACTGCTCAAAAAAGGCTCATAAAAGGCTTTGATACCATGTCAGAAATAAGCCAAAAGATGTTGTATGAATAGCCGAATGATTTGGCCTTGTGATTACTCTCTATTATTTTTTTGAAAGATAAAAGCAAATTATATTAAACCACCAAAAGGAGCCTTGGGAAGGCCCAAAGTATACAGGAGATATACAACAAGGCCCCCAACAAAGGGAAGCAAGGAAAAGAGAGCACCTACCCACCAATAACAAAAACCAAGAGAAATCAATGACAGCCCACCCAAGTCAAAAAGTCTACCAAAGACCTTGGTCTCTCAACATTGTGCAAGTTGACCGAAGACCAAAGATTACAAAGAAAAGTAGACGTCATCCTATTAATTGAAATAATCACATCTTAAAAGCGAGCCGGTTTCTTTCCCGCCAAATTGTCCGAAAAATGCAAAGGGGGGCTACCATCCAAGCCTTCTTGCGACGCTTGCCCACAAAAGAACCATGCCAAGACAGAAGATTCTCCTTCACAGAAAGAGGAAACACCCAACTAACAGCAAAAATAGCTAAAAGCAAATCCCAGAGAATCTTGGCCTTTCAACAATGGAGCAACAAATGGTCAATTGTTTCTTCCCCTTCCCCACAAAGGAAGCATTTATTAGCCAACGCTCTTCCCCTCTTCTTTAGTTAGTCTAGGGTTAACACTTTACTCCAAGAAGCTTCCCAAGCAAAGAAGCTAACTTTGGTGGGCACCCAAGGATTCTAGACCAAACGGGAAGGAAAAAGCGAGTCCCTTGCCGGAGCCAAAAGCAAGTAAAAAAGCTTCACGGAAAAGCAACCATCTTTAACATCTTTCATAAGCAATCATGCTCTCCACTAGAGATGACTCTCTCTCTATTATATAAATGTACCAAAAGAAATCTATGCATGGAAAACACTCTGAGCACGCTAAAATTATCCCTATACAATCTGTCAAATATTAAACTAAGTACAATCAACATAAATCAAGGAAATGAATAAGGACAACAAAGCTGTATGGAAATAAATTAGGACAACAAAGCTGTCCATTGACAGCCTCATCTTCCAAGACATGTGCCTTATTGAAAAGGCGTGCCTTGTTGACTATATTTCCTTTTTAAACAATTTTATCAAAAAAAATTCTAATTATATATTAAAATTTATATAATTTCATTACTTGTTTTGGTTAAAGTTTCTTTTAAATTTTAGGAATCTTCAAATTTTTATCAATACAATCATGTTTTGAATCATATTTTATAAAATTGATGTGCAATCCAAGGTCACATTTCACTTCACTCAGGCACGCGCCTTGTGTTGCGCCTTGCGTCTAAGCTACATGAGACTTTTGCATTGGCATCTAAGCTACATGAGACTTTTGCATTTGGGTGCGTCTTGAACCCAAATGGGTCTGTTTGGTTACAACTTTTGAAAATTGTTTTTTGTTTTGAAAAACAAGAACAAGAAAAACATTAGGAGCACGTTTGGTGCCCATAACATAGAAAAACACTAAATTAAGGGAATGAAACGATTTTAAATCACAAAATGATGTTTTGCGTTTCAAAAAACTGTTCTTAAGAGCAGTTTTCAAAAGCAGGAACCAAACAAGCCCTTAGTTTCTCTAGTTCATTTCTACATTTTGATTGTGTGTGTGTGTCTATGCATATGTATACTATTTCTGAATGTAATTTGAGAGAAGAATGAAAAATTCTTATTATTTTTTCATCCAGGAAAATAGGAATGGAGTATGGTTATCACCAGCTGTTACTGAATGCTTTAATCCTCTGGGTCCGTTCCTGTTTGTCTAAGCTTTAGTGTTGTGCTATGGGAAAATGAGATAAAAGGCAGTGAATGAATTGTGTGAAGACATGGTGCTTTGTAAATATTATTTACTGTTTCTTGGGTGGGAGCTTGAGAGATCTCAGTTGAAAAAGATGAAAAAATCATCTGGGAGAGAAAGTTGGGACTGGGATGCAGGGAAAACCTACAGGATGAAATTGTAATACTTATCTTTTGTAAAGTCTTGGGCTGTATTAACACCCCATAGACAAAAGTTATTTTTAGGTAATTTTTGAAAATAAAAAAACAGGGGATGGTCAAACTTAGAAGTATCTAATGGTAGAACGATGGAAAAAACCCATCGTAATTGATGGCCTTTGTGAAGAAACATAAGAAAATGATGCTTTTCTTATTGAAAATTAATGAGTGAGTCAAAACATAGTACATATCGTATTTACTTATATACATCAGGATGACATAAAGGGAGGGAATAAACCAGAGGATATTCTAAGAATATCCTAGATAATAAACCAGAGGATATTCTTAGAATATCTTAGGGAATAAATCAGAGGATATTCTAAGAATATCCTTTGATTCTAGCAGCTCAACTGGCTGAGCATATGGGTTATATGCCAAGCATTATAAAGGTATACTTAAATCATTCGATCTTAGAAGGTGATCGACACCAGGATGTTCGACGATGGAGTTGATGTGATCGGATTGAGGGTAATCGAAAAAGAAGGGTATATCGGAGAAGATCTACGGAAGGTCGGCGAGAAGATGTTTGTCGGAAGAACCCCTTTGGAGACCAACCATGGCTCTGATACCATTTGACATGGGCCTACTCATTCACGCAACGACATGGCCTTTGCGGTGGTCTCACATAGAGCATTCGTGGGCTTGACACCTGCGCCACACTTCATGCCTCTATCTTTATTTGGTTTCACCTTGCCTTAGAGCCGTCGGAGGCTTGGCTCGGCTCACGACCGGTTTGTGCGGGGGTAGGTTAACACCCTTCTTTATAGTCAAGTCCTAGACTAGCGACAAGCTCCCCAAACTTATCCGGGTCGGCATGCCTGAACTCCGAAGAAGCTTCACCTTCGATCTACTTGCACGCACCTTCTGGAGCACTCTCACACCAGTCCACTCAAACCTGTCAGTATGCTTGATCTTCAACAAGTCTTCAATTACGATCACGGACGCTCTGGCGTCCCAGTGACACTCCCTCACCCTGATAGCTTACGCCCTCATTGCAAGACACCTCATGATCTCCATTTTGAAGGCGTGGCTCTCCACGAGCCATTATCCCACTAAGGTTCGCGTTGATACCCCTGGGCCAAAGAGGACGTCCATCACTCGAACGCGGCATCACACAACCATGGAAGGAGCACCCACTCATCTTCCACCCTGAAAGCAGCACCTCGCTTGACTTCCACCCCTCGTAGGTGAGATCCTTCACGCACTACTAGACAACAACACCTCTCTTGACTTTATTAGTTATTGTGCATCTTCAGGAGAGATAGACTTTCGGCCGCCAAGATCGACAGAAGACAACACCATACTGTTGACTAGCTTTTGTCCTACTCTGATTCCATGTGAAGAAACATAAGAAAATGATGCTTTTCTTATTGAAAATTAATGAATGAGTCAAAACATAGTACATGTCCTGTCTACTTATATGCATCAAGATGACATAAAGGTAGGGAATAAACCAAAGGATATTCTAAGAATATCCTATGATTCTCAACAACCTTGAAATTATTAACCAGTCATATCAGTGCTAGCTGGGCATTGGGGAAAATGTGATTTAGCTTGGTGTGAGAGACTTCAAGTTAAGAAATCAAGCTGAAGTATGAGGAGTTGAAATGATTGATTCAAGGTGGACGGTGAAGAAACTTTGGGCGATATGCATATATAGCTTTAGGTTGTGCCAGTTGCAGAGTCTTGTCCTGCTTATTCATAATGACCTATCTCTATCGTTGAAAGTACTTGGTAAATTTTTCCTTTTTCAGTGAATCTTTCGGGCTTCCCTGGGAAATTATCAGGGGAAAAAGAAAGAAAATTAGGGTCCTGTATGTATCATTTTCTTTTTCTTTAAGCTACATTGAGGTTGTAAACATATTAAGAAAAAGTGCCCATTAAAAGTAAACTTTCTCCATTTCTTTTCCTTCTAGATAGTTCATGCTTACAGTATAATTATAGAGAATCATAATCCTGCCAGTACTGCAGACATGCTTTGTTGCCTGAAATATTACTTCAAATTTCATTGGTAGAAAAAGATCGCTCAAATGTATGGCAAACCAGCCACCCCTTTTTCCCCTTGTTGTTTTGGTTATGGTTATTATTATTATTTTAAAATTCATTTTTATTTTATGCAGAGGAACCTAGAAGTTATGATCTTTAAACACTCAATCATTCTATGTAGAGGAATCTAGATGTCATAATCTTTAAATATTCAATTATCCTGTTCATAGCTCTTCCGTTTTTGTACATGTCTCCATGCTCTTGATGCACATGTTTAGATGAATGGTTTTGATGACTATTTTACAGGCATTCTGGGCAGCGTTCAAGGGTTCGTAAACTCCAGTATATCGCTGAATTGGAAAGAACAGTCAATGTTTATCAGGTAAAATAATCTGGGACCAAGAATGCTACATTTTGGTGCTGTTTTACTGATAATATAAGCTAACTAAATCATTGGAGCAAGAGTGCAATATTTTGGCACTGTTTTACTGGTTAGATGTAGCAATTAAATCATTTTTTGATAAGTAAAAAGGAACAAATTGATTAAAGAAAGATGCCAAAAAACTGTGCCCCCCTGGGTATACAAGAAGTATTCAACGGGCAAAAAAAAAATGCTACATAAAAAGCAACAGTCGTCCTCATGCAATGCAACCAAAGCCTCTTAACCCGGCCCTAACCAATCCTACAACAGAACAAAAGCCTTGGAAAATGTTGGACCAAGCCCAACGATTACACAAAAAAATTCAATTTAATCCTATTAATAGAATTTTTCTTGTTGTCGTAAGCTCTACTGTTCCTTTCTCCTTCACATCATCCAGAAAAGACCAAAAGGGGCAGCTCAACATGCTTGCTTTTCCTCCCCACAAAAGACTCATGCCAGCTAAGAAGTACCTCTTTCATTGTAAAAAGGAAGAACCCAATACACGCCAAGTAAGGAGAAAAGGAGATACCACACAACACTAGTCATATCGTAGTGAATAAGAATGTGATCATTGGATTCCTCCTCCTTTCCACAAAGATTGCATCTATTCACCCTGCCCAACCTCGCCTTTAAACATTGTTTGAAGTTAAAATCTTGCTCCAACAAAAATCCCCACTTTTGGTAGGACCTAAGAATTCCATATCACCGATGGAAAATCCATAGACCTTCCTTTCCAACTCGCTATACAACCGTTTCATAGAAAATCTACCATCTTTGGCCCCCCAATCACACCAATCTATCATCCTCATTGTGGATTCTTCTCCCTTGTAATCATTATAGGAAGCTCTCCACCTCCTCCAATTCCTAGTCATTAAGAAGCCTAAGAAAACGAGGTGCCCAACATTCCCTTCAATAGAACCATTCTAAACCTCCTCTACCCAAACCTCCTTAGAGATTGCAATAGCGAATAAAGAGGGGAAAGCGTCCCTTAAAGGTTCATCTCCTCACCACCCATCCAGCTAAAGTTTCACTCTCTTTCCATTACCCATTGCAAAAGCCACCCCATTACCCACTATCTCCCAGTGTATTTTAATGGCTTTCCACACACCAACTCCATGTGCACCTACTACTTCACAAGTTTCCATCCACCCTCCTCCTTATATTTTCTTTTGATCACTCTATGCCATAAAGCCCCCCTCTCCTCTGCACAACACCAACTTCATTTACCTAAGAAAGCTCTATCAAGTTTATCCAAGCTTTTCACCCCCAACCCTCCCTTGCGCTTCATTGTACAAGCACTAGCCCATTTGACCAAATGAGGTCTTTGCCCTAAGACCACCTCTGTGCCAAAAGACACCCCTTTGAAATTTCTCTAATCTCAATTTAACTGTCCTCGGGATGCGAAATAAGACCATGAAATAGATGGACATTCTAGAGAGAGTACTCCTAACCAAAGTAAGCCTCCCCCTTTGGATAAGTATACGCCTTTTCCACAAGGCAGGGGGTGTTGGAATCCTACCTTCATTAGGTTGTTCAATGATTGGGAATTGAAGGATGTGTCAAGATTCTTGCTTCATTTAAGGGACAAGAAAGTAACTGTGGGGTTAGAAGATACTATTCGGTGGGAAGGGTCAAGAAATGGTGTGTTTACTGTCAAATCTTTGTATAAGATGTTGGAGCAAAGGCCCTTTGTCCTTTTCCCTTGGAAATGTATATGGAGGAATTGTGCACAACCAAAGTAATGTTTTTTTGCTTGGGAAGCAGTTTGGGAAAAGATCTTAACATTAGATCAATTGAAGAGAAGAGGCTTCGCCTTTGCAAATAGATGTTTTCTTTGTCATGAGTGGGAGGAAACCGTTGATCATCTCCTTCTTCATTGTGAAAAGTCAAGAGTGCTTTGGGAGCTGCTCTTCTCTCTTTTTGGAGTCTCGTGGGTCATTCCTCCCTCGGTGCGGGACACTCTTTTGGGTTGGAGAGGGTCGTTTGTTGCGAAGGGGAAAAGAGTTTGGACAGCGGGCCCACTGTGCATTTTTTGGGCAGTTTGGAGAACTAGAATGACATTATTTTCAAGAACGAAGTCTTTTCCTTACAAAAGTTAAAGCATTTTTCTGTACATCTGCTTTGGTTGGAGACCAAGTTGTGGATGGACCCTTATGCATTTTATTGATTGGGTGAGCGCTAATTGATTTGGGTGGGGTTTTGTACATTTTTTTTGTGGTTTATCTTTGTAAGGGGCGAGTATCCCTTAGGTCGCATTTTCAGCACCTCTTTTGTTAATATATCTTCTTAATTTGCCTCTTATGAAGCCTCTCCTTGGCCCCATCCCAAGCTAAAACAGGCTTAAAAGGAGCACCTAGTAGAAGGCCTAAATAAAAAGAGGGCACTGCTCCGATTCAACACGCAAAGACACCAAATCATCTCCACTCTACCCATAGGGATAATTTCACTTTTCTCCAAGTTTCTCGTCGACCTAGAGAGATTCAAACCACATAAGCGCCTAGCACGAATGAGTCATATGATCTTCATCAAGTTCACAAAACACTGGAGTGTCATAAGCAAACTAAAGATGAGTAATCTTCTCTCCCTCCCATCCTCTACCACTAACCCTCCACCTCACCATCAGACCTCCCAATTTGGCTTTATTTCTTAGGCAGGAAAGAGCTTCCATCACAATCACAAATAAATCAGGTGATAGGAAGTTTTCGTGTCTTAATCCTCGAGGGCTGCAAAAAAACCCGGATACAGTCCCATTTATGAGCACTAAAGAACTCACCATTGTGATGCACCCCATTTATCACCAAATCCCATTTTACACAAAACATATGATAAAGATTTCCAATTAACATGATCATATGCCTTCTCAACGTCCAGTTTGCAAATTAGGCCATAACTGTTACTTTTCAAGAGAGAGTTAGTGGCCTCATTGACAATCTAGGAAACATATAAAATATGCCTTGCTTCCACAAATGCATTTTGGAAGCAAGACACCACCTTCCCCACCACCCTCTTAAGTCGATCTGCTACCACCTTGGCTAGAAGCTTGTACAAGCTAGTCATCTGACTAATGGGCATAAAACCCTTCCACTCTTCTGCATCCTTTTTATTTTTGGGAATGAGCACCAACAAAGTAGAGCATTTAAGCTTTTACAAATCTACCATGCTCATAAAAATTTGTATAAAAATCCATCACCTCCTCTTTGGACACATCCCAATTGACTTGCTATAAAGCCATGGTGAAGCCACCCGGCCTTAGAGCTTTATCCCCACACAAATTCAACAACATTTTATACACTTCTTCCTCTGAAAAAGGAGCCTCCAACCAGGCTATCATCCACCCCTACACTGACCCATAACAACTGGGTTACCATTCCCTACTCAGTGAGCAAATTTTGGAAAGCATCAACAACACCTTCTTTAGCCCATTGTCTTCAGTAAGCTACTGACCATTTATTCGGACCCTAAGGATAGAATTTTCTCCTCCTGTGATCATTTGCCATTTTATGGAAAAATCCAGTGTTCTTATCCCCTTCCCTCAACTAGGTTTCTCTGGATTTTTGTCTCCAGGACAATTCTTCTAGCAACACTTATTTCATATAGTCTTTTCTTGCTACTTATCTTATGTTTTGCTCCTTAATAGACAGTTTTATTAGCCTCAATAGAGTCTTAAAAATTTACCATATTCAAGGCTGGAACTTTTCTTTTAGTAACATTTCCGAACTCCTTATTCCATCTCTTCAGAAAGCTTTTCAGCTCCTTCAATATTGCCACCAACTTGAAACTGAAGGATCCTCTTGGTTGTAAATCCATTCACTCTGTACTAATCATCTCTTTAAAGTCATGCTCGTTCAGCCACGTTTTCTCAAATTTGAAGGAAGTCAGTCCCTTTCTTAGCCCTCCTTGTCTAATAAAAACATGATGATGATTAGAAATGGGCTTAAGCCCCACAAAAAAAAAATTCAAAGCACCATGATGTAAAATTAACTTCAATGATGGGCGGTTTAATTGTCCTCTTGATAACCAAGGCTTGGGTACTTTGTATCACACAAAAGAATAAACATTTTGAATTGCATGTGGTAACTAAATCATTAATGAGGATCTCATGCGAAAGGACTTCTAATTACCTATGTGATATATTGTGTCCATCACCAATATCATTTAAGATAAGATTATGCATATGCCATTCATGATGCGGACATGGTAGTCATATTTAGTGGATAGAAAGTATCAAGAATATCTTGAAAATAGAGATAAAGTATCATATACCAGTAGAATTTCCAATGTAGACCTGTATCTGAACTTTCAAGTTTGGGGATTGAACAAGTACAAAAGTTGAATCCTGCCCGAGATCTAAACCTCATGAACAGCGAACTTATTTCTCTTGGCAGCATTATTATTATTATTTTTTGATAAGTAAACTGAACAACATATTGACAAAACAGGGCCAAGCCCCAGATTATTATTATTATTATTATTTTTTATCAGACATTATTATTATAGTGCAATATGTGAAGTGAATGATGGGCTCAAACCTCTTCTTTATTGTTACTAGTTCTGTTTCAGTAGCATCCTGTTGTTACTGCCAAGTTAGGTGTTATTGTGTTTATACTTTCTAAAAGTGAACGAATTTTGGCGGAAATTTCTAAAGAAAATGAGAACTTACTAGGCCTCATCTGTGTTTAGAGTTTGGAATCAGAGTTGGCGATCAGAGTTGCTTCTCTACTTCAGCTTCGTGTTGCATTGTCTATGGAAAACAGCAAACTAAAAAAGCAGTTGGCCAAACTGCAGCAGAAAAAGTCGGTCGTGGATGGTGAGTGCTTTTATCTTGTATTTTTTGGGTTCTGAGCAACTATATCTGATATTCAAGTATTGGCAGGAATGACCCAAGCTTTTGTTTTCAGTACTGAGTTTTTTCTTCAAATGTCATAACTTTCTTTTCATGTGTTGAATGAGAACAGTAATTTCCCTCTACCTACAAAATAGAGAACTAATCTTGCAAGTCTTGTACAACTTTTATGAGGACCATCTGCCTATTGCAGATGATAGTAATTACTGTTTGCTTTAACCAAAAACACTCTTAGTCAGAGAAAATAGTAGCTGTCTCAATAAAATTGTGATGAGTCGCTTGTAACAACCCATCTGATTGTCTGTGCAAATGATTTGGTTCTCCTCTGAGCCACGCTGTTTCAGTTTTTGTGCAACTAATTAAAAAGAAGCAACACAGCAAAAGAAGCAAAACAGCATTATTATTTTTATCTACTCACAATCTTAATGAGTTAGCTTCATAACTTCCTGAGTTATTTGTTACTTTTTTTGTTTTGTTTCGAAAACAGCACTCTCTAGTGTGGGCAGTCATGATCACTATCCTAAGGTCTAATTCTATTTAACACCTCTAGAAAGATAAAAGTAACGGTCACGTTCTAGATGTATTAGGTTAATGAGAAACTGCAATTTTGTTAATTAACTAGATCTGGCAAGTGCTTTACTCTGTTTTTATCATTCCCACCTTTTATAGAAAATATTTGTGTTACATTAATTTATTTCTGTATATTTGGTTACAGGGCAGCATAAGTCTCTGAGGAAGGAAGTTGAAAGGTTGAAAGGTAGTTTAGGAGATTCCAGATATAGCAAGATTCAAACGTATAATATGTCAAACGCTGGTGCTGAGGCGGTTAGATCGGAGGTCTCCTGGCAGACATTAGACATAGGAAGACTTAATCTTGAATGAAAGTCTGTAATCACAGTGATGATGGTTTATCTTTATTTTGATTTATCTCTTTCTTGAGAGGAAAACAAACACAAGAGGAAAAAGAAAGGAAGAAAGTAGGGTGAAAGCTTCAGCACGGCCCGGGCGTTTTCAGCTCCATGCTTTCTTGTAAATGTCCAGTAGTATGATGGTTGTAGGTGCTAATACTTGATCCATGCTCTTACTTCTGTAGTCTGCATTTTTAATTCCAAATGGGAGAATCAAAGGAGGATCATCATCATGGGGGAAAATGTACCCTTCAGAAGGTGTCAACTAGCTGCCCTAGTTTCCTATCTCTCTTTATTGTACCAAACCATTCTGGTCTAAGCAGGTGTTCAATTTGAGCTTTAACTAGTTCAAAAATTACAAATTCTAAACAAAGAAAATTTAGAAGTAACTATGCAATACATTAAAATATTTTTATTCACCTCGAAAATTCAGTATCCATCTTTCTCCTTTATATATATATATATATATATATATATATATATATATATATATATATATATATATATATATATATATATATTCATGGAATGATAATTTTCTTTCACCATGTCTTCAACTTCTAACGACTCTTGAGGTTAATTTATCTTTGTAGATGTTCTTAAAAGCTGACCATAGTTTTAGTTTCTATGTATGTGTATATGTATGTATAGCTATTTTGAATTGATTATTATTATTATTGCCTTTTTATTTATTTGCTGTATTAAAGCATTAGATGCCTTGATAGGAGAATCAGATGAGGATAATAACATACATGGTTGCGGTGGCCTTGAGTTCTCTTAACCTTAATTGAAATTCGAAACTAGCTCCTAAGTCCAGGAGTGCTTACTGCTTAGTGCCTTGATGTCGATCATTAATAGCATTTTGTTTTGGCTCCTTCCTCAACTCACTCACTCCACAATAGAAGGAAAAAATCTTAACATTTTGTTACCTCTTCTCATGCTTCACATTGATGGCATAGAAGCTTCTTTAACTGATCATTACATTAGTAGCTAAACAATTGTTATTTGTTGGTGGTGGTAGTGAAATTATAATATGGTAGGGAAGCTCTTGTGCTAATAAATCTTGAGCAGCAAGGTAATGAACTTTACTCGCTCGGTTTTTGCAGAATCGCCATACATTTGAGAAGCCAGTAAAAATTTACAACTAGGAAAATCAGACAATTTCCACATTTGCATCAGACATGGGGGGTTCGTTCAATGGGGATATATTTAAGCATTTTGGCAAGGGAAGCTAGCAGTGAGAACTACTACACTGCTGAATGCAGTTGTTATTGATTTTGTTAGAGGGTGGCGAAAAGGATAATTTTAACCAGCATTTTCATTGTTTTCTTTCTTCTTATAGTTTGAAATCCTGCCTCCCAAGTTTTTCTCGCCGCAGAATATACACCCGTCTCAGGGGGCGAGGTAGGTGGGTGTTTCATATTTTGTTATGAATAACCATATTAACATTTTATTTTGCCTTGGTTACCGAACTTACTTGGTTTCCACAAATTTTCTCTCCTCCTTTTTGCTCTTTTGTTTCGGGGCACACTTTAGTCAACAAACTTGGTTTCTATGATATTTATAAGCCATTTATAAATAGAGACCAGAGGCTCTTGAAGTTGAAGCTAGATCACGCCATGTATTTGGGTACCCATTACTAGTACAATTGTGCGCAAGGTAGAGGGAAATAGAGCCAATCCCAAATATGCAAGAAAGGGAAAATAGCTAAAGAAAGAATTGCCCTTCTTGTTGAAGGCAAAAGCTGTGCAATTCTAGAGAGAGAGAGAGATCTAATCCAAACAACATATTTGTGTATTTATTAATTTACCATACACATTTACCTGTCATTTTTGTAAATTGATTATTTATTATTAATATATAAGGATTTATAGATATCCAAAATCTTCCCACCCCCCCACCAATAAAAACAGAGTTTTTTTTTTTACCAAATACTAGAGTTCAAAATAATTATCACTTACATGGCAATCTTCAATCCAAAACCAATTTGACCGAACACCAGGCGGCTTCAGGAAGGAAACAACTGCGTAGATTATGTTCTATCAAACTGAGAACGCTGTAAATATTTATATATCAAACTGAAAATACAAACAACCCTTAAAAAATTATTACCGCGATCAAATCTGTGCAGTTGACCCTGTACAATTGCCCCCCTTCTTTCAGTAGTCAAATTAGGCCTGGATCAGTTTTTATTCATTAAATTACCCAACCCCGTACTCGGCATGATATCAGTTGAAGAATAACTACGATCAGATTAAATCCTGCATTATTTCTTACTAGCCCAGCTGCTGCTAATCGCGAATAGATGCACGAGGAACAGCAGGTAAACCAAGTTCATCCTCAGCCTGTTACAGGACGAGATTATATCAGATACGAAATAAATGTTTGAAATCTGCTTTCCTATTAGCAAAAATACGTGAAAAATTAGCCATTGAAATACCAAAAATCTTCAAGAGTAATAATAGAAATGATGGATAATAAACAGCAGCCTGAACATAGCTATCAGCCGAATTGCTCGGGCGAACAGGAACTGATTCTGTGTAGTCCCTCGGCCTTCTTATTTTGTAAGTAGCGTTTTTGTAAATAGCTTGCTAGAATATTACAGGAACAAAAAATAAATCCCAGCTAAGACTTGGACCATATGACTTGCCATTTTGATCAGCACTCCTTAATCTTTATTAAGATGTAGAAGTTTCAAATCAGATAATCTAAAATAATAGGGCCAATTTGGTTACTGTTTTTGAAAACTATTTTCTGTACTAAAAAACAAGAAGAACAAGGAAAGCAAAGAGACCACATTTAGTTCATAGTTTTTTTTGTTCTGAAAAACACAAAACACTAAATTCAGTGAACAAACACGGTTTAAGCACAAAAATGAAACTTAAACAGGCCCACTTTTTAAAATTTTTATTCTTTACCATAAAAGTGCTCTGTGGGTATAAAGTGTCATGAGTATGGTACTCTAAGCCACAACCAAGTGTTGAGGAGTTTAAGCAACAATTTACTTAAATGTAAGGATCATATGAAAGTTGCATTTCCTGAATTTCAATAAAAAAAGAATATAAAATAAGTTAACTATTCTTTTCATAAACAAGGTTTCTCCAACAAATAATATGTATAATTTAAAAATAGTCCAAAATAAGTATCATATTTTATTCCTCTTTTTTTTTATTACTCTATACATTCAGAATAGCGGAAAGAGTAAAAGAATAGGAGCGACTTGGCCATCTCATATCCCAATTTAAAAGTTCACTAATGGCCTGTTTGGTTCCTGTTTTAAGAATTGTTCTGGAGAATAATGGCGTTCTCTAAAAATTGTTCTTGTTTTTTGAATTTAGTGTTTTTTGTGTTCTCCATGTTTTCCAGAATTAAAAAAAAAAAAAAAAACCAAACATGTTTTTCCTGTTTTCATTGTTCTCCTTGTTTTTTAGAACAAAAAACAGGTTTCAAACACTATAACCAAACAGGCCTTTAATTTCCTCCAGGAGCACAAAAATCCATGTTTGAACTAAGTCTTTAACACATTAGAAGCTGTAGAGGAATGGCACTGCACAACGAGAAACGCCCATGGCAGCAACATCAGCTGAATAGGAGTTATCTATTCTGGTAAGTGGATCATGTCTCTCTGGGGAAAAAGGGAATTTGACACAACAAGATGATATCTGTCATAAGGTGGATAAAAATATACCTGGATGTTTGATCTGCCCGCTGGGATTGATGCATGTCCTATTGGGGCAGAAGGCAGGTTGAGTCCATCTTCCACATCATGGACCTTATCGGGTTGGAGATAAGAGGGCATCCCATCAGCATCCATCTCTGTTCCCATGTCCTCTTCCAAAGCATCAAGCTCTGCATTGCAAAACAGTTAGGCTCCGTTTGAAACCCGGAAAGTACTAGGGAAAAGAAAAAAAGTACTAAGGAAAATGATTTTCGTATGTTTGGTTTCATCGTAGAAAATATAAAATAAAATCAAATATAATAAAATTTTCTCAAGTCTTGTATTTTATTTGAGTCTTTATACAATAACAGAAACAAATAAAATGTGTTTGAATAACATGTAAATTAATTTATTAAGTTTAAACATATTTATTTTTATTTTCCTCAAAAAATTTATTTACTTTCTGCATTTCACTCTGTATTTCTTTGTAGTACTTTCTGAGTTCAAGCAGGCCATTAGGAAAACAATTGCTAAATCGATCTATTTCTTGGAAACAAGATGTGCATTGAAAGTGAAATGCTTCATCATTCCAAGTACTACCATGAAGATGAAGCTTAGAAAAAAGGGATATAATGGCCTCTCTAAATACAATTTCCAGGAAATACTTTTAGCGGCTAACGAAAATCAAGGAAGCAAAAAGGTAAAAGGAAAGTTCAAAGAAATGTTTATGGTATAGTGCTATCATGGAATTTGAGTCTTCAAATGACATTTAAACATACCACCCAGGAGTTCTCATGTCATTAATAATCAGAACATTGTAGCTTCTGCCTAGGGACTCTTGAATCTCATTACTTGTATCCATGATTATGTCTGTCTTGCAGTTCTACAGGCATAAGAACAAAAATTTAAAAGCGATAGAATTTCTGTAAGGTAAAATATAGCAGCTTGGAAACACAGAGGTTACTTTGACATCAAGCATTCTTAATCTTCCACAGTTTTCATCATTCCTTCCAACTCCTTGTTTGCAGATTTCCAAAGCTGACATCTAGGAAGGGCAACAGTGATTGCATCATAACCAATTTAATTTTTATTCGTGTGAATTTACAACATGTTCCATCTGAATCCTAAAAATTGCATAATTGCACCCATCACTATATGGCAAAAATGGATTGACATGAGAAAAACAAATAAGTATCAAAAAATGCCTATAGTAGGCTAACAGGTCAAATTCCCTACCTCTCAAGAGGTAGGCAGCAGGTTCAATCAGGGCACACACCCTAAGCTCATCTGAATTATATTGAACCTTGCCTTGGGCGTAACAGAAAAACAAATATTTTAAAATTGAATACAGCATAGGCCCAACACACTTTAAACTAGAAATAGCATGGACTAAACCTTAAAAATCAATTTTCAATTTGAAAAGAATAAAACCAAGTTTGCTTGTTGAAAAACTAAGTTTGTGGCACTCTAAAAGATTAATTATTTTGGTAACATCACGTTCAGAGAAAACCCTAAGGCATGCGTTAAAAATATTGAATATCCTCAGTGCTGTTACATGCAACAATCCAAGAATAAATTGGTCAAGAATTTGAGCAAAAGAAAGTGTTCCCATACGACACTACCTTATGGTTTGGGATTAGTGTGTTATCAACCATCTATAAACATTTCTTACCCAGTCAAAAATATTATAGAAGAGATGCACATTAGACTTCCAAATGATTTGATAGGATTAAGAGCATGCTTGGAAGTCTGGAATATGAAACAAGAATGGGAAATTCATTCCACTTCACAGTTATTTTGTGTTTATAACAATATGGAATGAATTCATTCTAATGGAAACCAAAACCAACTCTTGCTAGGATTTTGATTCCTCTCTTTCACATTCAGAAGGCTTGAACCTTCTAAATCTCAAACCAAACTGCTGTGAGCAGCCCTTTAGTTTAAGAAATTAAATTTAGAATGACTGTTCTGCATGATATTTCCAGAGCTTGAGATACATATCTGCACTCATATTTTAATTTTTGTGAGAGCAATCTACCACATAGATCGACCAAAAGAGCCCTTTAAAAGGGTGATTATAATAGTTCTAAAAGTTAAAATTAAAACTGGAAGGTCCCTAGCACGTACAGTCTGTTGAGCATCTTTGATTCCTTCGGCAGCAAAGGCAACTTGATCAAGGTTGAAAGTCTGGTTATAAAGCATGTCACGTTGCCCTTCCTTACCTATCAGCACAGTATAGAGAGCACATGAAACCTTTCTAAAATAGGCAATTTGAGAAGAACCCTGAATCCATACAACTTCTTCCAACAAAGAAAAGATCAGTCATAGTTTAAAGTATTAAGAATTATTCCAAATGATTGCATGCTATCTACATACATAACATAACATATCAGGTATTCCAAATGCCTGAAGAGCCGAGAATTCAATAAATTCAGCAAACCTCAACAGAACCTCCCCCTTTAGCACATGCAAGTCTATTTTCATGAATATTTCATTATAGTATTCCAAAACTAAATGAAATTTGATGTTGGAAGCCAAAAAAATTCCATTCACCATGGATACAGGTTTCAAGAGGCAGTATCATATGTAAATCAATAATTTTTTCCCAATAAATCAATTTTTTAAATACAACTGCAAATAGAGGCAATAAGATCTAAGAAACGCAACAGTCGTTTTGCTTGAGAGCCCTCATGGCCCTAGCTGGCAACTGGCAGGCTGGACCAGGTCGTGTTTTCTTAATCTGTTCCTTATATCTACAAAGTTCAGCATCAAGCATTTTGATCTTCTCATCCACTGTTTCACCTCTTTGATTAATCTGTTGATATATAAATAATATAGTCATCACTTTCAGAATGAATAGATAAATGAATAACCTAGAAATATAAGCTATAACATAATGATCAAACGTCATTTTTTAATACAGAGCTATAAGTATAAAATTCATTTAGTTCATAATTTTACGTGATAGAAAATATTTTAGGCAGCCAAACCTCAGAGAATAAACATAAATAAATCTTACAGGCTTATAGCCATCATTTGTTTAGTAATCAATTAAATCATTTCAATCGATGAGTCAAATGTAAGGAATAAATAGGACATTCGACACGGTACTTGAAAAAAATCATGATTCTTCCCAAAAACTACACCATGATTAGAAGTCAGACATGTGGGAAGGCAACATTTAAAATATCATAGTTTTCAACCAGCTAAATATAGACATCAAATCAGTTTTCAAAGTCACAAGTTTAGGCATTGGATTTTGCAACTTCCTATTATTGATCTCAGAAGATCTCAATTGTTTCTAGTTGTGATTTCACTAGATAAATCCATATGGAGTAAAACACGATCTTGATTTCATAAACAATTTTATTCTATTTTCCAATTCTAAGAAAAGGGTTAAAAGGTAAAATTCGGATCAAATCGAATCACACAAAATCTAAAAGTGAAAAATCTCATGCATCAGACAAGCACCGCTTCTACATTATGCAACAGTAAGCCCTAATTTAAAAATCAACGCAAACATGGACCGTCAAACAACACAAACAATTGAATTTAACAACCCTCCGTTTGGTTGCCGAGAAACAGGAAAGGAAAAAGGAAAATCCAACGATCAACAAAAAGAAAAAAAAAAAAAAAAGAGCAACGCTTTCCCGGCAAACAAATGGAGAAAAAAAGAGAAAGATGGAGAGAAATCGACCCTATCGGTGGCGTCTTGAACAGAAGGAGCAGGTGCTTTGTCCTTCTTGAGGCCGAAAATCCTCTTCATTTCCTGTTTGCTGCCTCGAAGCCTGTTCCTGGCTTCAATCAAATCCTTCTCCACTTCCCTCTAGCTTTCGCTCTGATACCAGTACTGTGATTTAAAGTTCAGTCTTTTAAGAAGGGGATGCCGCCGTTTGATGAATCAACAAAAGATTTGCAAATCTAATTATTTTCTTTTAGAATTAAAAAAAAGTACAAAATATTCTTTTTAGACCAAAATACCCCTAAAAATTTAGTTATAATATAGAATATTACATTAGTTTTAGAAATAAGTTTTGAATTTGTTATTTTTAATTCAATTTCTCTTTTACAATTCACTTTTTGAATTATATTATGTCAGATTTAGCTTCTATTTTGAGTATCTAGAATATTCTAGTGTTCATGTTTTGGAAAGTTTATTTTGGTAGGAGATTTGATTTGGTTTGAGTTATTATAAATAGCATAATTGAAAAAATAATATAATGATAGTATTTAATAAAATTTCTTTTATTCTTCCAAATTCATATTCCTTCTAATTATGTGTTTTCTATTTTTAAGGGGATGAATCCATAAAATATTTACAAATCTAACTTTAAAAAAAAAATCCAAAAAGAGTTAAAAAAACACCCTTTTGATCCTAAATAAATAAATATATATAAATATATATATATATATATATATATATATATATATATATATATATATATATATATATATATATATATATATGAAGATTTGAATTATAATATAAAGGATGAGACAAAATATCCATGAGAGATTACTTATGATGTAAGAATTTATCTTTATATTCTTAGAGATATTTTTGTCTAAAATATTATATTTTCAAAATTACATTTACAATAGGTTAGTATTATAAATAACTTTTGGATTTGTCAATTTTAAATCAATTTCTTTTTAAAAAACCTATTGTGATTATAAAAAATATATTTTTTTAAATAAAGCACTAAAAAACAATATTTTTAAAAATATTGCATAAAAAACATTGTTTTCAAATCTACAATTAGTTTCATGTGGATGTCGCATATTCAAAAAACGATTTAAATCTAAAATAGTGAGATTATATCTTAAAAACATGATTTCAATATAAATAAGATGTAAAATATTGAAGTCTTGTTCAAAACACAATTTAAATATAAAATGATGAAATTGTGTGTTCAAAATCTAATTTTAATATAAAATTATGAAGTCGTGTCTTTAATATCGATTTCAATGTAAACTAACCAAAGACAAGACCTTAGTATAGTTTTTTTGTTTTAATAAAAATTACCATAGAATTGCAATTATTTGGTATTTTAAAATTAATTTTTTAGAAACTATATATTTATCAAAAATCGATATAAATTTCTTTAATTTGAAAGGTGGTATCAAAATGAGTATTGATTTAATAATGCATTGAATAGTAGACTTTATCTTAAGATTAATAATTGTTAGGATAAAACACTCATAAATTAATAATGTTTTAGCATTAAATAATGTAACACAAGAGGATTATGCCACATGGATACTTTGATAATACAAATATAATGCTTGGTGAATGCCATAGAGATTTAGAGGGTGTTTGGTTTTTAACTTTTTATTAAAAAGAAATTTGCTTTCAAACTTTATACTATTTGTTTTTCATTTTTATAACTTTATATTTTTTATTGAATAGAAGAAATCATAATATTTTGTTTTTACTAAATAGAAAGAGTAATACATTGAATTTTCATTATTTTTTAATGCTTAATAGAAATAAAATAGTACCAAAACAAATAATACAATTCTTAATATTATTGTTGCTTAGTTTCCTGAACTGCATTTTTGCTTAGTAGCTCATTTAGTTGCATGATTAGCTTAGCTCACTTAACAATATTTTAGATTAATTCCATTAGTTACATCTTCAATTTAGCTCAGGGTTATTTTAGCCGATTCATTTTGCTCTTGTTTGGTTGAGCTGTTTGGAGGAGTTATAAGGAAATGATATATGATTCACCTCAATCAACATTTATAAGGTGCTCGGTAAAGACACTAATCAGCTTTTGATAGTTGATTAGGGGTAAAAAGCTTTTGATTTAAAAAGCTACAAATCTTAGCTTTTTCTAATCATTTCGGTCTTGTTTGGATTGAGTTGATTTAGGGAGTTATTAGGAGCTGATTCACCCCAATCAGCACTTATAAGGTACTCGATAAAGACACCTAATCAGTTCTAAAACTACAAATCATAGCTTTTTCTAAAACGCTTCTAAAAATATTACATTTTATATTTATATACATTTATTCCTTATTTACATATTCAAGAAATTGGTTATATATTTTAAGAAATTGGTTATATGGAAAAAGATCCGTGAGAAAAATTAGTTTCACAATTTTTTTATAATTAGTATTACGTGTTTGGTGGTAATTATTTTGAATGATGTTTTTATTCTTAACAAAAAAAATTAAAAATATCGTTTGATAATATAACATTTATTTTATATTTTCTACTTTTAAAAATATGTTTTTAGACTATTTTTATTTTTTATTTATGTGAAAATAATTAAGTATTCAAAAAAAATTAAAGCAATAGACATATGTTTTTAAAATATATATAATTATACTTTAAAAAAATTAAATTCTCAAACAAACTTTTATTTTTATAAACTATGTTAAGATAATATTTTATTCAATAATTTTATTGTTAAGTTTATCTTTGAAAATTTATCCTTAAATAAAAATTTATGTTCAGATTCTTTTGATCCATAGAGGGATTGGTCTTACATTATTTTTCTACAACAAAATTAGAGAATCTCGACTTGGAGTGCTTTCTTTATGCTATTCTCATGGTTTTAGGTGGAATTTGGCGATTTTTAACTTGGCTGCGTCCGTCTCTCTACCTGCTCTCACTTTCAGAAGTCACTAGCTATCGGCCTGCTAAGCCCCATCCTTCGTTATATATGTCCATGGTTTTTAACTCTCTCATGTTTATATATGTCCATGGTTTTATCTCTCTCATGTCTATATAGGTAAATTTACCTTAAATCAGTTACTAGCTATCAAATACTTTACCATTGATGGTATAATCCAGTGCAGGCGATGGTTAAAACTGCAGAGCACCCGACTACATTTATCGAAATTTGAACCAAATAGGACCTTAGTTGCACCTTAAGTTTAGCCTAATTATATTTTAGTTAGTTCACTTAATATAATCCATAGAGATGCATATTTAAGGAAAATCGTTTGTAACTCTTTTTTTTTTTTTTTTTTGACAACTAAGTATTTTATTATAAGATAAACTAAATTGTCAAATGTAGAACAGGCAAAAACCTCTCCTCGCCAGATGTCTGCAGCTTTTAAGCTTTTGAATCTTTCTATAAATTGAAATTTAGACGTGCTTGAACTTCTTAGTTGATTTTATTTTGTTATACTTTCAAATGATTCAAATCTATTTAGTTCATTTAATTTAGGTGCATTTTAAGGTAGTTTATCTATCACGCATTTTAGGAAGAATTTTATTAGTTGTAATTTAGGATAATTTCATGTCACCTTGTATGAGCCCCTTCCAAACTTGACCTAATCGGATCAGTCACATGGAAGCGCATGGGACGTGCTTGTGCCCATACGGACATAGTTAGGTGCAATAGGTTTGACGTAGAGTCGGAAATAGTACATGCATATGCAGGCTGCACACACACAGACACCATGTGCTGAACCCAGGCAACATGTTGTGCACCTTGCGCACACAACGCCCCAACATTAGTAGAGTGGGATTCGATGGAAGGAGACAGAGTAATTGGGCGGTTGTTATGCTTGAACACACCTTGATGTCTCCTCAAGGAACTCCCAAAAGAGAACATAATGCTCTTTTAGGGGGTGGTGCTCGTTTAGCTAAGCGCGTCTTGGGGATAAGCCATGGCAGAGGACCGCAGCCTGCTGGATTCCTCGAACACATGCATGGGTGCCGGACATACATGTCGTCTCCTGCCCCGACAGTGCGATGGGGCATGGCCCTAACACCGTGTGGGTTGAAGGCGTGGTGCAATGCTCGGACAAAAGGCGACAATTTGCCTAGACCTTCTGCAATAGGTGGTAATGCACAGCGATGGGCGAGATCTGAGTATGGGTAAACATGGCCCCGAGACATGGAGCACCATTGTCGATGACCTTTGGTGGGGTGCATAGCAGTACCCAAAGACAATGTGAGCTGAGACATGTGATGGCCCTAAGGCCTTCTTCAAGAGCCAACAGTCACACCTATTAGAAGATGTACAAGTAGTTAAGGCTGATCTAGGGTTGATTTTGAATGGAGTTTTGAAGGGAATAATCAGACGGTCCAAAGCTCCTAAAGATGTGTATTTTGGAAGGGTTGCATGCAATTGCAAATGATCATAGACTCTCCCATAAAAGACCTTGGACATGTCAAGGCAAAACGAATTCTTGAGTGGCTTGTTGATGTATCATAGTGCTTTGTGCACACAGTTTTATAAAACAAATTCTTGTTGAGTAATACATGTTGGGTTTAGACTCGTAAAAACAATTGGTTACCAGCTTCTTATTGCTTTTGTCTACATAGTCTTTGAAAGGTTGTCTAAGGCAAGGTCTTAGAACATCACACTAAGTTAAGGATCCTTAGTTGGAAAAGTGTGGTCTGTGTTGTGGGAAAGCGAAGCCTAAGTCGAAATTATTATTTTACCATATGTTTTGTCTTAAATGACAAATTTGCCCCTCTGTTGTCCCATTGGAAGATCCGTTCTTCGATGGTGTTAGCTAGACTGGGCCTCGTTCTTCGATGGTGTTAGCTTGACTGGGCCTTGAGAGTTGGGTCTCACCAACCCCATCTTTTTGGAATTTTATTTTTTGTAATTTTAAATTCTTTTTATTGGATTAAAACCTTTAAGACTTGGTTCATGTTTCTAAAAATTGTTTTATATTCTCAAAAATAAGAAAAGTAAAGGGAGTGTTGGTTGCCAGTTTTAACATTCTAAACGTAAAAACGACTTATTTAAGTCGGATATGGAAACGTGTTTTAGAAATACAAAATTATGTTATAAGTTTTCAAAAACTATTCTCAAGTTAGGCTATGTTTGAAACCCAAATAGAAAATAGAGAGAAAAATAAAGATAAAATGAGAAAGGAAATAAAATTTGAAGAAAAATAAAATAAAAAAGTTTAATTGTTGTAAGTTTTGCAAAATTTGCAAACATGAGTTTTAGTGTAATACTTTCACATTTCAATGAGGCAAAGTCTATTACTTGGGTTAGATTCCACTTAAATACAATGATAATTTTTTTTTGGAAACAATTTCTACCCCTATTGGGCATTTAACTAAATCCGCCCTGAGTAGAAGGAAAAAAAACAGTAAAATAAAAATAGAATTAAATTTATCATATACTTTTATTTACTAAAGCAAATCAATTTTAATTTTGTTTTTAACAATGAATATATAATATTATGATTCATGAATAAGTTTATAAATAATTTTATTTACATTTGATTTTCTTTAAGATCTTTTATTAGACAATCAAACATGTACTGAGAGCCGACGCCAGCTAAGGTGTTTGTTTTCTTATCTTCGTAAAAGCTTTTTTGGTAATCTTTGAATAGTCATAACCAGCGTCAGTATTAAGTTGTTGTTTTCGCATTAGGTAATAAGTGGGGATGACGATGACGTAATATTTTTTTGAGTTCATCCGCATTCGTTCTTAATAGCCTTGAGTTTTAATTCATTTGTCGGGTTTTTCTATGGGGTTGGATTCTTGATCAGAGGCAGAACAAGTGTGTTTTTCTCTGTGAAACCAGATATTCAAGGAGTTTTCCATAAACGATATTAGCTAAATGAGAATTATAGAGCGTAAGATTCAGGGGAAGCTGAATTCTCTGGACAGATCTGGATGACGAAGCGATTTGTAGTTAAATTTAATTCTCATGTCTGAGTGATGAGAAAAGGATTTAATTGAATTACAGAACCAGAAAATTTTCGATTTTATGAGTAATAAGTTATCGATTCTCTGCGAGCGATTTGTACGAAAATCTCGAAAGTGAGAAATTATTTTATTTTAGGATTCGTTTAAATAAAGTGAAGCGAAAATTTTTTATTAGACTGGTGGGAACTGAACAGATGTTGAACGCCTCTCCCGCCGTCATCCCAGACGAAATGTCAAGCACTTCTTTCGGTCGATGTATGACTTTCTGACACATTTTTTTAAAAAAATTTAAAATTTTAAAAACAAACAAATTATTGCTAAAAGTCTATCAGCTTTCAAAGATTAAGTCACATGGTTTTTTTAATTCTCACAACTATCACAAATTTTTAAAAAAGCTTCCGAATATAAAGTTAAAATATTCGCTTTTTCTATTCGTAAAAGTCATTTTCCACAAAATGTTAAAAACTCAATCATCATTCAAATACAAGCAAGAATAAGAATAGAGGCACACACTAATGATAACTTTTTATAAGCTGGACTCCATAACTATCCCGAATTCCGCCATTTATTTTTTCAATTCCCAAACTCGCTTTATTTAAAAATTAAACAGCAGAAGGTAGATGGAAAAATTCCTCAAACTCGCCGCTTATAGATTTTATTTTATTTTTATTTTTAATTTTATATTTGCTTTTATTTTTATTATTATATTAAAATTAATATTTTTCATAAAATAAAAATATTATAATAATAATTATTTATATTAGTATGAAAATAAAAAAAATAAAAAAATATTTTTAAAATATAATCTGTATGGAAATTATTATTATTTCGTGATACATGCTCATATCGTTTTATTCTAATCAAGCTTCCCAAACAATTTATTTCTTTTCAGTTCACTTTTTATTTTAAATGAACTTCAACAAAAGCCATTTCCTAACTTTCAGATTTGTAAAATATCATTCCTCGAGTCACCGACACCTGATACCACCTGTAGTAAATCTAGTACTTCCATTGTTTCGAATTTAACGAGAAACTGCCGTATTTCATGGTATCGACTTAATCCACAGCCTGCTTCATCATCCAGAGATCTGAAAGAATTTTATGCTTCGAACTCTTGCATGATAATTTATTATTTTATTAACATTTTGCCATTTTTGATAATTTCTAATTTTCTAAGCTTGCATGTAGCACAATACCCGAATCACACATTCTGATTAAAAATAAACCCAAACCCGTTAAAAACCCGATTAAAATTAAATTAACCTCAGGCTATTATGAGCGAAAGTGGACACGAATCCAAAATTAATCCGTCCCTCGTCATTTCTACTCTCACTACCTACTAAAATAAAACAATTTAATACTTAACGCCTGGGTGATTATTCAAAGATTAGTTTCAAGCTTTATTGGGAAGATATAAAAACAAACACCACCTAAGTCTCTAATTAGAGCATAAATGGTTAGCATGGTTTAGATTGAATATCATATGGGAAGATGTTTATATTTTTAGTAGTTATTGAAACTCTATTTATTATTTTTTTTCAGTAAAATAATTATTTCACACAGATGTTGGTTTTTATTTTATTTTATTGTATTTTTATCATTATTTTTTTACGACATGTGATTGTGTTGTTATATAGGATTAAAGACATAGGTCATCTAAAATCAAAATTTTAACTTTACACATAAAATCGTAGTTAGTGACTACGATTTTAATTTTTTGAAAAAATTTAAAACCTTAATTATAAAATATGATTTTGATGATGTAGTAATAAAAGACCTGAGTGAACATTACTTTGTAGCATGTGTTAATTTGAGGTTTTAAAAAAAAAAGATTATTTTAGTACAAAACTCAATATAATCCCCATGAAATATGGAATCAGAGTCCTCTCCTTCGATCATAACCATCTATTTATTTTCTTTATCTCTTTGTTAAGACATTGTAGAACAAACAAGTCAATAGTTGCTTTCAAGACAAAAATTGCATAATATATTGCAAAATAAACCACAAATAAGAAAATAATAAACAAGAAAAATAAAAAAAGCAAAGAGATTTATACGGTCTAACCAATGTGATCTTACGATTCATTGCGGTTTTCAAATACATAATCCAAAACTCACCTTTCATCACCACTATAGATCTCATAAAATGTTTTCCCTTTAGGATGTAACTCCTAAAATATTTTGAATCGAATCACAAAATTATAGTCATTTAACAATATCATATACCCTTCTCCAACAACATATACGTCGAGTGACAAAATTCTAAGTCATTTAACAATATAATATACCCTTCTCCAACAGCATCTGCATCTACATCCTAACTGCTCTCACTGTGTATGCATGCCACATGTTTGACAAAATCACCAACCGAAAGAATTTATAAAATCAAGTGAGCTTTGGACATATTAGTTTTTTTTTTCAAATAGTTTAAAAGTAAAAATAATATCTAAAATAATAAATAAACATTAATGTCTCACAACCAATAACTGAAGCATTAAGTTCAAAACATTTGTAATGCTGTATTATGATATTGATTTTTCTTTTTTAAAGTCAATACCACAACAAGGCAGGCCAACTTAAAAACTTTTACCGTCATAATTAATGACTCCGATATTATTATTACTATTCATACAGCAGTTTACACATTATTTTCATTTTCAAATTATTTTAATAAATTTTTTTTTGAAAAAAAAACTTAAATTATTACAAAGCTCAAGACTCAGACTCACTATTTGATCCTGCTAAAAAACCATGCTTCAGATGAGGAAGAAGGTGAATAGTAGATATAGGCGAGGCCAGGAAGAGACAGGAGACGGGAGGCAGCACACGACGGCGCGTGGCCGAGCGGAGCGCCACTGCACACAGCGCCGTCATGTATTCGAGCAGTCATCATGCCTTCAGATTTCTTCTACATCCTTAACTACTGGTCAATCACTCCATATCCCTCGACAAACCACACCTAACACTCCAAAACGACGGGGGTTTCGTCCATGGCCTTCCGCCTTCTTCTCCATTTCCTTCTCCCTCTCTGCGTCCACTGGGTGGGCAAGGAGATGACCGTCTCCGTCCTCGTCGACGTCACCACCGCCGCTCTTTGTTCCGGCGGCTCCACCCAGTTGGAGGTCATTTATGGTATCATCATCTCTGTATGACGGTATGGTTGTCTTCTTCTTCGTCTCTCTCTGTTGTTTAGGTTTTCCGTCAATGAAAAGCAGAGCTCAAGTCACCGGAGCTCTTCTCTTAATGTGCAGAAAAAAGTCTGTTTTCTGTGTTTTTTGTTTTATCAAATGATGAAAAGTTTGATTGTTTGCTTTTCCCGTATTTTCATGGGAGCCAAATAAATTTTTCCGTCTTCTGGACAGACTGGACTCATCTTTGATCATAGCTTTCTATTATTTTCTTTATTTCTTGACTGATGTTGCAGAATTACTTTACACTAGTGAACATTTTATTAATCTCTTTGAAAAGATTAGGAAAAGGAAGCCCATCTAAGACTTCAATCTAGTTGATCTTAGAGCCCTTTTTAGCAATCCCTGCTTGAGCTCAATGCAGAGGCTAAAAACTCCAATATGGAATTCATTTAGGTTCAGTGATCCTGTCAGTTAGGCTGCTTGATTCACTCTTGCCGCCGGAAAACAGCTGCAAACTACTTTGGTTTTGGTGAAGGCACCAAGAGATTGGGAAAAAGATTTAGGCTATGGTTATGAGAAGATTATATAACACTCTTTTCTGGAAGATAATATGCAGTAAAAGACAAAAATCCTTTTATGACTATATTATTTGATTTATGGGAGTTATGGTGTCGATAAATTGTGCTTCTTAATTTTCTATAATTTATGATATGTGGAATTGATAATAGCAAACCAAAGAGCAGATTAAATATCTAGAATACATCTTAAAAATAGTGGACAGTGGTTAAAGGATCAAAGTGGATTTGGAAGGCCAAGCAACATTTGTATCTAGGTTGTGAGATGAGACTTGGCACCCATGCTTAGAAGGTTTAGCAGAATAGTTTTTTTTTTATGATGAATCAAAATAATTTTTATGTGGAAGTCATAATGTTCACAAGCTGAGATTCTGATTTTTTTTTACCATAACTTTTAGGTATTTCTTTTTTTCTTGTAGATCGTTGGAATTTGCAAGATGGTGGTGCTTCCACTACTGGGTCAGCTTGCAGATGAGTATGGCCGGAAACCACTGCTAATGATCACTGTATCCACATCTATATTCCCTATTGGTAAGTTTTTCTGATCATCTACATCTAGTAAAATAATTTTGCATGGTTTCCCCAAAGTCAAATCCGAAGAGGAATTCTTTCTGAACTGATTAACACATAAATAGTTCTTAAAAAAAAAATATGGTGCTTAGTGTCTCTGCTAACATGTGCTTTTGAAGTCTATGATTAATGAACATGTACGTATCAATCATAAGCTTGTAAAGAGTTACATAACTTAAGAGACCTAACAAATCAAATAGATGACAAATATCTGCAAAATGATTTCTGATATAAATCCTGGTCTCTTTTAAGAAAGTGATGATGCACTTATATTTACCACCCCAGTATATTTCTCATCAAATACATGATGATTCCAAGATGTTGCTGCATTTTATTTTGAGGTGGGACATGAGTGTTCACAAGGTTCCTTATGTTTTTATTGCTCATGTTCATGTTTCAGCTTCACTTGCTTGGAATAAGTCAAAAGGATTTGTATATGCTTATTATGGGCTTGATACGATCTCATGCATTCTAAGTCAAGGGAGTATTTTGTTCATATCTATTGCTTATGTGGTAATAATTCTTCCTTATTGTTATTGATTAAAATCTGAGTTAAGAAGAATCACATTTTCCCTTCCACTAGTAGGCTGATGTGGTTGATGAGAATAAGAGGGCTGCAGCATTTAGCTGTATTACTGGACTTCTTTCTGCCTCGCATGTCTTGGGAAATATTCTTGCACGTTTTCTTTCCGAAAATTGCATTTTTGAGGTATATCAGTGTTGCTGCTCTATAATTAGCTTTTTGCTGATTCCGTACTTCATTCATTTTCTCCTATCCTCCTTCTAATGAAGCCTTTTGTATTTCAGGTGTCAATAGCAATCTTAATCTTTGTTCCAGTTTACATGCAACTGTTTTTGGTTGAGACAGTTAGACAGGCTCCTAGGCAGGATCAACATTCAACTGGCTGTACAATGATTTTCAAGGTTTTGCAGGAAAGATGCATCTCCATGAAACAAGCAGGAACTCTGGTTCTTAGGAGGTACATTTGTTAATTACATTGTTGTTTCTTGTAATCAGAAATGAATATAGGAAAAATTCTTCGATTCATTATCACAAGTCTACATATTTATATTCAAGGATATCTCTAATCTAATAGGAAAGAATATGAAGTTTCCTTACGAGTTTCTAACTCTACCTATTTACATATATATTACTATAACACTCCCCCTCAAGTTGGAGCATATATGCCTAACTTGTTACAAAGATAACTAACTCAATCTCCACTCAAAGTTTTTTGTGGAAATATCTCCTAACCTGCTTCTTAATCCTCATACCCCAGCAGAGATTAACTGGATTTTCTTCAGACGACCGACCCAACCATGTAGATATTGTCCGGGCTTTTGGGTCAGCCACTTAAAAATACGCCTATTGTTGAGAGGAACTACTCAGAGGAACTTTCTCCTATTCCGATGTGGATGTAACAACAATTTCCTTCCATAGCGGACACACAACGCCCCAAGGATGTCCCATGGACCCGAGGCCAAACCGAATATACAAACACCCCCTAAGGAGTCAAATAAACCCCCACACTAGGGTCGGGGATCGGTTTTGATACCATTTGTAACGACTTGACTCGACCCAACTATGTAGACATTATCCGCTTCGCAGGCCTGCAACGGCTCCCACTGGCTTAAAAACGCGTGTTCACTGGCCGAGGAGCCCATACTCTATATATAATGTTAAGAACTTTCTTCGATAGACTGACTCACGACTTCGGCCCAACCATGTAGATATTATTCGCTTTAGTCTGTACGATGAAAATTAGGTCAGCATCAGATTACATTTAAGACTTTCTTTTCTCCAATGCAGGTGTGTCACATCCTTACACGATGTGGAGAAAGTTCCTCGACATTATATAGCATGAAGTTCCTCTCAACCTTACTAGACGATTTTGGCCGCAGGAGGGCCCCCTGGGCCTCGGCTGACAATATCTACATGGTTGGACTCCAAGGTTGCAACCAGACGACTGATCCCTAACCTTGGGGTTTGTTTACTCTCAGGGGGTATTCATTTGGTTTGGTTATTCCACACCACATGGGACACAACGAGGATCGCCAGGTTTGCATGGGAGGTATTTATCACATCACAAATTGGATAGGGGAGAAAGTTCCTAATACTATATAAATATAGGTTCCTCTCAACCTAATAGACGAGTTTTAAAGTCGTGAGGGTCCCAAAGAGGACAATATCTACATGGTCGGCCTTCCAGTCGCTACTTAATGGTTCTATGATCTCGTGTGGGATCCGCTTTATTTCGCCCTCCCGTAAGAGGTCCATTTGACCCATATTCCATGAGACAACGAAGACGCCAGGTTCATATGTGGGCGGGGGTTTATCACATCCCACATCGGAAATGGAAGAAAGTTCCTAATATTATATAAGTATGGGCTCCTCTCAACCTAGTAGACATTTTAAAGCCATGAGGGCCCTTGGACCCGAAACATATACTATCTACATGGGTGGGCCGGGTCGTTACTTTCTCACGGACAAAATGATTGTCCATCTTAATATGTTTAGTTCGTTCACATAATAAATTTTCATTAAATGAGAGAATAACTCATAAAAAAATTTCATTAAATAAAACCAAGTCACACGAGAGAAATCATCAATAAAAGTCACAAATTATTTAAGCCCAATAACAGACATATTTGGACCAGGATCCCAAAATCTGAATGAACTAACTCAAAAGGAGCACAAACTCATTTATTGACTTTAGGAGTCAAATGCACACGATGATGCTTAGCATATTCACGACTCGCAGTCTAATGAGGACAAACTAGAAAATTGAGGATATAGCTTTTTCAATAGAGAGAGAGATGGATGACCCAAGTAATTAGACATGAATAGAGAAAAACTTCATTGATTCATTGATTCATTGATCACAAGTCTACAAATTTATATACAAGGGTATCTCTAATCTAATAGGAAAGAATATGGAGTTTCATAACCAATTTCTTACTCTACCTATTTATATATATGTACATCTACATTACTATAACATTTTTGAATCTTGTTAATATGGCATTTATAGGGAACTCAACATACTTCTCTCTTTTTATTTCTTTTTTACACGCAAATATTATGTGGAACTTATCTTGCTAAAGAGATCTGCATTACTCCTCAGTTCGACCCTCAAGGGAATTTCTATTGTTTCCTTCTTCTATGAGTTGGGAATGTCTGGCATCAGTGGGATCTTACTGGTAATATTCCTTCATCAAGCCTCTGACTTGTATGATTATAATTATAGTTATATTTCATGATTTTGACAACTTTGTCGTTTTTAGGGCATTAAACCTCAAACCTGACCCTTCTGCTTAAACAGAGTAGTATACAGGAGGTTATATTGTTTTTCTATGACAGTTCTATGCCATTTATCTAAAAAGATTTGCCTATTGGATGCATTTATGAGAAAAAGTAGTAGATTGTCTCGTCTTGCACAGTTTTTTTGTTATATGCAGAAAGAATACATTTTTTCCTGTTTTACGAAACAAGCTTCAGTCTCTCACATGAGTTGACTCAGTTACAGAAACAAAATCTATGTTTTGTTTCTTTACAGAAAAAAATCCATGTTTCTTCATCTTTTTCCAGAAACACATATTTCTTTGATATTGCACAAAGCATATGACAACAGTGTTGATAACTTAAATTCTTTGGTGGGGTTTTTGTCTTGGATGGGGTATAGGTGAGAGTGAGCTGGTGTTTCCTTGTACTCCTCTTGTGTACTATTTGGGAGCCTTGTGCTCTTTTTTCATCTATATACTGCTTTTACCGATCAAAAAAAAAAAAAATAGTGTAATTAGAGGTGAATAGAGGAAAAATTCACGTGAATTATTGATCTCAAGACTACATATTTATATGCAAGAGAGTCCTAATGTGATTGGAAAGAATGCAAAGTTTCCAAACTAGTCTCTAACTCTACCTATTTACATATACATTACAATAACAAGGAGTAATAACTCTTATTGTTACCATTATTGATGTCATCTAGCTGGATTGTTAGTAGTAATTTGATACCATCCCTAGTTTTACCCATACACGGGATAATGACAACTGATAGATGTCATTGAAGGATTATGTCATTTGAAACTGATACAACTCCTTGACACTCATGCTAATCGTATGTGCAGTATTATCTAAAGGCAGCCTTTGGTTTTGACAAAAATCAATTCTCAGAAATTTTGATGATGGTGGGAATTGGATCAATTTTCTCTCAGGTATCTACCTTGTAACTTCTATTTTCCTGTCTTTATTTTAGGGGGGACAATAATTAGAGCTGTTCATATTAAACCCAGTTTAGTAAACAGAGAAGGCACCACAACACACTCATGCAAATGTTGTTGATCTTTTGTATCCTGCTGACTCTGTAATGAAAGTTTTGGAATGTTTTTCAATTCCTCTGAATTTTCCATCCAATTCTCACTTCGGTTTTTGATTGTAGATGTTGGTCCTTCCTCTAGTAAATCCATTGGTTGGTGAAAAACTAATACTTTGCACTGCATTGCTTGGTTCGATAGCTTATGTAAGTTCTTCCCAATTCACTTATTTGAATTTCCCTCCTGTTTTTCTCATTCAATAATGCATATTTCAAGCATGGAAATTTCATCAGCTTTCTTTAATTATGCAGGCATTATTCTATGGGTTAGCATGGGCATCATGGGTTTGTACTCTTTACCTATTTTCAGGATTTATGGTATATATTTCATCAAATATAAAAAAGTATAATAAAAAGGCTTGCTTACAGTCTGCAATCCTCCTTCCCCTCTCTTAGGAATCAATCTAAATTTTTGTGTTGATTGATAAGTGTCAACACTGAGAATTTGTAGTCGTGTTGTACAAAAAAAAACTAATTTTTGTGTTGTCAACACCGAGATAAGTTTCATGACACATGATCTTACCTTTACTAATGGGGAGGCCCTGCTTCAATACAGGTACCATACCTTAGTGCCTCATTTGGAGTCATCTATGCCCTTGTGACACCTGCTGTAAGTACTATTTCTATTGAATCATTGTCTTATTCCCTAGAATTCTGTAGTGATATTCACTTATGGTTATTGACTTTATATTCAATTTTTTAAAATAAATTTTTTTCCACCTCTCCCATGGATTCTTTCTTTTTACGTAACAGACTTGTGCTATTATTTCAAACGCAGCAAGCTCTTCAAATCAGGTATGTAAGGATATCCACCATCCCAGTGTTAGTAACTGCTTATACCATCATGTCATGTGCAACACGTTGAATTGAATGTCTCATAGAGTTTACTCAAGTTTCCAAATCCAATCATAAGAAAGCTGGATGTATGCAACTATATTCAGTAGAATTCAATGTTGGAACTTGAATGAGCTAAAGTGTACAGTGCTAGATTCTAAAGAATCCAGCAAACTATTCTAACCTTCATTGAGTTTTCTATGTCAATTATGGAATAAACTACTGAATTCTCATTTCATACCAAAAATACAATCCTAGGATCCTTTTCAATATATGACTGGCATTCCAGTCCTCAAAACAAGGAGAAAATCTAGGAAAATAAATTACTGATAACTATCAATAACTACCAAAGCAACTAACCATATGAAAAGTTACAACTATTCATGTAATCATAAGAAAGTACGAATATTTTCTACAAATTCCATTGACATTCTGTATCATATTTAAAATGAAGTTGAACTTGTCTGATGCTGGATCTGCTGATGTTCAAAGTTCAGGACCCTAGGAATGTTGAATTCATCACATTCATTTGCTTGTTTAGGGTCCCATATTGAGGGGGAGATGTTGTAAAAACACACTGAAAGCTTACAATTTTCATTTGTTTCCATCTTTTTCATCCTCCAATTACCTTAGATTTTGAGCTGTTATGTAGGGAAAAACGCAAGGATTCGTTGCTGGAATCCAGTCCGTTGCAAGTTTGTTATCACCGCTTGCAATGAGTCCTCTGACATGTAAGCTGACTGTTGACATATGATAAGTGTTTCAGAATCATTTCAATTGTACTGATGAGTCAAGAACAGAGTACTTAATATGCAAAAGTTAATAGAAGTAAATAAAAACAAATAAAATTGTACTGCTGAATCATTATGTTGATGTTTTTCCAGCATGGTTCCTATCTAGCAATGCTCCTTTCGATTGCAAAGGTTTCAGTATCATTTGTGCATCGTTATGCATGGTAAACTCTCTCTCTCTCTCTCTTTGTTTCACTGTGTCTTTTAACTTCAAACATATTCATTTTCCCCAGATGATTGCTTTATGCTATGCTGTTCTCCTGAAAGAAGAAAAACCTGCAAATGAAGAGTCGAAAAACAGTATCGAAGATGTCGAAGCGCCTCTTCTATCATAATTGCTAAAGATAGCAGGATGGTAGCAATCTCAAAACATGACTCACAGACTGCCAATTTTTGCATTCCTAGGGATCCAATCCTACCTCCTGCCTCAAAAGTACAGCAAAGGAAAACTACATGCAATCCTGGTATTCCTTGTTCTTCCTGATGTAAATGATGGAATGTAGATAGTGATTTTTCATAATTATCCAATATCATTTTTGCACAAATTCAAGTCCAATATTGATTCAAGATGAATCCTAGGTGAAAATGAATATATGTCTAAAAGTTTTTAACATTAGTAAACACTAAAATTTTTAATGAACTCTTAAATTTCCTAGGAGATTTTGAAGCCCCTTATCCACCTATGGGCAGACATTTCGCATATGCTAAAGATGGTTTGCCTATCAAAAAAAAAAAAAATGCTAAAGATGGTTAACAAATATAAAAATAAAAACATGTAGAAGTTAATCAATATTTTGTTTTAGTCCAAATATGGCATTCATATTTTGATGATTAAAAGAAAATTTAAAATAATCATACAAGACATTGTTGTTGTTTTGGTCTTTCACCATAACACATGTGTACATAAATATTAGGGGTGAGCCAAAAATTCAAAGAAATCGAACCGGAGGTTAATAATGATAGTTCGGTTTTGGTTTTTGTTTTATACAAATTTTGTTCTTTGAAGGACCGTTGTAATCAATAGAAAATTAAAAAAAAAAAAAAAAACTAAAATATGGTTCCCTACACAGCGTAGTCATGACTTCCACTTGTATCAGTTGCTGATCGCTTTCACAATTAATTTCACAATATTTATGGATGTATTATAGATGTAAATTAAGCATTAGAGATTGCAACAAATAGATTATGTAATATTCATTTTTTATCATTGTATTTATAGCAATCACTGTAATTTGAATTTTAATATATGATTATGGAATTGCAAATTTATTCTTTGATTCTTATGAACAAAAAAAACCCATATATGGTTAATCGAAAATTTAGTTAACATGATTAGGTTTTTTGTTTATATAAATAACAAACCTACTTAAAACCCTCTCAAGGCCTTTCCTTTTTCAGTATTTTTTTTCCATATTTCATATAACCTTTCATCATAATTTTCCTTTTTACATGTCTGTGACATAAATGTAAAACATAATACCAACATGTTGTAACAATTATTTTTGGAATACAAACACATATTTAAGCACAGTCTAATTGTCTCAAAATTCAATGCAAATATTAATTTCTTCAATCCTTATTAGTTAAATTAAACACATACTTGAGTTTAATTCGTTTGACTTCTCTTTTAGGTCTTAGTTTACTTATATGCGCTTTTAGATTTAAATCACTTAATTGTATTTTTAACTTAATTTAATTAGTGGCACCTTAAGGTGGAGATTGTTTTTTTACTTTTTTTGCTGTTTGTTTTTTTACTTTTTGATGGCTGAATGCTGAATTTTTAAATTTGTTTGTTGAATAAAAAAAGTCAAAATATTTGGCCTTTTGGCTTTTTCCTAATGAATTTTTTGAATGTTTTTTTTTATTAAGAAAAAAATTAAATATTGAAATATAAGAAAATCATATAATATCCAATTGAAACTCTCATAATTCCTTTAATGCTAATTAAGTTAAAGTATTCCCTTTTTAAATTTTTTTATTTAAAAATTTATTGTCCCAAAATCTAGATAAAAATTAAAAAGTTGATTTTTTTTATAATAAAAAACAAACAACTAAATACTTAATCCTATTTAACACTATTCAAAACAAAAGTTTTATTCAACATTAAGTAAAAAAAACAAACATCACCTAAGTCTAATTCACTTAGGCTTTGTTTGGAAACTAGAAAGTAGTAGGGAAAGAAAAAAAATACTTTGAAAAATTATTTTCTCATATTTGGTTTCATTGTGAAAAATATAAAAAAAATCAAATATAATTAAAAATTCTTAAAATTTTACATATTTTTAAATTTCTTAATTTTTATATAATAGAGAATAACAAATAAGATGAGTTTGATTAAATATATAAAATATATATCTATTTTTTTTATTTTCCTTCAAATTTTATTTATTTCCACCTTTCTTTTTATTTTCCTCTTATCATCAACTCATTTCATTGTGCTTCAGCTAATTTTAACTCATTGAGTGGTACTTTTAACTTATTCTTTATTCTATTTTCCCTAAAACATCAAGCCTATGTGTGGATCCCTGTATTTTTCACGTGTGTTCTCATTTAATGGCAAGACTCATTTTTTTCTTATTTTTAAAAAACGATTTCTTTTTAGGAAACTAGCTTCGAAATACTTATTTTGTTATTTTTTTAAAGTAAACAAAATGTTAAATAAATAATAATGTTAAGGGCTCCTTATTTAGGAAAGATTTGTCAACGAAAACCAAACTAATCTGGAGGGTCATGTTACCTATCGAAGGTATGATAATGAGTCCGTAGCACTTCTAAGCCGTCTATATAAAACGGTCTCTACTAAACAAGTTTGTGAATCGCGATAATCAATCAATTAATTACGTATATCAATAACCATGCATAATAAATAAAAAGCAAAATTAAAGAGAATAAATAATATGTACCTTACGCGCTTAATCGGTGTTCTATTAATAGAAAATCAAGGCTGGGCCTCGACATAACACTATAGAATATCTCACATTCAATTAAAAAAATGCTTTAGTATATTAAGCTCAATTATTCGTTAAGTTGATACATGGTATGTCGGTTCCACCTTGCCCATTTATATGTTATTATAATTTCAATTAATCTATTTAAATATCTCCCATTTTCTATGAATCATCAATTAATCAGCGTGTTTGAATTTTTGAAATCGGTTTGAAATTGAAAATTTGAAGTTTGAAATTTGGGAAATTGAGAATTTGAAATGAATTTTGAAGTTTGGAGAATTCTTGAATTGAGATTTTTGGAAATTGGATTTTGAGATTAAAAACTTGGAATTTTATAGAATTTGGAGATTTGGAATTTAAAATTTTGAAATTTAGAAATTGGAAGATTTTAATTTTTAAATTATGAAACTTTGAATTTTGAAATTGAGAAATTGTAAATTTGAAATTGTAAACTTTAAAATTTGAAATTGGAAATTATGTGACTTTGAATTTTTAGATTATGATACTTAAATTGAAATTGAGAATTTTGTAAATTGGAAAATTAAAACTTGGAAAAATTGAAATTTAAAAATTAAGGAATTGAATTTTATAAGTTGAAAATTAATTTAAATGAGAAATAGAAATAGAATTTAATTTAGAAAATTTGACACATTTAAATTTAAAAAATAATGAGGAATGAAATTTAATACTTGAATTTTTGAAAACTTAAATTTAAGATTAAATTGAAAAAATGAATTTTAGAAAATGAGAAATTAAATAAATTATAGAGAAATTTGTTCGGCTAAAAGCTCTATCGTAATACGCGCAAAGACTGGGTTTAATGACCTAAGAGACGGGTAAACTAACCTGCAGGTCGGGAAATGCCGATGGAAGACCTGGTTTGGCCGGCCCAAATGAACCTGTACGATTGTACCAAGATGCGCCATACTAAATTATCGAGACCAATTTGATGAGTCTAAGTAATGCTGAGTTTGCACTAATGGGTTGGTCTAATATGTATCTCCAAGCGTTTGACTTAATCGGCCAAACCCCACTCATCACTAATTCCACTGATGCTGGGCTCCAGACCAATGGGTCGGTCTAATATGTCACAATGAAGCTGAGCCTTTAAACTAAATTTTGCCAGACTCCACCAGCCGAGCCAAGACGGGCCTGACTAATGAAATGAGTCTAATATATCGGGTCTGTTTCGGAAACCTGTAAATTAACGAATGCCTGACCTACCTTGATAGACCCAAGCATGTTGGGTCTAGGGCCACCTAGTTACGTGATGTTGGGCCCAAGAGCTGGTCTTAAACCAATGAGCCTGGACCCAAATGTTAAAAATTTTTAATTAATCGACTCAAATTAAATAAGTTATCATTGTCATAAGTCCATAATCTCAAAATTTGTGATTAATATACATATCAAATTTGATAAATTATACAAATACAAATTTCATACTAATTAGTAAGTCTCATTCAATATAAGTCCACAATTCCAAATTACTAATCAATATATGAACAAAATTTATAAATTTCAATAACAAACAAAATGTTATAGCAATTAACAAGCCCAATTTAAATATTTAATAATTTAACTCTAATTCAAAATAAAATTATAACATTTAATCATAAATTAATAAAATTAAAACAATTAATAATTCCAAAAGTGATAATTTAGGTAAATTCAAATATGCCATAAAATTTAATTTTCATTATTAAGACCACTTAGACATATTAAAGTCTAAATTATATCTAAAAAACTTATAATTTAATAATATTTAATAACCTAAAGTCTATTCAGCAAATTTTTCAAACTAACTATTAGCACATAAAAATATAATTAGATATAAATAAATACAAATTAAACCCAACACAATTAGGGAGGAGAAAATGCAAGATTCAAGCTTAATTATATAAGTTTCACCAATAACAATTTTTCATATCAATATAAATAAATCTCACACAGCCCATAAAAAGAAAACTAACTCAACATATTACATGTGAATTTATGCTAAAGAAAATGTGTAATGGGTGTTGACAAAATGAGAAAAAATAAAATAAATAAATAAAGATGGTATGAGTCTTTTACCTTTGTGATGTTTGCTTGAATTTGCTTATTTTAAAAATAAAAATGGATAAGAAAAAAAAAAAAAGAAGAAATATGAGAATGGGGAGAAGAAGAAACCAGAGGAAGAGGTGTAGGAGAAGAGAAGAAGGGGAGAAGGGTGAGGAAGAAACCGGTTGGGGAAGGGGGGGATCCCAAAGTGAGAGAGGGGGAAGAAGGTGGGTATGTTCATATAGAGGAGATGGATGGAGAGAGAGAGAAATATATAAGAGAATGGGGGATTTGAAAGAAAAAAAAAATCAAAATAAAATAAATGATATTAATAAAAACAAAAACATAAAGTAAAGTTTAATAATAATAATAAAAATAATGTGAGCAATTTGGGTTCACCATAATATAAAGTTCTTAGTAGTTCATGACAGAATAGAATAATAATAAATTGAAATTAAAGTGTAGGGTGTGAGTGAAACGAGATAAATTTTATCGCAGATAACAAAGAGACCCTCAAAAGTGTCCATTAAAGAACACTAACTTCAAACTCAAGCAGCCTAAAAAAGAGTTCTAAAAAACATAAAGTAAACAACTGGAGAGGCCAAGAAAGTCATGACATAAATCTAGTTCTCTCTTAAGAAGGTCCTCCCCAAAGGTCAGAAACCTATATCACCGGAACAAGCGAAATTGGTCGGCCTACCGGTGATAGAATGGTCATGTGCATTGTATAGCCATCAACACCCTTCATGGACAAACCCATGAGTTAGGGCAAGTGGAGCATACAACAATCGAAATAAACCATGTGATCAAAGTGTGCAATGATAACAACCATGGATATTGGTAGCGATATCTCTGATAAAGATGAAATCTGAGAGTCTGAACTATGGTGAAGGCATCAAAATGTCTGGCCTGAAACGAGGAAACACAAAGGTGAAGCCTAAAAGCCTTTATTCAAGATGTAGAAGGTAAAGGCGAAGTCTGAACATCTAATCAAGGGTGTTAGCAAATGTGATACTGCATGATGTCCGGGGAACATCCGATCCATATGGCGCTTTAAGTCTAAACGCCTAATCAGAAAATGAAATCAACGCTCAATCTATAGCCAATGATACGATGAAGTCCATATGAAGGAGAAGTCCGAACGCCGATTTGGTAAAAGATTAAGTCTCGGACGGCCACGCGTGTGCTAGTAAATGTGGACAGAGTGAAGCTCTAAAGATTTGATCCATATGAAGGCGGTTTGAACGCCCGATAGCGTAAGACAAAGTCTCAACGCCTCATCTGGCCGCTCTATCAAAATGTGATGCAAATAAGTCTCAATATCAAAACCATAGCGCGTAAATTAACGCTCATATGCGTAAGACGGTCCAACGCCCGACCGGGCCAGATAGCAAGATGGATGAAGTTTGAACATCTAACTTATATGAAGGCGCGGCTCGACGCTTGATATGTAAGACGGTTTGAACGCCCGATCATTGCAGTATAGCAAAATGTGACAATAGATGAAGTCTAAACATCTGATCCATATGAAAAAGAAATTTGAATGGCTGATATGCAGAAGACGAAGTTTGAACGTCTAACTGCGATGTTAGCAAACGTGATACAGATGAAGTCTGAACATCTGATCCATATGAAGGCGAAGTTTGAACTCCTGATATGTAGAAAACGGTCCACGTCTAATCGCTGCAAGCCAATTGATGAGATGAAGTCTATATGAAGTGGTCTAAACACTTGATATGTGAAGACTAAGTCTTTACATCCAACAGATAGTAAAGGGGGTTGAGTAGTATGCAAATCACATGATAACCAACTGGCAACAGATGAAGTCCAAAATAATGTCATAATAATGGCCTATATCCTCGACATAAGAACTCGCTTTGACAAACCGACCACTTCCAAATGATCCGGAAGATAAGGGATATGTGCCCTAGTGTGGCATCTATCAAAACATGATGAAATCCTAAAAATGCGTCATGTATACCCCTGGTCCTTTATACTGATTATGCACAAACAAACAAATTCCTAATGATCCTAACGGACAAGGGATATGCCTATGGCACACAGGTGGGTCATCCACAGAGATAATGAAACCCCCCAAATATCAAAAATATGGCCTGACATCTCGCAAGAATCGCCACACAAACAACAACAAACTGTGTGATCCCGAGCAATACGGGTATGCTCAGGTTGTAAGGCGTCGAGGAATCCGGCAGATAAACCCATGCATCCCTCAATAACAAAAGGCAACCTTATCATCCAGAACGCAATCAGAGGATCAAACGCTAGTAAGACATCTCCTAGAAAATACACGATAATGTCCAGATATCAATTCAAAAACCCAAACAGTATCCAAGTAGATGTTGTCAAAGAAAACATTAAATCCCATGGTCTCGTAGGTCTTGGCGTGACACGGACCTAATGTGCTTTAGGTGATAAGCAAAAGAAATGAAGGAAAACTAGGCTCAACACCGATCGCCCCATGCCTTGTGGAATGTCACATGCATGCACAGTCCTACTGGTTTCTGACACAAAGAATATCCAATTGGAATGCTAATAATAATGATGATTCAAAAAGTGTAAACATGGTGAGAGATAGGATAAGAGGAAAAGGTAGAGTGAAACATCAAACTCAAATCAATAAACATATGAGGGTATAAATGAAAATGAGAGGTGTGAAGTTAAGAAGATAAATAACAAGAAGGTGAAAAAGCCTGTGGACATGATATGATGAATCTACCTAAATCACTGCACGTGGGTAAGACATGATCTGCCACAAATGGATGATGAATATGACACCGACTGAGTCCCTATGAGAGGATCACCACATACCACTACTGTAATCTCAGTAAGCACACATGATACATCGTGGATATCGAAAAGCTCACATACGAACTCCCATGCACACATACACTTTCAAAATAGTGATCCTCATAACCATATGCATTATCAAGGAATACTGATATTGAATACATAGTAATATTTATATATATATATATATATATATATATATATATATATATATAGAGAGAGATATATATATATATATATATATTTTTTTTTTTTTTTTAAGCTAGACTAAGTGAAACAACGAGAGACAAACTAATATGACAATAAACGAACATATCTCCAATTGCGAAGGTACAATAAAATAACCTTAAACACATATGTTTCTCAAACTGGAAAGTTCTAAATAAATGTCGATGGGAATGAGTGAAGAGATGACAATGTTAAAACCCCCCATGTAGTAAAAATCACATCACCAATCCGGGAGCGTAAAAGAATGAGATAGAGCAAGAAGACAGAAGACAAGTGAAACATAGAAACTATGAAATGGAACGGATAAAATGAAGTGAATGTGGTAAGGCGATGTAAAGAATATGTCAATGTGTTTATAACCCATAAGATCCCTAAATTAAAGCATCCACACAATTAGAGAGGGCTGGCCCCTATCCTGTGTATGAAAAGGTGGCTATAAGAGAAAAAATATACAAAATGTGTGGCTGAGGGGCTAACAGGGCTGAAGACGGTAAAAAAAGAAAAGTGAGTAACATGATAAGGTATATGGCTAACCCAGATGGTTACCCATTCACGGTAATTATGGTCTCAAACGAAAACTTTTTCATTTCCAATCCACGTTGGTTGGCTCGAATTGGTTTCCTAAGTCCAACCAAATTTCCTGTGTGGTAAACTCTCAATATAAGATCTCGCTCTAGGTGGGTTTAACCTGTGGTCACTACTCAATCCTCCGAGGATTCTCAAACCAAATCGCCAGAGTGGTCTGTGAATGTGGCACCAAACAGAACTCTAGACTATACCGGAAGTTTTAATGCTTTGTAGTAAAAGAAATTGTATTTTCTGGGATTTAAGTCCTAAAAGAAAAAAGGATAAAGACAAGATTACTACATAAAGTCAAGGTTAAGATGGTAATTTAGAAATGAGACCCAAAGGTCATTATGTAAAAGAGTATATATGTTAATGTAGGAATTTGATAAAAGTTCATTTGCAAATATGGGAGTTGGAAAGCACTAATAATGGAAAGTTAGGCAAATGGGATAAGACCAAACATGGTCTTAGAAATCTTCATTTTGGCTTTAAGGGCATTCCTGGGAGAAAGAGAGAAGAAGAAGAAGGAAGAAGGAAGAGAAGAAGAAGAAAATCCAGGCTGAATCTGTTTGAACACAACACCTCAAAATACCCTAAGCTTTCTAATGCTGTTTAAGGCTGTATTTCAGTATAACTAAAATTCTAAATTAATGAAAATGGAAAATTTAGAAACCCGAAAATTGTACAAGACTTGAGGACAAAATCGTAATTTGTCCAAAAAGGGGCATCAAAGACATGGATTAATAGGATAGAGGCCAAGTATCAATTATAAGAATTGTAGTGTAATTAATGGAAGTTGGAGGACTAAATGGCAATTAAAGGCAAATATGAAAAAGCAATTATAGAGGAGGAGACCAGTGGATTATTTTTTGTCTCCAAACAAGGACCACGGGAGAGAGAGAGAAGGAAGGAGAAGAAGAGAAGAAGGAGAGGATAAGGTATGGATTCTGTGTATGGATACATGACTTGGTATGGAATCAGAGAATGGTGTGATTTTGCCATGAACTACTTGGATATGATTGCTGTGGTTTTCCTTGAAGATTAAATTGGTTCCTTTCTAGGTTTTGTTAGGGAAAGAACCTTAACTCTAGATTAAGGGAAGTTTGCCGAAAATCCCTACTGAAAATGTTTAGATATGGAACTCACAATTCAGTTTTGTGGTAGAATCGGGTGAACTTGGGTGAATCCTTGGATTCTTGATTAATTAAAAAGTAATTGTAGGAGGGATTTCATGCTGATTTTGATTGAGGAGGAAATAGAAGTGAATTGTGAAGAAAATGCATGAAAATGGTGAAATCACCATTTCACAATTTGAGACCCTACTCCAGACACTCTTGAACTGCATGTACAATGATGTGGAAGCAAACCGCATCTGAGACACCCAGACTTGTGTCACGTGCAGCACTTCTCCATAACATGTACCGGTATGTGTTTAAATGCACTCGCATGTAGTCCCCCAGAACCGTTTTAGCCAAGCTTTTGCGCATTTAAGCTAAAATACGTGATTCCCAAGAGATAGAAAAAGGATGAATTCATGAGAATGTACTGCACTCGCCGCGAGGCTAAGCTTCCATGGGAGCAAAGTTCATGCCCGATAATAAGATAAGAAATTTAACACACATATAATTGTAGTGGAATGCTCAAGATCATTAAATGACACTACTTCGTCAACACGCGTTAACGCCCCCATTAGTACTTCCTAAGATCAGTCAGCGCTCCGCACTCGCTCGTTAGTGCCACCCACACCCCCCACAGTTCCGATTAGTGCTAAGGCACTCCCCCGTCTGCATCCTAATCCCGCTTTGTGCTACGACATCACACAGACCAGAGATGGCATCATCTTCGGATAATTTATCGTGGCCGACCTACTTATGTGTATTAAAGAATCGGTTCAGGTGTACTCGTTAGTTAGAAAATAACATGAATGATGGAAAGAGTAAACGAATGTACTTTCTGACCAGAATACCTACCAGCCTCAATATGATTTGGTGTTCTAACTGCTGGTGGAGATCCATACTACATACAGTCCGTTATAATGATAAGTCCGAATACGAATAAGCCTCAGAACTCCACGAGAGATCCTAAGGCTACAGTCCGTTATAAGCATACCATCATCCCATTATATGAATAATGTAATTTCCTCGAAGATCCGTTTATCCTGCTATTGTTATGTTACGCCTTATCATGACTAAGTGTGATATATTACCTATGCTTCACTGTTGCGAAAGCTTAGCATCGGGTTTTCCTACTTCAGGTACAAGAGATGTGCTTGACATTCAAGATTCCGTCGTGCCAACACACGAGTAGGGTTCATCACCAGGTCTGGGTGGCTTGATCGCACATTGTAAATGCATAGTTTTTGAATATGTAAATGGGACTCGCATTGTACATATGACATCAGAAACAATTACTGCTGTAGGTAGTTTTATTTTGGACTTTGTATATGATATGTTGATATATTATAAGCACTGATATACTTGTTCAATGATTGAGTAGGTAAAGAGTCTCAATATATGGTCCTCGGGGTTCGGATCCGCCAATCGGTCTGACCCCGTGAATCTGGGTGTGACGTAACATCTTGTCTGAACTCACAGATTTGTAAGTATGGAACCTATTTGTATGGTTTTGTTGGTTACGAAACCTCCTGCCTCTCTTGCCTACATGCCGGCTCAAGAACTCATTCTGTAAAAGTGATTTATGTGGGAGCACCGCTTTTGTCAGGGTTTTGAGACGAAGTTAGTTTTGATTGATTTCCAATGAAATGGCTATAACCCAGCTACGGCAAAGAATCAGGCGGCGATTATCGATAACAAAGTTGAATACTGGTACTTAATGTTGTTTCTAGCTTAAAGGAGGTTGAGTACCGGTACTGAGAGTTGAGTACTGGTACACAAAGTTGTTTTAAGTCTAGAAGGTATCGGTGCGCCTAAGATTAAGATATTGAGTATCGGCATCAAATATGTTTTGAATCCGACCCATCGGAAGGTAATCGATAATTGTCAATGCCGAAAATCGATAACACCAAAGTGGTTTAAGGTACAAGAGGATGTTGGCAATCGGTGATCGAAGTTGAGATCGGGTACCAGAACCATGTTGGCGTTTCTCTGTCTTCCGCGACTTCAATGAAAGGTCAAGAATGTATAAAGTCATATGAAAATGCTATGTACCTCGCCACTTCTGGCGATCTTGCTTGCCAAGGGGCATTGTTTTACCCTCAGCCTCTTCTAATGTGATTAAAAATAAAATAACAAGCTTCTCTCGAAAAACACATATAGTAATTGTATGGGCCCGTCTGAGATCGATAATGAATGAATGTATTTGCCCGTCAGCGCGCATGTAACTCCCGTGATTGCGGCTATGACACTGCTACGCCGCGGCGCATTAATATCTCCGCCTCGCCGACACTTCCTGCCAGTACTACCACACTTGCTACGTGGGCGCATACGCGTGTGTCTCTGCTCACGCTTCGACACTTCGCAGTGCTACGGCACTTCGCTACGTGGGGGGTAGGCATACAGCTTCGCACTCGCTCAGCAGATCGCAGCGCACCTTCTGCATTTATCAGGTCGCCGCTCCCTTTCATTCATTATTACCGCTTATACAAGAAACATTTAGTATGGATAAGAATATGAATAATGAATAAGAGCGTACATGTAATAAGTTCCCCACAGACTTTAATGTACCTACGGGTATCTTCTATATAAGATCTCTATTCTAAACTCCTATGGGAGATATGAAATTCTGTTATAAGAATTATGTTATATGAAAACTTTGTTATTGAATTATGTCATACGTAAACTCCTGAAGACATGCAATTGGTTATATGTATTCTATAATCAAAGGACTTGGCTTCTGGGCCAAGAGGTCTCAGGACTTGCTTCCCACTAAGCTTGTTATGTTTTCTAAATAAGTATGCTTTTCATCCGTAGGTAATCAAGAGGGACATCCGAAAGGTTTCATATGACTTGTAATAACTCCTTAAATTTATCTTAGTAGAGAAGTCATTACAATTTTGTAGTAAAAGAAAAGTCAAAATTGTATTTTTCAGGATTTAAGTCTTAAAAGTGAAAAATGATAAAGACGGGATTAATACAAAAGTCAAGGTTAAGATGGTAATTCGTAAAATGAGAACCCAAAGGTCATTATGTAAAAAGAGTATAAGGTGTTAATGGTGAATTGGATAAGTTCATTTGCAAATAGATGTATTGAAGGACACTCAAAATGGAAAATTAGTTGTAATGGGATAAGACCAAACATGGTCTTAGAAATCTTCATTTTTAGCTGTGAAGGTAGGGCATTCCAATGGGGAGAAAGAGAGAAGAAGAAGAAGAAAGAAGGAAGAAGAGAAGAAGAAGAAAATCAAGGTTTGGAATTCATGTTTAGAACATCTCTTTTGTTTGGAACTCTTATATTTGTAAGTATGAAACCTGTTTGTATGTTTTGTTGGTTAGGAAAACCTCATAGCTCTCTATTTGCCTATGTTTGGGGTTTGAAGAACCCTATCTCTGTATAACAGTGATTTGTGTTCTTTTTAGTTCGGTTTTGTGGTTGGTTTTAAGATGGGTTAGTTTTATTGAAGATCTGAAATGGCGCACTGGCCATTTCTACAAATACAGTAAATATACTCCAGATCAAAAGCTGATGAGTACCTCAAGATCTAATGTTGCTTCTAATTTCTAGAGGAGGTTGAGAGCTCAAGATCGAGTTGAGCACCGACACTCAAATCATTTTGTGTTCAGATATGGCTGAGCATCATAAACAATGCCAGGCTATACCAAAGTGGTATGTCTTCAGAGGATGTTGGCACTGTACTGAAAATTGAGGTCAAGATTACAACCTTGTTTCCTGCTTTCACTCTTCCTGCATTTTAACGAAAGGAATGTACATAAAAGTCATATGAAAAATGTTCTATACCTCGCCGCCTTGGCGATCTTGTTAATAGGCAAACATTGTTTCTTACCCTCATTTGCTAATGTGATTAAGAATAAAATAATAAGCTCGGAAACACATATAATTGTATGCCTATCGAAGACTGGATAGTGAATGAATAGGCACGTCTGTTCAGTGTGACAATACTCTTGCATTGTGCTACGGCACCTCAGATTCACGATGAGCGAGCACGTCTCTATTCGGTGCCCGGCACTCACGCTAGTGCTACGACACTTACATTACGTGGAGACACGTCTACGTTGGTGCCGGCATCTGCTAGTGGGTTCACGTGGGCGAACACGTGTTGATAACCCGGCACCTACGTTCGGTGCTTTACAATACCTTTGGGTGCCTATTGTGTTGTATCTCTCTCATTCCTTGTTACCAGTCTATATAGACAAACATTTATATAATAAAAATATGAATAATGAATAAGAAAGCATAAGTAATAAGTTCTGCTATGTTATGCGAAAATGTACCTACAGCGGGTACCATACGTACAAGATCTACGTTACGAACTCTACGGGAGATGAAATACATTATAAAATTTATGTTATATAAGCTTTGTTATAGAATTCTGTCATACGTAAACTCTAATATATGCATTATGTTATATGTATCCTGTAATTGTGGACCACTTCAAGTGGTCATATCTGTTATATGTTTCCTATTAAGCTATAAGCTTAGCACCGGGGTTTCATCCGTGTAGATGCGAAGAGGGACATGCAGGGCATTCGCATCTGACGGAGACCCGACATAGTAGCTAGGAGTCCACTTGATGTATGTTTAGTTTTATAAATGTAAACAAAAAGTGTTTTTTGCATAGTGGAATTTGTTTATGTACAAGTAAATGAGACTCAGGAATATGTGCAGGACAATTTAAGCACCACTACGATGGTTGTAACACCCAAAAAATACCCTAGAATTTTTATAATAATTTTATTATATATTCGGGTATAAATTGAGCCAAACTTGGGTTTTTCCGGGAAAACTATAAAATGCGAAATGTGAAATGATTATGTGAGCATATGATTAAATGTTATATGCTAAAATGAGAAATTGATTGAACCCGGAAATAAACCCAAGTGTAAAAAGGGCAAATTTGAAATTTGTGAAAAGATGACCTAAGGGTCATAAGTTATGAAGAATAAATGTCTAAGTGTGATTAATGAGAGTTGTAGTGCAAATAGAGGAAGTATATGGACTATAAAGCATTTTGGGAGAAATTTAAGTCAAAAGAATGCATTTTGTGGTCAAACAAGACCTTATGAAGAATAAGTGATTTAAGGCCACACTTGGTCTAAGAATGCACACTTGTGCAAAAACGTGTGGGAGAGATTGAGAGAAGAAAAGGAAGAAAAGATAGGGTTTTGGAAATAGTTGGAGATTGGTGTGAATCTCTCCATGTTTATGCAAGATTTTGCAAGATTGTTGAAGAAGGAAGCTAGGGCAAAGATTTGAAGAGATTTCAAGGTATAAACCCAAACCTCAGAAAGTCAGATGGATGTTCGGGGTTAGAAAACCTTAATCCATCCTGGTTTTGCCTATGGTTGTTTAGGATGATATTATGATGTTATTGAGTGATTCCATGTTTTGCTCTTTTGGGATTTTGAGGATTTTGGTGGAAATCGCAAAAGGAGGAAAATGGAAAATTTAGGCATTATCTGCTCCTACGCCGCAGCCGTAAGGAACCCACACTCAAACACTCCACGCCAAGGTGTGGATACCCGCCACGCAAGGCCGAGGTGCCAAAATTGCACCCTCGGCACGTTCACTGGGTAGAGCACCACACACCACGTAGCTACTGTTCACAGCGAGCAATTTTTTATTTTATTTTCTGAACACCTCGTATTTGTACACCGATAGTTTAAGGACCCTAATAAATGATTTATGGGGGTTCAAATAAGGATAAAACTAAATGAAAAATGTATCCTACCTCGCCGCCTCGGCGATATTCGTTAAGTGTGAGTAGTGCTAGTTTACTAAATGTGATGTGTGTGATTGGCAGGCCTGTGGAGGCCCACCAACCAGACGTAGATTGAAGGCAAGGCAAAAGAAAGAGATAGATCGGTTTGTTCTATCTTCCTATTCTCAAGCTCAAGATTTGAAATGTTTGTTCTAAATGTATAAGAAAAGCATATTGATTTATTTTAATTGATTTGAGGCAATTGATTATGAAATGTTTGCATATGAAAATTACATGAGTATTGAAAATGAACCGTTTATACAAATGTACATATTGTACTGTATTTTGCTATAAAGTATTTGAACGCCCTTAATAGAATGTTAACCGTTTAATTCGCATTAAGGATAGATCGGTATACCAATAAAGGTCAAATTAGCAGTATTGCGAACAAATGTATCAATGTGTCACTCCGACCAAGACTTCAACCGACAATATCTGAGTGTTCACTGATTGATTTTTAATAACTACCGCTGTTCTTACTCCGATAGAACTGTGCTATAAAACATATGTTTTGAGGTCACCTCGCAAATTCTTAACTGGGATCGTATTTCTGCATCTGATATAACGTATAACAAAACATATACAGGTTAAATTTGTTAAGGGCGAATCGAATTGACTTTTGAGACGTTGGACATATTGGAATTGAAAAGCATGATTGCAAATTGAAATGAAAAGAGCATTATGAAATGCGTGATTTGGTTATAAATGATTTATTGCATATGAAAACATATATTTGGAATGATCAATGAACCATAAATAATTGTATATGAAATAAGTATATATGTTGTATTGACATTAATCATCCAAAAAGATTTAAAAGTTTTGTTTAGTAAAATTGCATGATTTGACTTAAACTAAAACAGAAGAATGGAATTGTATAGAACCACTAAGTATGAAAATGCTTAGCATGTAGTGTTATCTATAGGTACCGATTGAACAGGAATGAAAGGCAAGATCAAGGAGCGTCGAGTCATAGAGAAAGAATTGCGGAGTATGCTCCGACATATGCATTCACTCCATTTTTTTTAACATGGATATTTTGTAAAAACAATTTGAACTCTGAACATCTATTTTGGAATCAGCCTTGAAAAGGTCTGATATGCCTTTATAGTAATCAGATTATAAATATAATGTTATTGGTCACCTCTTTAAAACGCCCGCATATTTAAAGCAAGCCACCTCAACTCCGAAAAACACAATGCTTCCGTGTTTTTGATAAAGTGATGTAGTGGTGACAGTGATTCTAACTCGTTTCTACCGCTAACTGCTGGACTGAAAAGGGGTGCCACAATGGTAGTATTAGAAGTTTTACTTATGGATTTCTATATGAAATGGGTCCACCAATGTTAGAAAAGGTGTTAGAAGGTCTCACCCCATGTCGCACTCCCTCTCTTTGCCTGAAGCCGGGTAGCATGATACCGCATTATATAAATATGCAATAGCGAGAGGTCTAGCACTGTGAAATCATGCGAAAAACATCTCGTATAATTTGAGCAAGTGAAGCAGTCTATCTCTCTCATATGTAGATGATGCTAAACCCTAACTCAATCCCCTAGACCAATCACTGTACCAAGGTCAACTGTCTCAGGATCATCATAAGCATGCAAAACTCTCTCATAAGTGATATTATGATCATAGTAAGACTGGTATCTCTCATCCAAATCATGGTCATCAAATATTAATATCATGGATCTTTGTTGTGGGTGAATGAGGTGCACATACATCAATATTGTCCCAGCCGGTAACTCCATCAAAGATCATCATATGTCGAAAGAGTTGCTCTAACCTATCCATACATGTACGTGTATCACAATGGCAAAAACAAGTATTGTAGTGGATGGTGGGGTCACCTCTGCCTGACCATGAAGCTCCAGTGGCATAAGAATCCATCATCTAAACAAGCAATGGATGTGGTAGTGTCAAGGAATCATACAAAGATTCATCTTGAATCTGGTCATGTGGGGCATGTTGCCTATCTATCCTCCGACAAACTCTAGCTATGGCCTGCTGAATCGAGGAAATAGCTAAGGCAAACTGCTCAACTATAACTAACTGCGAATCCATAACCATATGATATGTCCTGCAAACTAGTCTGCCCTAAGCCCTAATCCACAAAGGTGGTCTCAGATTATATCACATAATAAGAGCTAGCAAAGATACTACTCGAATTGAGCACAATTAATAAGTGAATGTTGAACTGAAACCGAAATAGATAAGCCAACATTATGTAGAAAACCATTCCACTGAAACCCAAACTCTGATCAATCTCTCGAAAATTCTTTAAGAGGAAACTACAAAATGAGAGCTCGATCCATAACATGACTAAACCGCCTGGTTACTCACAGATGCACCCATGTGTGGGATGGGACAATCACGATCTAAACTCAACCTAGAAGGTCACCGGTGGCTCTAAAAAACAAGGGGAGTTCCTTAAAGGGTCCCTAAAGAAGAGAGAGATTGTACCCTTTAGTGGTATTCAACCTCCTACACGTCTTCGAATAGATGGGGCGCTTCCATGCAAGGTGGTCATCAACTCCACACATGCACTTCCTCGACATCCCAAGGAGCAGCCTATGGCAAAGGCTCTCACTACTCTCACTCAGATTAAACTAAGGTGTACAAAGGAATATGTTGGTGCACTTAAAAAACCCTAATAAATCTAACACAAAGAAGAGCACTTGGTCATACAAATATCCCGAAATCTAGCTCAAAGGCAGACTTCAACATCGGACTCCTCAACATCAATATGTCGACCACCTCTAGAATGCTCCTAAACATAGATATAACACATCGCTGGACCTTACTCCTAATCATTAGCTTGGTCAAAGATTAAATAAGTAACAACAAGTCCCCAATCAAACATCAAACACAACAACAAAAGGGACAAAGTCGACTAAGACTAAGGAGTCAGAGATAAGAGGATAAATGTGTGTCCCACATAGATGCAACACGCAATGTCAGAAGAGATGCAGAAGCCATACAACGTTAGCTATGCGAAACACAAGTATCTATACACAATCAATCTATCAAAATATAGAAAACATATAATAAGAATACATTATGATGAAACAAATTAATTAATAAAAATAAAAATAAAAATAAAAAACAAACACTCAATGTGTTATTAGCACAAAAAGTAGATATCAAACAATCAATCAATCAATTGCCACATTTTCCTCAAATTATATTCAAGCTTGACCCACTAAAATCCCCAGTAGAGTTGTCATTTTATGGATCTCACATTTTTCACATGCGTTCCCACTCGATGGAAAGACTCTTTTTTTCTTATTTTTGAAAAACTTTTTTTTTTAGAAAACGGTTTAGAGTCGTCACTTATTTTGTTATTTTTTAAAGGGAAAAAAAAATAAGAAATAAAACCCTAGCGTGACTTCTTATTTAGAATGTTCGGAGGTCATGTTACCTATTGAGAAGGTACGGTAGTGAGCCATAGCACCCCTCTAAACCCATATAAAAATGGTCTCTACTAAACAAGTTTAGAGAAATCAATTAATCAATTTATTACATATAGCAATAAATCATGTAGATGGTAAATAAAAAGCAAAATTAAAGAGGAATAATAGTATCTTGACGATTTAATCGAGCGCTTATCAATAGAAAATCATGTCATTCGACAATAATATAGAATATCTTACATTCAATTAAAAAACTAAGTTATAGATCGTAGTCTAATTATTTATTAAAACGATAAGGCTACGGTATGTCGGGCTCCACTCAAACCCATTTATATGTTACACCAATTAACTCCACAAGATTCCATTTTCTAGAAACTCTCGAATTAATCATGTGTTTATAATTTTTGAAAACTGATTTGAGATTGAAAATTGGAAGTTTGAAATTTTGGAAATTGAGATTTTTGACATGAATTTGAAGTTTTAGAATTTAGAATTTATATTTTTGGAAATTGGATTTTGAGATTAAAAACTTGAATTTTATAAATATATTCTGACCTGTTCAATATTTTAATCAAATTTCATGAAACTTCATCTTCTTTCAATTATGTTCAAACAGAAATTATAAAACTTTAAATTTGAAATTTGAAATTAGGAGACTTCTAATCTTTAGATTATGATACTTAAATTTTGAAATTAAGAATTTTGTGCATTGGAAAAAATTAAAACTTGGAAAAAAAATATGAAACTGAAATGAAGGAATTGAATTTGTGCTGAAATTTTATATTTTAGAAAATGAGAAAATGAGAATTTGAATTTTTGAAAATTAGACATTTAAAATTTTTTTTTTTTTAAATAAGGAATGAAAATCAGTACTTGGAAATTTTGGAAGACTTGGAATTTTAAGATTAAATTGAAAAAAATGAATTTTAGAAATGGTAAATCGAATAAATTAAGAATTGGACAAGAAAAGAAACAATCGAATACGTGACTAATGGCTTGGTCGAATGACCTAAGGGGTTAAGTCTAAGTAAGTGAATCAGAATAGACGAACCTAAGACGCGCCAAACTAACTAAGGCAGACTTAATTGGATGGTCTAGCATATTTGGCTTAGACTAATAGGTTGAATCTAATATGTTGGGCCTAAGTAAGTTGGGCTTAAACTAATGGGTTAGACTTAATTTGATGGGCCTAAATATGTTGGACCTAAACTAATGAGTTGAGTATAATATGTTGGGCCTAAGTAAGTTAGGCCTAAGTAAGTTAGGTTTAAAATAATGGGTTTAAACTAATGGGTTTGACCTAATTTGATGGGCCTAAGTAACTTGGGCTTAAAGTAATGGGTTTGACCTAACTTGATGAGCCTAAGTATGTTAGGTCTAGACTAATTGGTTGTGTCTAATATGTTGAGTCTAAGTAGTTTGACTTAAACTAATGGGTTAGACCTAAGTATGTTGGACCTAGACTAATTGACTCAAATTAATAGATAAGTTATCATTGTCATAAGTATATAGTCTCAAATTAGTGATTAACATACAAATCCAATTTGATAAATTCCACCAATACAAACAAAATTTTATAGCAATTAACAAACCCAATTTAAATATTTAATAATTTAACCATAATTCAAAATAAAATTATAACATTTAATCATACTAAATTAAATAAAAATTATGTCAAGTAACAATTTCAAAAAAGTGATAACTTAAGGTAAAATCAAATATTACAAAATTTAATTTTCCATTATTCAAAACCAATTTCACATATTAAAGTCTAAATTACATCTAAAAAACTTATAATTTAATATTTGACAACCTATAGTCTATTCAAATTTTTTTAAGTTAACTATTAACACACAAAAATATAATTACACATAAATAACACAAAATTAAACTCAAATACAATAAAATAAGAGAAGAATGAAAATAACAATTTTTATATCAATATACATAAATATCATAATAGCCCATAAAAGAAAAATTCAATCCCACAAATATGCACATATGTGAATTTTATGCTAAAGAAAATATGTAATGGGTGTTGACAAAATGAGAAAAAAATAAAATAAAATAAAATAAATAAATAAATAAATAAAGATGGTATGAGTCTTTTACCTTTGTAATATTTGTTTGAATTTTCTTCTTTTAAGAGTAAAAATGGATGAGAAAAAGAAGGAAGAAATATGAGAATTGGGAGAAAAAGAAACCAAAGGAAGAGAAGTAGGATAAGAGAAGAAAGGTTGTAGGAGAAGGGGCGAGAGAAATAGGGAATAGGGGAATGGGGGGATTTGAAAAAAAATAAAATAAATAATAATAAAAATAAAGTAAAATTTAATAATCATAATAAAAATAATGTGTGAGTAAATTTTGGGATCTACACTATGTTTGGTTGGTTACGATACAATTTGAGGAAAAATATAAGGGAAAAAATAGAAAAAAGAAAAGAAAATTCTCATTATTTTTATTCCTCAATCACTTTCCGGAATCATACACAACCCAGAAGAATAAGGTAGGAGATACATTTTTTTTTTTTTTTAAATAACAATCTAATATGATTTTGAAAATAAAAATGCTCAAATTAGTGTATCTTTATCAAAATCGTAGTTATGGATTATAGTCTTAACTTTAAGCTTAAAATCATATATATCAATTATGGTTTTAAATACCAGTTTTGAACATTATTTTTAAAACAGCATTAGATTGATAATTTTAAAAAGCGTATTATTTTGGTACAAGGGCCTAATTCCCATTTGTTGAAGAAGTATCTCAACAAGGGAGAAACCAATAAAAATTTGGAGAGGTTAATACGAACAAGCAAAGATCTCCAGCAAAGAGAGCCATTAGAAACAAATATAAATACTAAATTGAAAAACTAACTCCAAAGAATTGGGAACAAAATGCAGAGCAAAGATTATAAGGAATAGCAGAATATTTACCCAAATATTGCTAGAAACTATTCACCAAGAATAAGTCGTTGAAGGATTAAATTTCCATTGGCTTCCTTAACAATAAAAAATTTTTAAAATAGATTGAAGCGATATAAATGAATAAAGGATACATAAATGAATTATTAAGAAAGCAGAAGCTTAAAATCAAATAGATGCAGATGTATAAAACTTTACGCCACTCAAAAGATGCTAGCTAAAACCCTTGCTTAAATCTTAAAAAATGACTTTTAGGAGTAATAATATAACTTTAAATATTTTAATTTTTAGATGAATGTCGGAGATGCTCTAAGAATACAATGAGGTGAGGAGAGAGAGAAAGAGAGAAAGAGAGAAAGATGAGTCACGAGACTCGTCACTTTGGGAAAAAAAAGGGGTATTTTGAATCATTATTTGAAATATATTTTGATGGGACATTAGTGGCACCTCAAAATTCAGCTCCCTCACCTAACCTTAGCTCATGATCAACTCATTTCATAGAGCTTCAGCTAATTTTAACTGATTGAGTGGTACTTTTAACTTATTCTTTATTCTATTTTCCCTAAAACTTCACGCCTATGTTTGGTTGGTTACAATAAAATTTTGGGAGAAGTATGTTTTAGGTGGTTTATTTGAAAATAAATGAGAAGTAGGTACAAAGAGTTGTAATTAAAAGTATAGACTAATTAAAAAATAAAATGTCTTTGAGGAACCAAAGTAATGAGTGTGTACACAATTCCTAAAAAAACAACCTCTTAGTAATTCAATCACTATTCCAATGGGAATAAAAATCGAAATTCTCAAATGTTTGTCAAAATATATTGAAACCCTTCCTTTGATGAAAGTGCGTAGGTATACGCGCTTCAATATAACGCAAGTACTACCCATCACCAGGTGACTATCTACAAAGATCGCGCATCTACCTAATAGAAATGCCCTAAACCCCTATTTACACATTAATTTTTTTGTTCTCTTAGTAATCCAACCATTATCTTATCGAATAAAAAAACAAGAAAACATCAAAGGTACTAGTCTAATATAATGTTTATGTCAAAATATATCGAAACCCTTCCCTTTTAATTTAAAGTGCGAGTATATCTAGTCTAATATAATGTGCCGCTTACCTTAATGCATTTATGACTACCTTATAAGATCACAGACTACTCGATAGCTTCTAAACCCTATTTACTACATTTTGCTTGTCAAATACTCGCTCATCCCATATTTCATGAACAGAATTATAAGTAGGACTTCTCAATGCAAAACCAAATTAGGTACATATGTGAAATGTGTAGACATTCTTACTTCATTTGAGCGTGACGTTCATACGTGGGGAAAGAAGTGGTAATCCGGTTATCCCTAAGAATTTTTAGCGCCAAAATATACTCAAACCACCTTCCTTGGACCCAAGTGCTTAGATATTTAAATTCAATATATCGTGATCCATTATATTGCGATGTAGTAAACTGTATTGTGATACAGTGCTTTTGCCAATTGCCTTCATTATATTGCGATATAATAAACTATATCGCGATACAACACACTGTGATATTTTGATTATTTTTGGCCGTTTTTCTTTGGCTTTTTATTTTCCTTCTAGAACCGTGAAAACACAAGTTTGCTAAATATTTCATCTTTCTAATTAAAAATCAATCAAATATATCTCAAAATTGCTAGAAAAATGGATTGAAAATTAGATTGATTTTATGCACTTTTTCCCCCAAATAAAGACCTCAAGCTCACATGGAGTAAGAATGCCTAAACATTTCACATATGTACCTAATCGGCTTTTAAATGAGGAGTCCTATGATAATCTAAATTAATTTTTACTGGAATATATATGGACAGAACCTAGATTTGGCAAGAAAATATGGTAAATAAGGGTTTAGGTCTTTCATCAAGGTAGTATTCCATCCTTGTAAGGTGGTACCACAATACATTGGGTTAGTACTTGCATTATATTGTGACTAAGACTCACAAGACTATTGCCAGCATGCTCAATATATTTTATATAAACATTATATTTGGGTGACTTCTGACGCTTTCTTGTTTTTTTTATTCCAAATAGAATAGTAATTGGATTAATAAGAGGTAAGAAAATCAGGGTAAATAGGGGTTTAGGGTATTTCTATTAAGGCAAGATCTCGACGCTATAAGGCAAGACTCCATAAGATAATAATAAGAGTACTTACTATATTGTGACTAAGACTCTACGCACTTTCGCCAAAGGGAAGTGTGGTTTCAATATATTTCACAAACATTCGAGACTTCGATTTTTTTATTCCCATTGAATAGTGATTGAATCGCCAAGAGGGGCATTTTAGTTTTGTACCACTACTTTGCCTCAAAGACAATTATTGTTTTTTCAAATGTACTGACTGATGTATTTAAAATTCTTTGTACCTATATCCCTTTTATTTTAAAATAAATAACCTGATACATACTTTTCCCTAAAATTTTTGGGAAAATACAAGGAAAAGAATAGAGAAAAAGAATAGAAAAAAAATAAAGGAAAATAAAATTCGTATTATTTTTATTCCTCAATCACTTTCCGGAATCATGCACAAGTCACATCCCAGAAGAATAAGGTAGGAAATACTTTTTTTTTTTTAAATGTCAATCTAATATGATTTTGAAAAAAAAAAATCCCTGACTAATATATCCTCATCAAAATCATAATTGTTGATTATAGTTTTAGTTTTAAGCTTAAAATCATACTTATTGTCTCTTGGATTCTCAGAGTCTCCGGATCATCGCATAACTCTGAAGGAGGCGACTTATAAAACAAACAGCGAATCGACGCGGTATCGATCACTCTCCGATGCTTAAGTAAGATGCAGAATAGTAAAGAATACGTCAATTTTTCGCAGGCATCTCCCATTCTCAAGGCGATTCCTTCCTTATTAACAAATGAGGAAGATGATCCACTTTTTTATGGAAAGTGGGTGATTGATTTTACAAAATGAAAGGGGGCGTTTATTTGCGCTACTAACTGGGCTCTGATAAATGCTTATCCGACCTTTCGCCAAGAATCGTTGATCATCCTAAGCATGGCTACATACGTGATTTACAGGATGTAAGCCGAGCTGTGAGGGATCAACTAGGGAATTATCGGTTGGTCATCTTCTTAGAGACAGCAAGCGGTTAGGAGAGGATGTGTCCTGGCACAACTTCGCAGTTCACTGCGGATCCGACAGTCCACGAGTCGATTAGGCCGTGTGAAAGTCAAAATCCGTAATTTTGAGGAAGATAAATCCAGACTTTGCAGTAAAATCCAAAATTTTCTGTATCTCGATGACTAAACGAAACTTCACTCCATCGGAATTGTTCTGCGAATCTAATACCACGCCGAATTTCATCGAATTCCGGCGATGCATGAATTTCACTTTTCGAGGCACCGAGAGGCTGGACACTAAGACATTTTGGGAGAATCAGTTATGTCGCCATGTGGCTGGCTGGGTTGGATTTAGTCAACAAATAAGCCTATGGGCCCATAGGAGATATGTGGCACCATGGGATTAACAAATTCAAAGAGATTGAGCAAATGAGAAGAAAATCCTAAGAGCCAATGATAGGCCGATAGGGCAAGAAGATGATAAGTCCTCTGATCCCATCTCGACTCAAGTTGATCGGGGGAGTGATGAGAGAGGGAACAAACCGAGAAAAGAGATAAATAGAGGATTTTAGAGAGAGAAACTCCAACTTCTCTTAAATTTTCTGATCGCACTGGCCAAACTCCAAATGAGGCAAGAAGGTGTTCTGCCTCCACTCCAAGAGTTACACGGGTACAAGATTTGCGGAGTTTTCGACACAAACTCCTAGAGGTAGCCCTCCTACTTGGTTTATTTTCTGGCCAAGAGTCATTTAAACTGTTTGACAGACAGAGGTCGAGTGGCCGTTTGGTCAATCCCAAAACTTATGACTGAATGTTGAAATTTTTGGGACCCATTTGACAATTCCGGATCGATGCTTCAATCAAAATGGTCCTGAAGCTTGAATGTGTTATTGTCGACATTTGAATAATACAAATTGTGCGTAAGGTATAATCTCATTCCGAATTGTTTATGGTTGTACGTAGTTTATAATATTCATGTGACATAAAATAAATATATTGACATCATGCATTTGCAGCGCACAAGAACATTTACGACATTGGGGTGGGAGTGCGGCTTTGGTTCGGGTCGATTCTAGATTTAGTGTTGACTATAGAATCGTACCAGCGTTGCGTTCGAGCAAATTGTCGCGACATGGTGGATCGACATTGGCCAGGTTGGATGGTGGGTTCGGTAGCGCGGGACATCATCCAAGCCGAGGTATGATTTCCAGCGATCAAAATGTCAAATGTAAAGATAAAAAGTTTTATTAGAAATTCTGGTCCAATGTTCGTGTGGTGTCCAATGCTCGTAGGATCGCTCAGCATCAATAGACATCCGTGTCTCTGGAGGATGTCCAAAAGATTCCGAGGTTCCCATGGCCTGAGGTAACGTAGTATTTCTCGATGATGTCCAAAAGATTTTAAAATGTAAAACAAATATTTTGTTTTGAGGTAAAATGCACCGCCACGACAAGTTCTGGGTATGATGTTTCGGTGATGACTGCGGCATTGGATGCGCATTTGTACATTTAGCGAAGATCACGATCATTGAATGTATTCATCATTAATACATGCAAAGACTCAGCGAGTAACCCACGAACGAATTCAACCATCAAGTACTGGCTCACCCTATCGGCGGAAAATTATTTCAGTAATCGAAGTCGCACATACTGACATTCGGTGTCTTAGAGACGAAGAGATAACCATATATAGCTTTATTATGTATTTTTGTAAAAATCTAGGTAAAATACTCAATTTTGGATAAATTGTAAATAAAACAAATTGTAAATAAATTCCTTTTGGTATAAAATATACATTCGGACGAAGATGGGATAATTTCACCCGACAATATTTGTATTGGTCTCATGATACGAGATACATGCGCTTTCAGTTATTTACGTCAACGGACTCCCGGACGCATCACAGCCGTGGTTTGATTTGTGTCTGCATGGTATCACTCGGCCACCTATAGACAAGAAAGATTTCGGAAATAAGCCTGTGCTCAAATTTCTACGCTGATCCGACTGTGTCTTTTAACAGAGGTGCTGGACTAAAGGCTATGATACCTATAATACTTATCAATTATGATTTTAAATACTGGTTTTGAACATTATTTTCAAAACCGTATTAGATTGATAATTAAAAAAAAAATTATTATTTTGGTATAAAGGCCTAATTCCCAGTTGTTGAAGAAATATCTCAACAAGGGAGAAACCCATAAAAATTTGAGAGTACAATATGAAAAAGCATAAAATGAGGTGAGAAGAGAGAGAGAGAGAGAGTCATGTGACTCGTGACTTTGGGGAAAAAGGGAAATATATTTTGATGGGACAAAAAACCACTTTGAATATTCTCACCTAAACACAGGTGAGTCATGTCATGTGGTGGGTGAAAGGCATGAGTAATGGCTCTCAACAGTCAACACAACACACCCGAATTTCTTTCCCCTTTTTGTGGACAGACAGACTGGACTTTCTAATTATTTTCTTTTTATTCTTGGCTGAGATTATATATAGAATAAACAAATCAATAGTTGCTTTCAACACAAATGTTGCTTACTTTATTATATACCAAACTTTTATCCAACAATATCTTCATCCGAATTGCTCTCAACCCTATCCAAAGCACTAAGATATCATATCTAACAATACAATAATGTTTGTTAGAGTTAGGTTATCTGAATTCTGTTTCATCCAATCCAAAAAGTTTTATGATGTAATATTGTGAATTTTGTCCACCCTCATAGTATGGACTCGCCACTGACATGCTGAGAATATTTTAGAAGATTCTACAAATAAGAAACAAAATTATGATACTTATTCAAAAAACCTTTTTCAAAGACGTGAAAGAATCCTTCAAGAAAAGGATTACTACTACAACGCTATCAATATTTGTAGCGAAATATCAAGTGTGAATCGTTTCACTAAAGAATTTTGAACAGTGCACTGAATTTCATTTCATTCGCAGAATATGACTGCTTGGAGTAAGCGTTTTCTATGATTTCATTTCACACTTTCTCAACCAAACACTCTAAAATAATTTAATATTTAATATTTGAAGTACAAAAATTATTTATATTTGTAATAAAAATAATTTTCAACTACTAAAATTATTAATTAAATATTTATTTTTATTTTTATTTTTAATTAAATATTTATTTATATTTATATTTATATTTTTAAATAAAATTTATAATGTATTGAAATGACATGTATAAACGGCAAGATAATGATGTGAATTATTAGCTTAATGTAAGATAAAATTTAATGCATTTGCATACTTAATAGGCCCCGTTAGTATAAGATTTTCTCTGGCTTTATTCCAACTTTTCAAAAACAAGCGAAACACGCTAGCTATTTAATCGCATAAAACAAATTCTCAAACAAAGAATGACTACTATTTTCAACATTTTATATACTTAATCGTAAAATGTCAAGGTTGCTTTCCTTGCCGAATTAAATCGAAAACACGGTATTCTGACGTGATAAAACGAAAAACACGGATTGCGCTACTTTTCTTATTTTCTTCCCCTTTCGTCTTCCACTTCGATTTTTTTTCTCATCAAGCTCACGAAAATACTAGACAAGGAATAGTGAATTTTGGCATTTTAAACACACATTTTCATCATTAATAACTTCATTTTCAGTTAAACGATTTTAATAAAATCCGATTTTCTTATTCTTTATTTTTCAACCAAATTCAAGATTTAAACGTATTTTCCTCGAAACGAAAAACTAAAGATTAATACATCAAAATTTTCATATTCGAATTTTAAATATAGTTAAAAATTTTCATGACCCACGCTTAGTGTTTTACCATTGGCCATTGCTGAGTTTCATCCTTTACTAAGTTTAACCTCAAAAGCTTACTTTTTTGAAAGAAAAGATAAATTTTTAAATGCTGAGAATTTTTACTAACCGTCGGAGATGCTCTTATGTAACAATACTTTAATCTTATACCCATATTTGAAATAATGAATTTCTTTTTTTTTTTTTTTTTTTTTATGTCCTACTATTTTCATTTTTTCTTTGACAAAGATAATCTTACTGTAGGACAGCAGCAATATCAATATGGGTTGATTCTTGGAAGTATATTGATGTCTTAGAGAAGGATATGGATTCACTGGCTGCAATTGTGGTCCTCACATATTCACTTTTTTGTAGAGTATATTTTGTTTGTTTGTTTAAACTTTATCCTTTTAGTGATATTTCAGTTTGGTAGATACGTTGTATGGTGGGGTGGGGCTTATGTTCACTTTTCAATTTTGGAGTTGCATAAATTAGTTCATGTTTATGGACAAGATTCCTTCCATGATCCATCCATGGAAAAAGATATCCTTCAAGATATTGTCTATGTTTTAAAAAACGGATCGGATTGCAAACAGAGGCATATCCTTTGGAAGGCATGTGCGGGTAATCACCTTCAAGAAAATCAATTTTTTTTTGCTAAGTTATATATATATATATATTGTATTTACCTCTCAAAATGTAAAAAAATAAAAGAATATAAGAGCTAAATAAATAAGGTAAATTAAAATAAGGACCAAAGTACATAAATAAAATCTTTAATCAAAATTGAAATAGTCAAGTATTCCAAATATAAAACTTTAATAAAAATAATTTAAAACTTTCTAACCACCGGTAAAACGAAAAAGCAAGTTCTTGGCTTATATTATCCAAAACATAAATGTACCATAAAATGCGAAAATACGCTTATATACTCATCTCAAAGTTCTATATTTTAATTTATGATTTTAAAAACTTAAATTTTTTCATAACTAATATATATATTTTTAATTTCACACTTTAATATATCTACGCGATCCGCCTTGAAGGCGAATGAGCAATAAAATCGTAACATGAACGATGAAACTCGTTTTTCTTTTAATCAATTGTGATATGATCAAACCGATGGTTCAAAGGTTTGCCTTTTAACAATATGTGATATTTTTTTATTTTCTTTTTGAAAAAATATATGATTTTATTGATTTAAATTAGTAATATATTATATAAAAATATATAATTAAATTTATTAAAAACTTTAAAAGATGATGTATAATACATGTTAATTACATAATAAATTAATTTAAATCCTATCTATTTAATAATCTTATAAATATATTAATGATTATTATAATGAGCTATTGCTTCTATTTCTCGATCGACAAGATTATTGGCCAAATTGTCCGCTCATAAGAGTTAATAAAATAAATGAATAAAAACAAACCCTCATACCAAAACGAGACGACCATATGATATGCGTCACAATAAAATGACGATAAAAATATGAAAAAAATAATTACAGCATCATATCTATCTGCTTCCAAGAAGTTTAATCCTGGTCCGGTAACAGAGTCGAGCTAATGTAAAGTGAATATATTTTAAAAAAAAATTGTAAAAATTAATTGAAAAAAGAAAGCACGTGCCAATCACGACCTTCATATCTATCGCCAACGTTGAAAGAGACGGAATAGGCAAGGCCAAGAGGAGGCACGAGAATGGAAGCAGAGGCACACGACGAGCGCGTGGCCGGAGCGTGGCCAGCACGCGCCGGCAGTTACGTCACTCACCGTCATGTGTCCCACACAGTTATCATCTTATCTTTAAATTTCCTCCATTAATTTCTGGTCAATGACTCGACAAAAAAACCATGCCTAACACTCCTTATTCTTCTTCCTCTATCCGAAACGACGGCGTATCATCCATGGCCTTCCGCCCTCTCCTCCATCTGCTCCCTCTCATCAACAACAATCAACAACATCATCATCATCCCACTGGAACAACAGATGAGAAGAGGTAGGATATGAGAGGCAACATCAACAATTATAATCGCTCTCCTCCTCTCTGCCCCTCCTCCCCCCTCCTCCTTCCTCTTCTTCTCCTCCTTCTTTTTTTTTCTTCTTTCCTTTTTTTTCTTCCTCCACTCTGACTCCTCGCTATACACATTCTGCCCTTGGGTCCCTCGTCGATGCCCACCGCTGCTCTTGTCTCGACGGCACCTCACCTGCCTCAGGTCATTTATAATTAATGGTCCCAGCAGACGGCATTTTCCTCCTCCTTCAGGCTCCTCTGCCTCTCCTCTGGCTGGGGTTTCGTGTGTTTTAATCACAGTGCTGCTCTCAAGCCGGTTTGGAGTTTTCTTCTTAATATCCAAATGACAAACTCTATCTTCATAGTTTAACAAAGCACAGTGCTCAACTTTTGTTTCTTCCATGTTTTCTTTGGGTCAAAAGTTTCCGCCTCTCGGATCATATTTGATCAGCACCTTCTTTCATTATTTTTCCTATTTCTAATTGAGGAATGGTATTGAATTGAATTCATCCAATAATATCTGATTCACCACTGATGGCCTTTGGCTTTTAAAATTTTAATTTTGGGGTGCGTTATCATGAAACATAGTCTTGATTAGGAAAAGGAAGCCAGAACTCCTCGTTTCCAGCTCCAGGATCAGTTTTCCTTTTGGAAGCTAATGCTGAGACGGCTACTATTTTGACACTTCGATATAATATTAATTTGTCCCATTTCATTGTTGTTGCGCTGTCAATATTTGTTATTCTGACTGGTGTGTATTCATGGATGCTTTGTTTAAAGTATGATGCGCTCAGAGATTGTAAGAAAATGTTCAATTTGTTGGTATTCACCTTTTCTTCATCTTTAAAAAAAAAAAAAAACTAGTCATCCCATAACAGGTCAAAATGGATTTCAAGACAAATTTTGTTTAATAATGTATACTTTCTCCAAGAAAATCTCTATCCCAACTGCTTTCATGTCTATTAGCTTGCCATATGTAAAAATAATCAGGATCCGATCATTGGTTTAGTAGCACCCACCAAATAGATTTCCATGATTAAAGGTTTGAGATTATCTCATGATTCTGGATCACTTGAAATTACTATGTTTATAGTTGGGGGGCCATTAAATAAAGACCCACTAATGGGATAGTAAAGAGTAAGATAATGACATGTTGTGCTGCTGCTTTTTTTTGGGCCCCAATAGATCAAGGACTCAATGGAGATGCTCCAAAAAAAATCATGGGTTAACCATCTGACTAGGGATTTGAGATTTGTGGCATGCATTATAAATGATAAAATGAGTGAACAGGGGCAATATAGATGGTGGTTTCTTGGAAGTACTGTGATCGGATATTTCATTTGGTTGGGTACCTTATATAGGATATGCCTTTGTGCTGAGTTCTGAATTTTCCTTTGGTTCATGATGTTTGTTTAACCATAACTTTCGGGTATATCTTTTTTTCTTGTAGGTTGTTGGAATTTTCAAGATGGTGGTGCTTCCAGTATTAGGTCAGCTTGCAGATGAATATGGCCGGAAACCACTATTAATGTTCACTGTATCCACATCTATATTCCCTTTTGGTATGTTTTTCTGATCATCTGATCATCCAAATGCGGAGAGGAATTATTTCTGAATTAATTAGTGCAAATATAGTTCTTAAAAGAATATATGCTGCTCAGTGTCTCTGCTAGCACTTGAGCTTTTGAAGTCTATGATTAATGGACAAAATGTACATATCAATCATGAGCTTGTAAAGAGTTACATAATTTAGAGACCTGCAAATCAAATCGACAACAAATATCTGCAATATGGTTTCTGATATAAATCCTGGGCTCTTTTAAGCCAGTGATGATACACTTTTATTTACCACCCCAGTATTTTTCTCAGAAAATACATGATTGTATCAAGATGTTGCTGCATTCTAATTTGAGGTGGGACGTGAGTATTCACAAGGTTCCTTATGTTTTCATTGCCCGTGTTGCCGTTTCAGCTTTACTTGCTTGGAATAAGTCGAAAGGATATGTATATGCTTATTATGTGCTTCGGACGATCTCATATATTATAAGTCAAGGGAGTATTTTCTGCATATCTGTTGCTTATGTGGTAAGAAATTTTCTTTATTGTTATTGACTAAAATCATCGATTGAGTTAAGAAAAATCACATTGTCCCTTCCACTAGTAGGCAGATGTGGTTGAGGAGAGTAAGAGAGCTGCAGCATTTAGCTGGATTACTGGACTTTTTTCTGCCTCACATGTCTTGGGAAATGTTCTAGCACTTTTTCTTCCCGAGAAATACATTTTTGAGGTATATCAATTTTGTTACTCTATGATTAGCTTTATGCTGATTCTGACTTCATTCATTTTTCAATATCCTCTTTCTTATGAAGCCTTTTGTGTTTCAGGTGTCAATAGCCCTCTTAATCTTTGGTCCAGTTTACATGCAACTGTTTTTGGTCGAGACAGTTAGACAGGCTCCTAGGCAAGATCAACATTCAACTGGCTGCTTAAAGATTTTCAAGGTTTTGAAGGAAAGATATGTCTCCATGAAACATGCAGGAACTCTGGTTCTTAGCAGGTACATATGTTAATTACATTGTTATTTCTGAATCTTGTTCATATGGTATTTTGAGGGAGCTAAACATACGTTTCTCTTTTTATTTCTTTGCTAATTTTTTCTTCATACTAACATTATATGGAAATTATCTTGCTAAAGAGACCTAATTTATTCCTCAGTTCAACACTCAAGGGAATTTCTATTGTTTCGTTCTTCTATGAGTTGGGAATGTCTGGCATCAGCGGGATCTTATTGGTAATATTCCTTCATCCAAAAAAAGCCAAAGCTGCTTACTTGTATGATTCTAATCATTATTATACATCGTGATTTTGACACTCCGGTGTTTTTAGGGTATTAAGCCTCCGATCTAACCCTCTGCATAAACAGGGTAGGATACAGGAGGTTGTATTGTTTTTCTCTTTCTATACCATTATTGGCTGAATTCATGTGGAAAAGTAGTATATTGTCTTGGCTTGAACAGTCTGTTCTGTTATATGCAGAAAGGATACTTTTTTCCCTGTTTTATGAAACAAGCTTCACTTTATCATGAGTTAACTCAGTTAGAGGGATAAGATCTATATTTTGTTTCTTTGTGGAACAAATTCCTGATTTTCTTCATCTTTTTCCAGAAACACAATACTTGATAGACTGGATTGAAGGTTAATGTTCTTTGAAGCTCATACAACTTCTTGACACTCATATGAATTATATGTGCAGTATTATCTGAAGGCAGCCTTTGGTTTCAACAAAAATCAATTCTCAGAAATTTTGATGATGGTGGGAATTGGTTCGATTTTCTCTCAGGTAGGTACCTTGTAACTTTTACTTTCCTGTCTTTACTTCAGGGGAAGATAATTAGAGTTATTCATATTAAGCCCATTTTAGTGAACAGAGAAGGCATGGTGTAAACAAACTCATCCACATATTATTGATCTTTCGTAGCCTGCTGACCCTATAATGAAAGTTTTGGTTGTCACCTGATGTAGAATGTGTTATTTCTTTCATGGAATGTTTTCCAATTCCTCTGAATTTTCCATCCAACTTTCACTTTGGGGTTTGATTGTAGATGCTGGTTCTTCCTCTGATAAATCCATTCGTCGGTGAAAAACTAATACTTTGCTCTGCATTGCTTGCTTCTATAGCTTATGTGAGTTCTTGATCCACTCATTTCAATGTCCCTCCTATTTTGCTCATCCAATAATGCATATTTCTGAGTATGGAAATTTCATTAATGTGCATTTTCTATGCAGGCATTGTTCTATGGGTTAGCATGGGCATCATGGGTTTGTACTCTTACCTACTTGAATGTTCTCTTTTAATTCTATCTCTCAATAAAACTCTTGTTGACTTAACGCTTAAGGAAACAAGGGTTAGTTTTGCAACTAAGGGCCTGTTTTTTAAAACTGTTTTCTGTTCTCAAAAACAAGGAAAATAAGGAAAACACGTTTGGTTCCCATTTGTTTTGTTCTGAAAAACACAAAAAACATAAAATTCAGACAATAAGAAGAGTTTTCAGGGAACACCAAAATGGTGTTCTCTGTGTTTTCAAAAAACTGTTCTTAAGAACAATTTTCAAAAACAGGAACCAAACCGGCCCTAAGGTTTCTAATTCAATGCTTTTTACCTATTCTAATATTGTAATGGTATATATCTCATCAGATTTCAAAAAGGAAAAAAAGAAGCTGTCGTACAGTCTTCAATCTTCCTTCCCCTCTCTTAGGAATCAATCTAAAATTTTGTACTGATTGAGAATTTGTAGTTGTGTTGTTAAACTAATTTGAAGTTTCACGAAATATGATCTTGCCTTTACTAATGGGGATGCCTTTCTTCAAAACAGGTACCATACCTCAGTGCCTCATTTGGAGTCATCTATGTCCTTGTGAAACCTGCTGTAAGTACTATTATTTCTATTGAATCTCTGTCTTATTCCTTAGAGTTTGTGATGATATTCAATCATGGTTATCAACTCTATATTATCAATAAAAAAAAAATGGTTATTGACTCTATATTCAATTTTTTTAATCTTTTCTCCTCATTTCTTTGGATTCTTTCTTTTTATGTAACAGACTTATGCTATTATTTCAAAGGCATCTAGCTCATCCAATCAGGTATGTAATAGGGTATTCAAACTTGAATTGAATATCTCTATCTTGCTTACTCAAGCTCGAATCCAAGCATTAAAAACTGAATGTATGCAACTGTATTCAGTAGAATTCAACGTCATGACGTTAAATTGGAACTTGAATGAGCTAAAGTTTACAGTGCTAGATTCTAAAGAATCCAGCAAACTATTCAGGACCCGTTGAATTCACCATGTTCCTTAGCTTGTTTAGGGTTCTGTTCCTGTTCCTGTATTGAGAGAGATGATGAAAAAACATCCTGAACAATTACGATTTTCTCGTTTGTTATCATCTTTAACCTTTATCATCCTCCAATTTCATTAGATTTTGAAATGTTGTGAAGGGAAAAGCACAAGGATTCGTTGCTGGAATCCAGTCCGTAGCGAGTTTGTTATCACCACTTGCAATGAGTCCTCTGACATGTAAGTTGACTGTTGAATTAAGTGAATTCTAGAATCATTTCAATTTCAATTTCACTGCTGAATCATTTCATTATGTTGATGTTTTCTCCAGCATGGTTCCTATCTACCGATGCCCCTTTCAATTGCAAAGGTTTCAGTATCATTTGTGCATCGATATGCATGGTAAAGCCAATCTCAATCTCTCTCTCTCTCTCTCTCTCTCTCTGTTTCCCTATCTCATTTAAATCCAAACATTTTCAATTTCCCCAGATGATTGCTTTATGCTATGCTGTTTTCCTGAAAGAAGAAAAACCTGCCAATGACGATTCGAAAAACAGTATCGAAGATGTCGAAGCGCCTCTTATATCATAATTGTTGAAGGTAGAAGGATGGCATTCATCTCAAATCAGGAATCAGAGGCTGCCGATTTATGTATTCCAAGGAAAAATACATGCAATTTTGGTATTCTTTGTTCTTCCTATTGTAAATGATGGAATGTAGATACTGATTTTTGCATAATTATTTAATTTCATTTTTTCACAAATTCGAGTCTAATAATGATTAAGGTGAATCTTTGCAAAAAATGGATTGGGATCCTCATGTATTTTTTTTACCTCTATTATTCACTTTACATTATAATATTGTAATATTTTGTTCTCATGAAAACTCAAACCTAATCCCTTCCTATGCCTCACCCAACCTTGAGGCATTTCAAGCTCATGTTAAAATTTATAAAAAAAAATGTCAATGAATTTGTGAAAAAGTAATTTGACATTCATGGTAAATTGGCAACCTAGAAATTCGTAGTAATTTTTAAATATTCAATTAAATGATTTTTTTTTTCATACTACTAGCCTTCACGAGTTCATAAATGATTTCGTCGAAGTATCTATAATAATTTCTAAGTCAAATGTAATATATATATATATATATATATATATATATATATATATATATATATATATATATATATATATATATATATATATATGTGTGTGTGTGTGTTCATATGCTACATATTCTATATTTATGATAAAATTGAAAATTTGCTATTGCCTAATAAATATGACTAACTTGCCCTTAAAGCTTGGCTCAACTTGAGTCGAGTCGATACATAATCAAGTTCAAGCTTGACTCGATTAAAAAACTCGAAACTTAAAGTTGGCCCAAACTTGATCGAGTTTCTTTTCGGATGTTCGAAACTCAACTCAAAAAATAATCGAGCTCCTTGAACTCGACTCAATAAAACTTGAATCAATTAAAAAATTAATAAATAATTATATTTGAAATCGATTCTACTCGAGTTTGATTCAATTAAGCTCGAATAAATTTAAACTTAATAAGAGAGCTAAGGTTTTTTGGGTTATTTATATAGTGAAAGTATAAATGCAATTTAATAATAAAATAATAAAAATCAATTAAGCTCACAAACAGCTTGTTAAGTCAAATATTATGATACTCGAACTCGACTCGATTTACTTCGCGTTGAATTTGAATATTCTACTAAGTCAAACTTGAGTAGCTACAAGTAGGTTGACTCAAGGGCACAAAGAGCTATAATGACTCTGCATAAAGCCAATAGACGCTAATATATATATATATATATATATATATATATATATATATATATATATATATATATATATATATATATAAATCGGGATTTGATTCTTTGTATTGATATTACATAGCTTAACTTCACTAATAATGAAAGCACAAGATGTTCGACACCAAACATCTATTAATTAGAATATATTGCTGATTAAAATCGATGTTAAGTCAGGTTAGAATCAATTTAAATTAAGGGCTCTTATATGCATTGAATACATTAGAGGATGAGAACAATGGTATCAGCAAACACAAATCAAAATCAGCACTAATCAACTTCATCAAAACATACATTCAGAATATAACTTCCTTCTTTTACCACAAGTCACAGCTCAAACTCATCTTTCAACAAAGTCAAAAATAAAAAATATAAAAATTTGCAGGATATAAACCATCTGCTCAAAAAATCCAAAATTTTATTTTTGTGTATACATATAAATATTTTTTTTCCCTGGTGAGTAACAGAAAGTGATAAAGATACAGCAGAGTGCATAAACTACCTTTCGCGTGGGGGTTAAGAGATGGTTATACTGAAAAATCTTACTATGTCACATATGATAGATAGGATGATAACATAAAATTCCAGCACTGGATAAAACTAAAGCACACTCACTTTATTCGCTTCTATACAGGAACTGTGAATGCATTCATTCTCCCTGAGCTCATGATTTATCAGATCAGTTTCCAAATTATTGAGAAGTGAATTCAATTAATCCATTTGACCAGATAGAGCAGCATCTTCGTCTTCAGGATCGAATTCTTGCTCTACACCTTTGACCTATAAAAATGCAGAAAGTCTAGTCAAATAGAAGCTAAACTAAAAAAAAAAAAAAAACAAATAAATAAACATAATATAAAACAATCAAGAAAGCATATCAGGGACCATGACGCGTTATGCAACAAGGATTAGAATCAACTTTGGTTATGATGAAACGATTTGCTAAACTTAATAATGTATAAATAGAATATATTGAGTGTTCAAGGAGGCTTAGTAAGAATCAGTAGGGAAGCATAGTCTAAAATTGAATAATTGAAGAAAATTGAGTGCATAAAGCAAACTTGCATAGCCCATCATGCCTAGCTCATATGGTATAGCGCTCAACGTTTTAAAAAATGCAGGGCATATGGTGGGTCAAGGGAGGGGTCCCTGGTTCGAGTCCCAATAGGGACAGTTTACTATTTTATAACTAAAGTGTTTGACTGTCAAAAAAAAAAAAGCAAACCTACATACAGATTGAGAAAAGAGGGATTTTCCTAGATACATCACAGAAAATCATGCACAAAACCAGTGAAGCTTAAGGCAGAAGTGACGGTGAACCCAATTAAACTTGCTGCATTGAGGTTGAGACTCTTGAGAGTGAACTCATTTTCAGTGGACCAAATCATATGCATGGTTTTTGGCTACAGAATTAGGCCAAAGAAGAACATAGTGTAGAAAACAACCAAGAGAGAATTGGAGGAAAGAATTCCTTGTGTATTTTTCATTGAATTAACATGTGTATATATTTACAGGAGGGATAGTCTATATTTCCTAACTGTTACAACTCTTACATGTTAAGATTCCTAACTAGTTACAACTCTATATCTATATGTTAGGATTCCTAACTAGTTACAACTCTATATGTTAAGTTTCGTAACTAGTTACAACTCTATATGTTAACACATAGCAATTCTGATGTCTGAAAGGATTGAAGATTTCATCCCTTTGGATATGATGTCTGTTAAATGATAGGTCCAAGCCTAATTAATATGGTTACGTTTCTGGTTCTAGAAGCCCCTTGTGGGAAGGGGAACAGAATCATGATTCTCGTTGTTGGCTTCTATTTCTTCCAAGTTGAATTATTGATTCAATGTTATCAAGACCACTAACTAGGCATAAATCTAGAGAATCTAATAATAAGAGCCTTCAGGGAAAAGCGGTCAGTAACAAAACAGCATAGGAATCAGATAACCAAAAAAAAAAAAAACCTCATTCTATAGACATTTAATAACTACAAGGATTAAATAGAACCAAACAAAAATTAGCAGCCCTGAAAAATTATAGTCAGAAATTAACTGGAATTTTGCATCAAAATGTGTAACTACAATTAATTACGAGTCTAAAACTGGAGATTGCCAGGCCATGTGGATTAAATAATGTTTTGGGCAAGTGCAAAAGGATGATTGGTCTATAATTTGACAAATATGCCTCAGCACAGAGCAAAATACTACTCGGGAACTTCAGTTAAGGTTCAGTTCAGTTGAATTGAATTGAATTGAGTAATTAGGACACTTGAGAATAAATAGAACAAAGACAACTTGACTTTAGCAGTTAGGAATTTGAATCTAGCTAATTACAATATATCAAAATCAATAATAGATTAAGGTCTCAAAATGACAAAACCATACTGAAACAAAGGTTCATTATTATGTTGTATAATGAATTATAAATAGTCCGGAAGCTTTAAAATTGAAACCAATGTTTATAGAAGAGATAGTTTCACATTTATAAAATTAAGTCGTCATCAAAATGTCACAGATCTGGTGGCAGTAAAGCCTGCTGGAAGCCTTATAACTTGGGTTCAAGTCATCTGAAGTGCTTGAACACTGTTTTTACCCACAAGACACACTATAGAAATAATTGTAGCTCCTGTACATATTAATAGATTGACCAGCAAATCAAGTCGAACAAACTGCCTACATGACAACAGGTAGGCAAAGCAAAAGAAAACTATTTTGATTGCAACCTGAACCAAAACGGAGTACACTTAAAAATGCAGAGTTAATGAATATAAAGATGAAAGTCCTAGTCCCAAGGATACTTATCAAAAAAATAAATAAATAATTCCTAGTCCCAACGATGAAATTCCAGCCAACTAACTATTCCAAGGTTCATTAGACAGATTCCACAGTAACCATAAGGATAATATGGTATGATAATACACACGAATTCTTTCACCAAACTACTTTGCAAGACAAGCAATAAAGGTTCAACATTGATTGAAGGTGTTCAGCAAAGAAATTTGATACAATATCCCCATACAAGAAAGTATGTCAAAGAAGTCTGGACCTCCTTGCCACAAGCTAAGAGGGGAATGAATTACAAGAATATTGAGGAAAGCAGGGCACCTTCCATAGAATGTCAATATTGGCATGTCTAACATAAGGATGCAATAAGCTGACTAAACATACACCACCTCTACCTTGAGTTTGGAACAAATACATCAAATGCCTGAATCATTATAAAGATATCTTCAGGCATGTCAACGCATCAATTGAGAAGCAGCCAAGAGTAATTATATCTTGTGCCACAAAGATATCAAAAACCCAGAGATGAAACATCTCAACACCCAAGTTGAGCCGGCTCAACTCACAATGACAATGACCAGAAGTTCAACTCACAATCATAATGGCATGGTCTATAGTTGAGGACATTGAAACCAACATGATAAATGCACAGTGGGACCAAGAGGAATTACAAATGCATTCTGGATGAAGATAACAAGTCATAAGATAACAAGCTTGAGTGTACAACTTGACTGATGATAACTGGATTCAATGACAACTTCTACAACCTTGTATATCAGGCACGAAAGTAAGCACAATGTCAATTACACCAATGAAAAGGAAAAAATATTGACAAATTCAAGTTGAAAAGCCCAACTTTACTTGAGCTTGTAAGAAAATCTTTAGATTAGGTTCTTTGCAGCCCCTCAAACCAAGTGTCTGTCATAACATATGGTAAACCAATTACAACTTGTTTGATTAAAAGATACAACCATCTCATCCAAGAGATATAGGCTTTGGGGTAAACAGCTATAAATTCTTGTCTCTTCATCATTCACCTATATTCATATTTTAAGCATTATTATTTATGATAAATATCTTAGTCACCACGATTATATATTGGTTGAATACTTGCTTGTGAGGGTTTTGTAAATTTTTTTCAAAAGAATTAATTAAATACACCATTATTGGCCGGTTAGTTGGCTTGTGTCGTTAAACAACCAACTCTCCTAAAAGTTCAAGCTTGTAGGATTTAGGTTTAATATGGATATTATGCCTTTAACACCCTCCTTCACGTGCAACCTCATACCCGCACGTGGAGAGTCAAACAAACCAAATAGAGTCCTCCATGAACTTTCAAATCAACAAATGGGGAATAAATTGCAAAGCGGTGGTTCGAAACCAGGACCTCCTACCAAAACCAGGCACCGATACCATGTTAAACGACCAACTCTCTTAAAAGCTCAAGCTTATAGCATATATCTACTTTACATATAAATTTGTATCCTATTAGGAAACTTGTCTTATAGAGTTGTAATCTATTAAGAAGATTAGATTGGCTTTTGTATATATATATTCATAATAGATCAATGAAAAAGCACAAGGAATTTATTCCTCCAATTCTTTTGTCTTGCTGTCTACATGGTATTAGAGCCTAGGGTTCAAATTTGACCTAAAACAAGAAAAAAATTCTAGGACATCTCGGAATACATCCCAGGCCACCGAGGTTGGTGTTTGAAACACACACTTCAAGGGAGCGTGGGGCGACATTGCCTAAACAAGAATGTGCACAAGCCTCCGACGACCAAGACCACCAAGTCTAGTGGCCGAAAGGTGAGCGTGTGATCCACACGCGTCACCACAAGGATCTGTCCTATTCCCCACGCGCCGACACTTAGGGAGCACGTGTGGGCGCCTAGAGCCACATCCGGCGACGAGACTCCTCCTACAACATGGCCAACCGCCAACGGTCCTCCCCAACCACTGTCCGATGCCTACAACAGTGATTTTCAAAACATTTTGTGTCTAACAGCCCTATTTTTCTAGGGCTTCGTGCCTTTCTCCTTGATTTCTTCAAGATTCAAAGGTGTTTTGTGGATCATAGAACCACCCCATTCCAACAAAATATACGTACGCGAAGGTGATATCTTCACAAAGATCCAGTTGTTCAACAGTGAGGCTTCGACTTCAACACGTCGCCATGCTGATCATTATCCACAACCTGAGAGTTGTCATACGCTACAATCCAGACATGTAATTAATCAGAGGAAACTCGCAAAATAAAAATCAAGATTTCGGGCCGCCCATCATCAAAATCACTTCCGCCAGATCTACTTATATCAAGATATTCCATCGAGTCAAAATAAAACTTACCACATGCGAGTTTCTCCACACGTCATCGACCTAAGGCCATCACCAGCTACATGATGTAATTCAGTTTATTTACTACGCTTCGCCACACCCTTCACTTACTATTACCCTTGCATGGATCAACATCTTGTGTCCTTGAGTCAAGAACAATCTATCCACTCCTCTAATCACTGATCACACAGCTACCACAATTTCTTTAATTTAATGTGAGTAAACTCACTTTCGTGTCTTAATTGCGGTATCTCATTCTTTCCCGATCATTGCCCGGTTTAGGGATCTTTCGTGAAGCGGGTTATTGGTCAGGAAGCGAGTGCAGGGGTCACCTCTACATCCTTGAAACAGGTGCCAAAATCCGTTGCTTGTTCTGGGTTTGTTACCCCATTGAGCTTTCATTATCGCTGGAGTGTCCTTCTCTCCCTTTGTTGAAGAAGCTATATCCTCGATTTTCCTAGCCCTATCCTCATTGAGCGTAGGTCGTGTCAATATGCTAAGCTTCATCAAGTGCATTTGAGTCTAGAGTCAATGGCAGGCTTAGCTCCTTTTGAGGTAGTTCATTCGGATAATGGGGTCCATGTAGTGTTTCAAGCGAGTTTATTATTTTTTGTTACATTTGTCGATGATTATTCGCGAACAACTAGGTTATATTTAATGAATAACCATTCAAAGTTATTTTCTAACTTTCGTGCCTTCTGTGCTGAAATTCACACTCAGTTTCATGTTTTTGTTCAAAATTTGAAAAGTGATAATACCAAAGAATATTTTTCTGAACAATTTCAATCATTCATACTTCAGAATGGCATCTTTCATCAGACATCTTATGTTGATACTCCTTCTCAAAATGGAGTTACTAAAAGAAAAAATAGGCACCTTGAAACTGCTCGGGCTCTATTATTTCAAATGCACATGCCTAAGCATTTTTAGGCTGATGCTGTTTCCACAGCTTGTTTTTTTATTAATTAGATGTCTTCCTCTGTCTTGAATTGGGTCACTCCGTAGCAAACCCTCTTTCCCCATAAATCTTTGTTTGGGTGTACTTGCTTTGTTCGGGATGTTTGTCTACATGTGTCTAAACTCGATCCTAAGTCATTGAAACTCGAGTTCATAAGGGGTACAGGTGTGACTGTCCCACTCTTCGATGTTACTTTGTGTCTACTGATGTTACATTCTTTGAGACTACCCCGTTTTCCCTTTCTTCTCCTGTTACTAATCAGGTGGAGGATCATGAAGCTCTTACTCCAGCTCCCATTCCTATTAAACCTCCCATCACTCAGGTATATTCTCAGCACCAGAACCCTCCAGACTCTAGTGACAGCTTGCAATTTAGCCGTCATCGGATCCAGTCAAGAAATCATGATCTTGAATTTACTCTTTCATAAAGGTAAACGTTAGTGTACTCATCCAATCTCTTCATTTGTTTCCTATAACCATTTATCGTCTTCCTCTAGTTCCTTTATTGCATCTCTTGAATTGATCTCTCTTCCTCTAACTGTCCGTGAGGCTTTTTCTCACCTTGGTTGGCGTAGTGCTATGGTAGAAGAAATGCAGGCTTTAGATGACAATGGTACTTGGAACTTGGTACAGTTACCTACGAGGAAGAAAGTCATTGGATGCCGCTGAGTTTTTGCAGTTAAAGTTAATCCTAATGGTTCAGTTGCTCGATTGAAAGCACGACTTGTGGCTAAGGGGTACGCTCAAGACCTATGGCGTGGACTATTCTGACACTTTTTCCCTTGTTGCTAAGATGACATCTGTTCGGCTTTTTATTTCCCTGGCTGCTACTTATCATTGGGATCTCCACTAGCTTGATATTAAGAATGTATTTCTTCATGGCGACCTTCAGGAGGAGGTGTATATGGAACAACCTCCAGGGTTTGTTGCTCAAGGGGAGATAAGGAAAGTTTGTCGTCTTCAGAAGTCTTTATATGATTTGAAAGCAGTCGTAATGGAAGTAGTTTGAGTATTCGATATTAGCGGATTGAAGGGTGGCATGCAAAGTAAATCGACCACTCAGTCTTCTCTGGGGAGCGTTTATGTATCATTTTGTTGGTAGTGTATGTGGATGATATTGTTATCACTGGGAGTGACTCTAAAGGCATCTCGTCACTTAAGTCCTTTCTTCAGAGCCAATTCCATACAAAGGACTTAGGAATGCTAAGATACTTCTTAGGCATTGAAGTTATGCGAAGCAAATATGGAATCATCTTATCTCAAAGGAAATATGTGCTTGATCTATTGTCTGAGACTGGAAAGTTGGGGGTAAAGCCATGTAATTTCCCTATGGTTCCAAGCATACACCTTACTAGAGAAGACGAAACATTTGAGGATCCTGAGAGATATAAAATACTAGTTGGGAAGCTAAATTACCTTTCATTAACTCGTCTTGATATTGCCCACTTAGTCAGTGTTGTAAGTCTATATATATAAGCTCAATGATGACCATTAGGCGATTGTTGAGCGATTCCATGTTGCCAAGTGGCGAGGCGGGGTATTTTATCACGATGATCATGGGCATAAACGAGGGAGGTGGAGTGTTTTTGGCAACGCGGTGGGCGAGGATCTGGGGAAGGCGGAAGTCGCGAGTGCGTGTGTGTTTGTTGGAGGGAATCCAGTCTCATGGAAGATTAAGAAACATATTGTTGTCTCTCGATCTAGTGTAGAGTCTAAATATAGAGCGATGGCACAGTCCGTGTGTGAGATCATTTGGCTTCATCAACTCTTGATGGAAGTCGGTATTGAGACACCAGTCCTAGCAAACCTTTGGTATGACAACTAGGTCGCCCTTCATATTGTAATCCTGTGTTCCATGAGCAGGCCCAAGCGTATTGAGATAGATTATCATTTCGTTAGGTGAGAAAATCTGACTAGAAACGATTTCTACAAGATATGTGAAGGCGGAGAACAATTAGGGTGATATCTTACTAAGGCCCCTAAGTGGAGACCGAGTTAGTTATCTATGTAACAAGTTGGGCATGATTAATATATATGCTCCAACTTGAGGGGGAGTGTAATAGCATATATCTACTTTACATATAGATTTATATCCTAATAGGAAACTTGTCTTATATAGTTGTAATCTATTAAGAAGATTAGATTGACTTTTGTATATATATATTCATAATGAATCAATGAAAAAGCACAAGGAATTTATTCATCCAATTATTTTGTCTTGTTGTCTATAGGGTTTAATATGAATATCATGCCTTTAACAGTCTAGATGAAACAAAATCACAATTGGTTAAAGAATTTGAGAATCCTATTCGCCCTCCCCCTAGAACATTCTTAGGTAACCTACAATAAACATGGTTTTGCATGAACAATTATGTTTTCAAGAGTAAGTTCAACTAGTTTAAAAACTCATGAATGCATGTATACTCTTGGAAGAATAGGATATAAAGTTGGAGTATGGAAAGCCATCAGAAATGAGTGGAAGGGTATAAAATGCAAGTCTCACTTTTCAGTTGGGAATGAAAGAAGGGCTAAATCATCTTCTCTTTTTCAAGGCAATTTAATGATTAGGATCTTGAGAAAGTGGAGATTCTCTTTTAGAATTGCAATCCTTCTCAATTAAAAGGCAGGGTAAGAACAAATTGAGATTGAACGAGTCCAACAAGGATTTTGTGAATTGGTTGAGCTTTGATATATTTTTTGATTTGACTTTTGAAAAAAAAATGAAGGTGTAGATAATGAATTATACGGACTCATAGGGATTAAGGGACAAATTTTGGACGTAATGGAGGGCACTGCAATGGAAATTTTACCAAAGTGCTCCATCCGCCAGTATTGGGAACTGGAGAACCTGTGACCCACTCTTGGATGACCCAAAAATTGAGAATGATACTGCCATTCCCCTTAGATGTTCTTAGGTAACATTAGACACAACTTCAGCATTGAATATTAATGTTTAAACTAGTCGACATTAACTTGCCTTGATATAACAAACAATAACTTATCCTATAAATACAATAAACAAATTAGTACAAGAGGAGTTGTTTATTAGGAGTAAATTCCCAACTGCAAAAACTTATGGATGCATGAAGACATGGATAATGTTCTACAGACTTGTAAATGGACAAATGTCAGACAAGGGAGGACACTATCATGGAAGGTGTGCCAGAGTGTTTCCTTCACCCGTATGGGAAACAGCAGATTTTTTTTTTTTTTTTATCAGTAAAAAGCAAATATTATAAAGATAGAAAAAGTTCCCAAGAGTACATAGGTCGTGAACAAAAAGGAGCCAAGAAAAACCAGACAAGAATAAACCCAAAAACCCTACCTACTCCCCAACCAAGTGAGGAAGTTCAAAACAGAGTTTGTGTTATCAATACTATACAGGTTAGCTCAAGTCCACAAATTGGATACAAAATTAGCATTAATCCTTTGGGCGGTAGCGCCGTTCTGAAACATGACCTATTTAGCGGCCAAAAAGTCCAAAACAGGCACAAAGGTGCTGTCATCTATATTTTTAAGTTTTTACCTAGCGGCTCCTTGCGGCGAAAGGAATTATGTGGTGAGCAGGGGAAAGCCCAGCTAATCCCAACAATTGACAAAAAAAGATTCCACAACATTTTAGCACTTTTACAGTGGATCAACAAATGGTCTGTGGTCTCCTCTTCCTCCTCACACAGAAAACATCTATATGCAAAAGTCATTCCACGGCGTTTAAGTTGATCCAACTTAAGCACTTTACCCTAAGTAGGAAACCATGCAAAGAATCCTATTTTTGGAGGCAAGGGCTGGATTCCATATCAAGCGATAGGGGAAATCAATAGCGGGGGAGGGATCTAAGCCTTTATACATGATCTTTACCGAGAACCCTTTTTCCTTGACATCCTTCAACAGTAACCTGTCCTCACCCAAAGGGCAGAAATTTTGATCGCAAAGAGTTTGTAGGAATCTTTCCACCTCTTCTATCTCCCAGTCATTGAGAGGTTTTAGGAAGGTTAGGGACCAGCACCCAACCCCCCTGCCACTATCCTAGATGTCCGCAACCATGGCCTCTTTATTCAAAGCCAAATTGAAAAGTGAGGGGTAAATAGAACACAACGCCTCCTCTCCGCACCAAACATCTTTCCAGAATTTGATCATCCTTCCATCCCCGAGGGAAAAGACCGCGTTTTGAGAAAAACTAGGCCACTCTTTCCTAATTTCGTTCCATAAACTCATCCCATAATTACCTCCGAGGTCACAGGTATGCCAACCTCCATTAGTCTCGCCAAATTTACTACATATAACCTTTCTCCAAAGCGAATTTCTATCGTTGGCAAACCGCCAACTCCATTTACATAACAAAGCCTTATTCATCTTAGAGAAGCTTTTTATCCCAAGGCCCCCTTTTCTCTTATCTGTGCACACAGTGGCCCAGCTCACCAGAGAAACTTTCTTATCAAGATTGCTCCCTCCCCAAAGAAACTATCTTTGAATCCTTTCCAATCTAACCTGAACTTTACGAGGCATTCGGAAGAAGGTAATAGAATGGGAGGCGGAGCGAGTCTTTGCGAATGAAGTGACCCTTAGCCCTTTGAAATATCTTTTGAATCTTCTAGGATGCCAACCTCTTTCGGGGAATCTCTCTTCCAGCCAGGGTCCCGAACACTTAGTGCCTTATGCTTGGCTTTAAGGGAAGGCAGTGGGCCGTAGGGAGGGATCGACTTTACATCCCGACTCGAGGCCCGGCTCCTCCAGATTAGCCCACCCGGGCCCCGGTGGAATGATTTCACTCTTGTTTAAGTTAATTTTCAAACCCGACACCGCTCTGAACCACATCAAAGTCCAGCTCAGAAACTTTAACTGATCTTTGTCGGTCTCACAAAAGAAGAGCGTGTCATCGGCATAGAGGAGGTGGGAAATAACCAGCTCCTCACCTCTCCCATTTGCAATCCACGCTACAGAGAAGATGTTCCTTCTTGGTAGCGTGGTGTGAGCGGAGTTGTGCCTCTTGGATGGCATAAAAATTTAAAATGTTACCACTTTCTACAATATGGCTTTAGAACAAGCAATGTAGCATTTATAAACATCTAAATCCATATGGATGATTGAAATATGCAATGCCAGCCATGAAGCACAATTTGATGGGTGCACATTGGTCCATAGATTTTAGACTCCAATGATGAATGTATGAGCATAGAAATTAATGGTTGTTACCTCAGGTACATAGTGCATCAGCATATTTTCAATGCCAGATTTCAGAGTGACAGATGAGCTAGGGCACCCACTACATGCTCCTTGCATTTTTAGTTTAACTATTCCTGTTTCCCTGAGGAAGTAAACACATATAACCAATGAAAACAATGTCATATAAGGGAAATGAAATTTATATATCAGTTGTGTCCTCAACATTCAACTTTACTTCTAACTAGATGAAAGGAATCTCACAGATCAAATCCCCGATACTCGATGTCCCCACCATCATCTTGAACTGCTGGTCGAATACGAGTCTCCAACAGTTCTTTGATCATTGCTACAGTTTCAGAATCATCCTGTCATGACAACAAGAGAGATGTTTATATGCAAAATATTTATGCAGAAATTACTAAATACATTCAGAAAATATTTGAAATTAAAACATATTTGAGTTCCAGGTGTCAATATATTGTGTCTAGTCATCTTGAACCCTCTCCAGAGTCCGGACCATCTGGACCCAATTGACCATACACTTTTATGCAACAGCATGTTAGATCAATGAGATCCTGCTGAAATTCATAACTGATTTGCACAATGCAAAATGGCTGAACAAGACTCATGTCGTTGATCAAGTCTCCTAAACACTTCATGTCAGTAATGAGACATTTGACATACCATATAACAGGGAACATGTTAAGCACCTTATAAATGACTTATGAAGGAAAAGCAAAAATATTCAGCAAAAAATAGTTTAGAGATCTAACAATTCATATTTTACTTGGAATCTTTTTTAATTTTATTGACATTAGTCTAATAGTTTATTCCTTCAAATTTTTATTTTAGTTTCTATTTGATAAGGAAAGCAGTCAAATTTTTGCTAGGAAATAAATTTGAAAAAGCACATAAGAAAATTATTTTAGCTTTGAATATATTTTTAATTTCCTTAACTCTTTCTTTCCTTCCAACTTTCCACACTACTACTTTACCTTAAACAATAAAAAGTCCAAAGTAAAATGAAATTTAGCCAAAGTAAGGTGGGAAGTCTCAATTGCAAGATCAGCTATTGAGCACCTTATTATTGTTAAACAATGAAGTGCACATTTTAGACAATATGCAACTTCAACGGAGAAAACATGGACGGCATGTAAATATCTCACTGTTAGATGTCTTTTTTAATGATGTGTAAAAAGAAGAATCTCTCACTGTTAGATGTCTGCTAACAGATCCATAAAAAACTCTAAACTTCTAGCTTTTGACCCTAATCTTTTAGCTGCACTCACATCTACTGTTTGGAAATGTAGAAACAATCAAGAGAGAATTGGAGGAAAGAATTCCTTGTATTTTTTTCATTAAATTAACATGTGTGTATATACAGGAGGGATAGTCTATATTTCCTAATCTGTTACAACTCTATATGTTAGGATTCCTAACTAGTTACAACTCTATATGTTAAGTTTCCTAACTAGTTACAACTCTATATGTTAACACTCCCCCTAAAGTTTGAGCATAGATGTCAATCATGCCCAACTTGTTACATAAATAGCTAACCCGGTCCCCACTTAGAACCTTTGTGAAAATATCACCCAATTGTTCTCCCGTCTTCACATATCGTGTAGAAATCAAACCAAGTTATATTTTCTCTTGAACGAAGTGACAGTCAATCTCAATATGCTTAGTTAGTTCATGGAATATAGGATTTGAGGCAATATAAAGGGTAACCTGGTTATCCCACCAAAGTTTTGCTGGGACCACAGTCTTAATGCCGACTTCCATCAAGAGTTGATGAAGTCACATGATTTCACTTCATGACATGTCGTTTGCTTTCTATATTCGACTCTGCGCCAGATAGGAAACAACCCTTTTTGCTTCTTACTCTTCCGCTGAGACTAGATTTCCACGAGCAAAAACCACGATGTCCGGATGTGGATCTCCTATCTTCCTTTGACCCTGCCCAATCAGCATGTGTGAAGCACTCAACCTATTATGCCCATGATTACCATATAGAATACCTCGTCCCGAAGCTCCTTTCAGGTAACATAGAATATGTTCTCTGATTGCACGTTGTCGACGAGTCGGGGAAGACGTGCTTGTATTGACTTACAGCGTGCATTGGGTGTCTTGATATCGGGACAAGTTACTATAAGGTAGTTCGACACCGGCTAGTATTCTATATCTCTTGGGATCCTCGAACAAGAAATCGCTATCTGGTAAAGGTGTGCGCGAGAACCATGGGAACTATGGTTTGCTCGATTTTAGGTCTCGAACAATAAATCAAGCATATTTCCTTTGAGATAAGAAGATTTCGTATTTCTTTCAGCATAAGCTTCCAACACCCAAAGAGAAATATCTAAGCATCCCTAAGTCCTTTGTATGAAGCGGCCATGAAAGAAAGGACTTAAGGGATGAATTCTAATAGAGGCAGCTCCGTGATCATGATATCATCCACTGTCGCCACCAGAAGCGATACAGGCGGGTTAGATGAAGCCAGGTGTCAGTTACTCTTACATGAGCCAAATTTCTCAACGACTCTTGAATTTACGAACCAAGCACGGGGACTACGCTTGAGGCATACAACAACTTAGAGGCGACAAACCTTCGATCTCCCCACGGGCAACAAACCACGGAGTTACTCCATATATACCTCTTCCGAATCGCCATGAAGAAGGCGTTTTTAATATCAAGGCGATGAAGATCCAAATTCACAGTGGCGACCATGGAAATAAAAGCCCAGAGACAAATATCATCTCTTAGCAATGAGGGAAAATGTATCGAATGAGTACCTTGGAGTGCAGTGTACCCTTTGGCCACAAGTCGTGCTTTCAATCGGGCATTTGAACCATCGAAGTATTAACTTTGGGCTATGAAGACCCGGTGACATCAATGGCTTTCTTCGATAGGTATGTATCGAGTTCAAGTCGCCAAATTTCGTTGAGCATCCATCTCCTACATCCAGCACTACGCTAACCAAGGTGAGACAAGACTTCCTGAAAAGTGTTAGGCAACAAAATAGAGTCCAAAGAAGCAATAATGAACATGACTGAGAAGACAACTGGTTATAGGTGCAAAATGAAGAAATTGGATGAACACACTGACGTCTACCTTTACGAAGAGCAATAGGGAGATCATCATTTGGAACTAGATCTGATGTCGAAGCAATCGGTGGAGGACAGGGCGAAATTGGGTTCTAGGCGTCGAGTGTAGACACGAGTGATAGGAGGCTTCTTTGTAAGCATAGGAGGGCCACGGGAGGGCAATAGTATACACTAAGCGGAGTCATGCGCCTCTCCTTGACTAGTGTGGGTCGAGGGTGAAGAGAAAGGGACATTCTCAAAAAACTTGATATCCGTAGAAACCAAGTACCTACGAAGACTAGAATTAATGGCTGCTTTATTGCCTTTTGAACTGGAAAATAACCCGAGAAAGATACATTTTAAAGATTTATGGTCGAGGATTTAGATACGGGACGAACATCTTGAACAAAACAGGTACATCCAAATATCTTAGGCTCAATAGGGAATAGAGGTTTATTGGGGAAAAGGATGTGATACGAAGTGTCCCAATTCAAGACTGATGAAGGCATCCGGTTAATCAAAAAACAAGTTATGGAAACAGCATCGGCCCAAAAATGCTTGGGCACATGCATCTAAAATAATATAGCTCTAGCAGTTTCAAGGAGGTGTATATTCTTCCCCTCAGCAACTCCATTCTGAGCTGGAGTGTCAACACAAGAAGTCTGATGAAGGATGCCATGTTGAAGCATGAAGGATTGAAATTGTTCTCAAACATATTCTTTTGCATTATCACTTCTCAGATTTTGAACTTAAACATGAAATTGAATATGAATCTCAGCACAAAAGGCACGGAAATGAGAAAACAACTCATAGAGGTTTTTCATTAAATATAACCAAGTGCTTCATCAACAAAAGTGACAAAGTATCGAAACCCGGTTGGGGACACAACTGGGCACGAACCCCACACATCTAAATAGACTAACTCAAAATGAGCACTAGCTCGTTTATTAACTCTAGGACTATAACTAAGGCGATGACGTTTTGAAAATTGACAAGACTCGCAATCGAAGGATAGCAAACTCGAAAATTAAGGACACAATTTCTTTAATAATGGAAGCGAAAGATGACCTAATCGGCAATGTGTTTCAAATGGTGTAGTGACTCCAGAACAAGAAATAGGTCTTGGGACCGTAGGATCAAGGATGTATAAACCCCTAAACTCACGGCTTCTACCAATAATCTACTTCGTCATAAGATCCTGAAATAGACAAAAATCAGGAAAAAATGAGATATAACACTTATTACTCGAGGTTAACTTGCTAACGGGACATCAAATTAAAGAGATAAATTTAGTGACTCAAAGTGATGTCAAAGGGAGATAGATGGAGTGGAGCACGGTGTGCCTAACCCGAAACACATGGTGAACACATGAATGATCCATCTGCCAGAGTGACAGTGGAAGGTGAAGGTTGTGACTAAAAGGTAGAGAAAATACTAGAGTTACCTGTCATGTGATATGTGGCTCCAGAGTCAATGACCCATTTAGAAGATGAAGAAGATACAAGGCATTTATTCGGGTTACCCGACTTCGGCCAATAGCGATGTCCGGAGTAGATGGAGATCTCGATGAGTCACATTACAATTGGAACTACGGCTAATTCGCGGTGAGAACTAAAGCGGTGATCGGATGCCTCGGTATTAAACTATATGAGCATAATGAAATTTACGATTTCGATTACATTTCTTCTGATCTCGTATCACATGGCGGGCCCTACTTAAAGCGTAATAACAAACGACACCGCCTCGAGGAACCAGGGCCTGTAGTGTTATCGCACGGACCATTGTTTCCTGTTCGTTTGCCTCTCATTTCGATGGTTTACATCGATAAAACCTTTGCTTATGCAGGCAAATACAAGGGTAGATGAAGAGAAAAAGAGGATGATACCTCGGTCACGAGAAGAATCCACGCTAAAGGTCTCTAGAGATGACATCTCGAATTTGCGGATAGGAGAATCTGGGCCTTAGCTAAATCATACTCAAAAGGAAGAGTGGCAAGAAATCTCATAACTGTCATCTGTTCTCGTTGACTTTGCTGAACTTTGACATCTAGACTAAAGGGCATAAGCATATTAAGTTCTTCATGTATCTTTTTGTAGGCCATAAAAGATTTGCTGAAGACGAGGTGGCGATCTTTGTTTCTCTAATCGATAGAATGCTTTACACACACATCAAATATCGAAACATTCCCCTTTCCAAAAACACAAAATCGAATAATTCATTAGCTCTTTAACAAATTCCGCGGTGATTAACGAGGAGTCCGATACCTTGTTGTCGATAGGGTGAGATTTAGATGAACAAGCGAGCATCCTCCTCCATCCATTGCTCTTTGAATCATGGTGGCAAATCCCTTAGTGAGGTGTATATATTACACTCTGGCCCATTATATTGAATTATTTGCTCCATTCGAATGGATTGGGACCAGTTAGTTTGTCTTCCGTGATTTTGAACATTATCGGGACCACTTCGGGCTTCGGTGTCGGTTTCTTCTCCACTGAATCACTCACTATGATACCACAGGAAGAAGATCAAGAGCAGAGAGCACTCTTAGAACTCAGATTTTGGAAAAATCAAGCAAAAACCCTAGAAAAAGGGGGTTGTCGGACTATGAAACACTTGAACTACCATATCTAGGAACCAAACGAAGCGAGTGTACAGGCCTTGTTGGCGGCAAGCTGACCACTGAAGAAGGGCCGGGGTCGAACGTTGAGGAGTGCCCACACTGGCGAGATGCCCGAGGCTTGCGGCGCGCATGGGCTTTGCAAGCTTGGAATCAGGCCACGGTTTTGCGGCCTAGCTAGTCGGCCCGGCGGGCCCCTCCTATCTGGGACGGTGAGACTCCACGCCTCTAGGTGGGTGTTTCAAAAGTTACCCTCCCGAAATGAGCCCTAGATTGAAAAATCCTCCAAAAATTCTCGAGACTCTCGAGACCCTAGGCTCACGATACCATGTAGAAACAATCAAGAGAATTGAGGAAAGAATTCCTTGTATTTTTTCTTCATCAATTAACACGTATATATACGTGAGTGATAAATATATATTTCCTAATATGTTACAACTCTACATGTTAGGATTCCTAACTAGTTACAACTCTATATGTTAAGTTTCCTAACTAGTTACAACTGTATATGTTAACAAGAAACAAATATAATAATGCCCATGCTCATGCATAATAAAACTGCGGTGCTTAACATGATTAATAACATTAAACAAACTCAAAGGGCACTCCTGTTAAAAACAAATAAAGAGAGCATGCATGATATAAGGTTCAAGGAGATACTTCATGAATAGCTGTGTCCATTGCTGCTGTGGTATTGGAGTCAAGGAACAGTGGTTTTCCAGATGAATAAAAGTCCATGATTGCAGCAAAAATTTCAGGTTTTATAAAATCCCAAGAAGCATCATCTGACTTTGTTACAGTTACAAAATCTGATCCATAGAAAACTCGAGTAATTCCTGCAAGCCAGAAGAGGAGAGTCTACAAGGTTAGTTTGGCTAACAACAATCAAAAAAATGAAAATTTTGAGATTAAAGAGAACTTAGTTGCATCTGGTCTAAGATACAGAGGAAATGAGATCTTTATGCATGAATTTTCTATTATGGGGTGCTCTATAGCATTGGTCTAGATAACCGTGTCAAATGCAAGCATGTGTATTGGTGATGATCCTTCACAACTCAAATTTTGGGATACAGGTGATTGGCTAAAAATTGATCCAAAAAGAGAAATCAAGTACTGGGACACAGCATAATAGAAGAAAGATCAATTAAAAATGAATTGGAAGAGAATATATTTTTTTAAAGTTATCATTTTTTCACTTTCATCCATCATTTTCCTCTTATCCTTAGATATTCTTACATAAGTTCATTTTAAAAAAAAAAATCTTCTTCTTCTTCTCTAACACAATCATTACTAAGAAAGTTGAAAGGATAAAAAGGTATCAATGAATAAATCGAATAGCTACACTCAAAGTAAAATAGGAGTGTCCAACAAGAATCTCACACCCACACCCATGTTTGTCATTTATGAAGAGAGAATTTGCAAGAAGATTTTTTCCATCAACTCCAATCTTAAACCTTCGAATTCCTTTCCTATATCTTGGAAAACATTTCAAGCTTAGCTTATTCATATGAACACTCATAAAACAAATTGACCACCATATTAACCCAAATACACGCACACACAAGCATTAAAGGAAGGACAAGATTACCATCAATTCCATATAGGCCTTTTGCTAGTGGAGAATTCATAGCCGATCGAGCATTTGGAAAGTCTGCACTCCCTACTTCCATAACTGGCTTTCCAGGATAGAACATGAGAGACGCGGGATTAGGTGTGGACTGAGTTTGAATGAACATCGTCCTCCTCTGCCCTGAGCACAGCAGCACCATAACAAAACTATTCAAACATGTCCATCAAGGGTCTCAATTTTGTTTTAAGAAAGAAATAAAGAACTTTATTAATGAGAAAGTTCCAATGAGATATACCTCAAAGTAACATGAACAAAAGAAGAAAAACTTTCTACAACACCAAACAAAAAAAAAAAAAGCCTATGAAGGCTCAAAAAACAATGTGTCTCTCAGAGGCATTCAAGAAGCCCACTATTACTTCACTGATAAAACAAAAAAAAAAAATCATATACTCATGAGTAAGCAGATTGTGAGTTGGACAGCATAAGAAAGGGTGCCCCACTGTCTTACACTAAAAAAAAAAAAAGTCAGATCATTCCATTAACAAAAACTCTAAAGCCGTGTTTAGTTCCTGGAAAGTACTGAGGAAAAAATGTGAGAGGAAAATTATTTTATCATGTTTGGTTGTTTTACAATAATTTATAAATAAAAACATGAAATCATATATGATTAAAATCAGTTAGAAATTTTATATTTTAAAATTATTTGATCTTCAAAACGATGATTTAAAATAAATTCAATGAGTTTGAAGGTGCAAATAAAAATAATATTTCGACTTTTAAAGCTATTTTTATTTTCCTTCACTTTTTCTTTACTAAGTAAATATTCCTTTCTATTTTCTTTGCCTTGAATTTCCCTCAAATTTTCCAAGAACCAACCGTAACCTAAAGGAAGTTCAGACAACGAAATAACATAAATTTCACCTGCTAATTAACCAGGAGTGTGTCTGTGAGTGTGACTCTCTCTATCTATCACATAATTGTAGATCCCGTGTTCGTTCTCAAGACAAAAACAATGTATTCGTGTTCGTTCAAAAAACACAAACCAAAAATAATATGAAGGAAACAAACCTGCAGTACAAACATTAATTAGAAAGCATATCAAGGCAGCGATAACGTTGTGTCGGCCCAAGGCGAATTTGGCGCACTCGGCTTGTCACGAGATAGTGGACAATCGTCTCCCAAGATAGAACGGATCTCGTTCCTCCGATGAGTGCGGTCTCGGAGGACCCAGAAGCGAGCTTTCGGCTTGCGAACAATGGCACGAATGGCGGTGATGAAGTGAAAATAGTTTTTGTTATTTTGAAAAATGAAACTTGAAGGAGTATAAATAAGCCGGGGAAGTGTCTCCACGAACAAACATGTCTGTTGAAAAGTATGAACCAAACAATGTGCATTGAGGCAAGGCAGAACCGGCCGGCGGACGGCGCTCACGTGGAAACCGACCTGGCTTGGCGATAGGTCCTCTCCGCTTCCACAAAGTGGGGTGCCACCGTGAAACCCATTTGAGGCTCAACTATTTAACCCTCTCTCCCTTCTTGTTTCTATTCGATGTGGAACAACACTTTTCTACATTCAAATATGGGTTTTGTGGATTCCAAATTGTAATCCCCACATGAATGAAAAGATCAGATGTCATCTCTCTGTGTATGCATGAGATGCAAAGTGCAATTATTCCATGAGAAAACGTTACATCGGGATAAGTAGTCTAAGACTTTGAACTTTCCTTAGAAACCTATCGGGGTTACTCGGTCAATCAGTAGACTTGATGTCTTTAAACTGTCGACCGTTCGTGTAAGCCTAGACAATAGAAATCACACAACTGTTTCTCGAATAAAATTGGTTCTCTTGTTGTCGTTTTGTGAGCAGCGCGCGCAGTCTCGTAGTGTTTTAGAGGAGGTCGGCGCTGCAGATTCTACATGACTGACCCTCACTTCACACTCACGCATAGGTGATTTATGAACATATAGTTTCATAATCATTAAAAGCTTTTGTAGCAGCCCAGCGTATCTTGTCTTTATCGGGAATGGGTAAAACAAATTAGATAATCTTCTATTTGTCTTACGTAACTTAGTTGTCCCTTTGAACCTAGATCACAGGATCTCAGTCAACTAGGTAGGGTGTCGCTATGATGACTTGTTTAGAGCCTTAAACCCATTCCCTTGATGTTTTTGCAATCATCTCTCTAGTTAGGCCTTTTTGTCAATGGATCACTTAATATTTTCTTTTGACTTCACATAGTCTATGGTGATAATTCCCTTTAGAAAGTTGTCTTGCGTGTGTGTCTTGAAGCCGTATGTGTCGAGACTTACCATTATACATGACATTCCTGGCCTTCCTATTGCCGGCTTGACTATCACAATGTATCTCCCGGCGGAGCCTTTGGTTTAGGCGGTGGAATATCTTCCAAGAAATTTCGAAGCCACTCGGCTTCTTCACCGGCTTTATCCAAAGCAATAAATTCTGATTCCATAGTGGATCTAGCAATACAAGTTTGTTTGGATGATTTCCAAGATTCTTCTTTGCACAGTGTGAATGCATATCCACTTGATTTGTGTCTTTAGTGTCGGTTATCAATTGCATCACGTATCCTTCCAGAATGCTATAGGATATTACATTGTAATGCAAGCATAATCTTAGTATGCTTTAAGTAGCCCTGATAAACGTTTCATAGCTTTCCAATGATTTTCATTTGGACCTAGCGTAATCGACTTAGCTTGCTAACCCGCCTGACTATGTCCGGCCTAGTACGATTCATGACATACATTAAAGCTGCACCAATATCTTAGCATCTTCATTTGAGAGCTTTGATTTATGATATTCTTAGAAAGATGTAAATTCAACATCTATCGGGTCTTCTTTGGTACAATACCTAGATTCTTGCGCGCCAAGAATCGTTTCAATATAATGGGATGTGATGAGCTAATCACTCGGATGTCTTATGGTTTACTTCTACAAAATAACATTCAATGACCCCCATATCTTTCATTTCAAATTTACTTGCAAGCAAGCATTTGATTTTCTTAATAGTCTCACCATCACTTCCTGTTATAAGCATATCGTCTACATATAGACATAAAATGGCAAAGCAATTCTGAGTTTGCTTAACATATACATTTATCGCTCATTAATCTTGAAACCATTCGACAACATGACTTGGAGTCGAATTTGGCATGCGCCATTGTTTTTTGGTGCTTGTTTCAATCCATAGAGTGACTTGATAAGCCGACATACTTTTCGCTCTTGTCGGAACAATGAACCCTTGGTTGTTCCAAATATATTTCTTCTTCGAATCTCCGTTTAAGAAGAAGTAGTTTTACATCCATTTGATGGATTTTAAGCTTATACACATTTGCTATAGCAATTAGCATCCTTATAGATGTAATTCTAGTAGCAGTGAATAAGTATCAAAATAATCAAGACCTTCTCGTTGCTTGTATCCTTTACTACAAGCCCTGGCCTTATATTTATCCAATAGCACCATCCGCTTTCATTTTCCTCTTGAAAATCCGCACATTATGTGGTTTATTACCCGAAGGAAAGGTCGACTAATTTCCATGTATGATTTGACAAGATGGATTCAACTTCACTATTGATAGCTTCTTTGAGCAGAATACGCGTCGAAACTGCTGAATGTCTGAGTTCATTCTCCAGCCAGATACGTTAAATCGAGGTCAAAAGGCATTAGAGTCCTTTGTCTTTACTCGTCTAGGTTCATCCTCCATTGGATCACTTCTAGATATAGTATCTGAGACCTCTTATTATTATCAATAGACTCATATACTATGTTATACGGAAATATATTTTCAAAGTAGGCGTCCCTTGATTCAATGATCGTATTGACATGTATATCTGGGATCTCTGACTTGTGAACAAGAAAACGATATGCATTGCTATTCTGAGCATATACAATAAAAACACAATCAATAGTCTTTGGTCCTACCTTAACCTTTTTAGGCTTAGGAACCGCAACTTTAGCCAAACACCCCCACACTTTGAGATAATTCAAGTTAGGCATTCTGCCTTTCCATTTCTTATAGGGAGTTTGTTGTGTCTTTTGTGGGGTACTCTATTTAAAAAATAAAATTATTGTTAAAACAACTTCCCACAAGTGCATGGTAAACTAGAACTATTCAACAATGCATTCATTGTTTCCTTTAAAGACCGGTTTTTCCTTTCCGCCACTCCATTAGATTGTGGTGTATAAGGAGTAGTCATTTGGTGAACGATACCAAACTCGGTATAAATTTCCTCAAATGGAAATTCATATTCACCTCCACTGTCACTCCTTATGATTTTAATTTTTGTATTCAGCGAGTTTCAACTTCGGCCTTATAAGATTTAAAAGCATTCACAGCCTCATCTTTGCTACTAAGCAAGTAAACATAACAATACTTGCGATCATCTATAAAAGTAATAAAATACTTATTACCACCTCTTGACGGTATTGATTTCATATCGCATATATCTGTGTGTGGTAAATCTAAAGGTTACCTGAAACTCTATTATCTCTAGTGGAAAGGGGAACTGAAAATTTAGATTCAACGCCGCAGCTTGGCATTTCTCATGGGCAGTCAAAGTCGACAGTCCCATATTCATTAATTTCTTTATTGACTTATAGTTAACGTGTCCTAGTCAAGCATGCCAAATGTTAGAAGACTCAAGCACATAAGAAAAAGCAACTTTATTCAAATCATCCTTGGTTACAATAGTCATTACATTGAGCTTGAACAAACCATCACTCAAATAACCCTTTCCTATATACATCTCATTTTTGAGAGTACAAACTTATCGAGATACAAAAACCAACGAAGCCATTCTTGCTAAGGAAGGCGACACTAAATTCTTGCGAACATCGGCACATCACGAGAACATTAATTAGTGTCTGATCTTTCCGGATGTCATCTTTAGAGCAATCTTCGACACCGCCTTGACCTTAGAGGTTGATGAATTACCCACATATAAGTTTTTTCATCACCCTTCGCGGTTGTGTAGGATGAAAACATCGATCTGTTTGCGGATGGCGGGATTGCTCGAGTATCAATCCACCACTCCCTTAGGGTTTCCCACCATATTGCACTTTCGGATATCCACGGCGATCAGTTGATATCATCAACACCGTGGGAGATCTTTTCCACCACATTAGCTGCGTTTTGTCTTTTTCTTAGCTCTGCCAGTCTTTGGCTCGATGTCGGACTTGCCACGGTTGAAACGCCTTATGAACTTCTTTAGGCCTTGGATTTGAATCCCTCTCCCGAGACTTGCCGAGCATTTTCCTCTTCTTGTTGGGTTTACAGATCCTTCCAGCAACGTTGGCCCATGAAACTTCTAGATTCTTCCCAACTTTCTACTCGAGGACATCATTGTGTTTGCCAATCCTCAAGCGAACAATCAAGTCTTCAAGTAGCCGGCTCATTTTCTCTTGTGTTTGAGATGAATTTTTTGAAATCCACTCCCGGGATGGTGTCGGTTTTGATGAGCAACGGTCGCGGAAATGTCTCACTTAGAGTCATTCGCCCGGCATGGAATATCATACAACCACTTAAGCTCTTGGGCACGACTTAAGATGGTCTTGGAATCAACCATCTTGAAGTCCCGAGAAATTCTGAAACAATGAATTTCTTCAATCAGGCATCTTCGGTTTTGTACTTCCTTGTCGAGACTATCCCCAGCTCTTGCTTCGTTTCGGCGGACTATGAGCGTTATAGAGAGTATTTTCCAGGCCAGTTGAGGACATAGTTGCGACCTGAAGTCATGTGATTTCGGTACATCCCGCAATGATGACTTTTCTTTATCTTGTCTCTCCGATGTCAATTTAGGACCATCCTCATTGAGGAATCTTGCCAAGTTCAAGGTTGTGAGATAGAACAACATCTTCTGTTGCCATCTCTTGAAATCGGTACCATTGAAATTTTCTGGCTTTTCTTCATGATTCGGAATTGAGTTAATCGGTGTCGAAGGCGAAGCCATTTCTGAACGATAAAAACAGAACATATTCAAAATTTGAATACAAGCGAAGCGAAAAAGTGTACAAAGCGTAATATAAATTCGGTATGAGGCGTTAGTTGAAATTCTATCTGACAGGCGTAACCACGAGAGGTCGTTTGTTAAAAAAATTTGAATCGGCCAGTTGTACGAAGCGAACGAAAGTGTATCACCGTATTCAAGCTGCGATCTTCAAAAACGAAAAAAGCTGGCTGGAGTCTTCAAAAGCGAAAAAACGAAACTATAGTCTTGAAAAAGCGAAAAGCCGAAATTGCAATCTTCACGAGTCTGCTAGTCTTCAAAAGCAACGAAAGCTATGAGTCTTCTACGAGAATCGTTTGTTAAAATAAATTTTGAATACAACAGAAACGGAAAAAATTGCAGTCTGCAAAATGTGAATATAATAGAAAAGAAAAACTGTAACAAATACAAAACGAACAGAAATAAATTCGTAAAGCGTTCGTTACATAAGAAACAAGCGGCGAGTGAAAATTGACGAAGCGAAAATTGAAAATTGACGAGTAGAAAAATTGTAGCGAGCGAAGCGTTAGTTCCACATAAACGAGCAAGCGAAAAAAAAAAACAAATTCGTCTTAAGAGTGTAGATCCCGTGTTCGTTCTCAAGATAGAAACAATGTATTCGTGTTCGTTCTATGAAACCAAAATAATATGAAGGAAACAAACACAACGGTACAAACAATAATTAGAAAGCGGTCCAGAGCCAGCGATAACGTTGTGTCCTTAAGGCAATTTGGCCCCTCGACTTGTCGCAGGGATAGTGGACAATGCGTCTCCCGAGATCTCGCGGATCTCGTTCCTCCGAGTGAGTGCGGATCGGAGGACGACGGCTTCGAACTGCGAGGCAATCAGCGCGAAAATGGCGGTGATGAAGTGGGGAGAATAGTTTTGTTATTTTATGAAAAATGGGAAGCAGAGGGTACTCCATCCGTCGAAAGTGTCTCCACGAACAAACATACGTTCGAAAAGTATGAAACCAAACGATGTGTGCATTGAACCAGGCCGAGCCCGGTAGAGCAGCGCATGAGGGAAACCGACCTGGCTTGGCATCTGCATTCCTCTCCCTTCCCACAAAGTGGGGTGCCTTAATGGCTCGAACCCATTTGAGAGGCTCCATGTTTAAGCTGTCCTTCTTGTTTCTATACCACTAGCCCAAATTTGAAGGCTCCCATTTATTTAAGCATCTCCCTTCTTGTTTCTATTCGATGTGAGACAACATTTTTTCATTCAAATATGGTTTTTGTGGATTCCAAGTCCCAACAATAATTTCCTACAAAGCAACTAAAAATACACAGAAAAGGTAACAGAAATACTCTAGAAGCAACCCAAAAACACTAATAATCTGTTTCGTTTATGAAAAAATGTAAGAAACTAACAGAAAAGGTATGCACAGATAAACAAAATTCCACATTTTCACAATGATTTCACCATTTTATACTTACGAAGGCCACAAACTCGTTGCGTCTGGATGCCAAGGGAATAAAATAAAAACAAGAGAGAAAAAAAACCTCTTATGTCTAGGGAACCACGAAAAAAACATTTTAAAAATGAAATAAAATCCTATATTTTTCAGGGCATCCAAACAGAAAATAATAAGAGAGAAAAGAGAGAAACCTCCGAGATTACTCCATTTAGGTAGCGAGGAAGGTTTGAAGGAAGTGAAAGGGGAAGACGAGGCGGGGTTTTCGAGATAGGAGGTGATTGAGGAGGAGGAGGAGAAAATGAGGCGACGAGGTATGAGAGGCTTCCTCCAAGACTCCAATTGTTTGCAAAGAAGGCGTCGCCCTATCAATCTTCCCAGGACCTTCATCTCTTCCCTCTGTTTCTGCGGTTGCTCAGGCTTCAAGAATCAAGATGCTCTCTTTCTCTTTCTGGATTCTTATAAGTTATAAGTTGGATTTTTGATAAATATATAGTTTAATTTTTGATAAATAATCATATAGTTGGGATTCTACATTAAGGTTCAGTTTGGTATTATTTCTTGTAACAACGCTTTTAGTCAAAACATTTTTTTTTTTTCGAAAAAGTGATTCTATGAAAGGTTATTTATAACATGTTGCATATGTATAAAAATGTTTTTATATCATTAAAATTACCAAAAATAATATTTAATATTTAATTATAAAATTAGGATATCATAATAAATAAATAAATTATTAGAAAAGTATATAAATACATTTAAATTTTCATATTAATAAAACCTAAATCAACTATTTTTATGATTATATAAATTTTATAAATATTTAGAGAAATAAGTGAATTAATGAATAAACATATATAAATATTTTTGTTAATAAAAACCTAAAATAATTATTTTTATGATTATAAAAATATTGGAGCTAATGAATAAACATGCCTAAACATTCATATTAATAAAAACCTAAAATAATTATTCATATAATTATAAAAAATATTTACAAAAAATTTTGATTAATTAATAAACATATACAAACATTTGTATTAATAAAAATTTAAAACAATTATTTTATAAAAAAAATTATGATTTTATTTTTATTTTTTTACAAAATGATTTGAATTATTTGAATTTTTAAAATAATATGATATTATCCGACTTTTTTAAATAAAATAAATTGATGTTTTAAGGAAAAATAAATTGATATTTAAGGATAAAATATCCAAAACTTTTAAAGTGTTTTTTTTTTAAACACCTCCCATGTGTTTCTTAAAAAAACACTCCAAGTTTTTTTAACTTTCAAAAACGTTTTTGAAAATGTTACTAAATACCTTTTTTGTCTTAAAAAATGCTTAAAAGTGTTTATAGGTCTAGAAGCACTTTTAAGAAGCATTGTCAAACAGGCCCTAACTAATGGTCTAGAGTTTGCTTTACCGTCTTTGTGGTCTCTTCCCGATTAGTCTATGTATAATATGTCTTAAAAGTGTATTTAGTGTGTATACTGACAAAAAAATAATAAAAATGTTCAAAAAACAAATTTTTAACCAAATGACTTCAATTCATTAATCTAACATAGACCATATTTCCTCTCAAAAAAACATTACCATTTTTTTTAAATAACTCAATTTGGAAACAAATATTGTTATAAAAAAAGAGGTTATTTTTGTAATTAAAAAAAAAAAGACATTTTTGTCTAAATCAAGCTAAGAGGTTCAAATTTTCAAAATTTGAGTTTTCAAAACAAAATTTAATAAAATCACCCATATTCAAAATACCATTGTTTTAAAATAATTATATCTAAAGTTTACATCTCAAATACACAACTTCTTTTGCATTTAAATCATGCGTTGAAGACACGATTTTATTATTTTGCACTAAAATCATATTTTGAACACAAGGATTCATCACTTTTTATTAAAAACGATGTTTGAAAGACACAATTTTAATATTTTATATTATCTTATTTTTTACACTAAATCGTGTCTTAAATATACGATTTCAATGTTTTATACATAAATAGTATCTTGAAAACATAAGATCCATGTGGCATTAAGCATCATAAATTTGAAAATATTATTCTTTGTGCAATTTTTTTAAAAGTATCATTTTTAGTTTTACAAGTATCATGTTGAAGGTAGACTTGATATAGATCGATGCACATTCTACTTTATGAAGAAAATGTATCATGACTTACAATATACCAATCATGAGAAGTTTTTAAATATATGATTGGTTTTTCGTATTTTGATTATTACTTAGGAGGCGTTTGTTTTAATAAAACTTTTATTATGAATAATACTAAATAGAATTAAGCATTTAGTTGTTTTTTTTATAAAAAATCAATCTCTTAATTTTTATCCAAATTTTGAGAAAATGAAATTTAAAATACATAAGCTTTTATTTAATTAATATGAAACAAATCATGAGATATTCAATTGGATATGAAGTATATTGGAGTGGGATAAGTGTCAAGACACGTACCATACAATTAGTATTTATTGGGATGCAGGCCAACACCTGATTTAGTATGCATGATCAGACTACTTGGAATTACAAGTGATATTTGAGCCCGAGCAAAGAAGAAGGATAGAAGAAGGCGAGTAAGTACCGGGCATGAGAATGAGGCAAAATCTTTGTGAAAAGGCAAATTCGCCGAACAACCAGGCCCAGGGCATGAAGACAAAGAAAACGATGTGAAATGGAGGACTTCACCAAAAATGCTTAATGAGGACCTAGATAGGTTTGGAGATCAGCGGGGGCGGAATAGTTGATACGACGACAATTTAGGGGTGAGCATACGATTTAACGGTTCGGTTTCAATTTGTTTGTTCGATTTTCAGTTCAACCGATTAGATAATGAAGGCAACCACACCGAACCAAAAAAAAGTTCGGTTTTTCGGTGTAAAATCGAAAAATACCGGTTCGGTTTTCGATTTTTCGGTTGAACCCGATTTTTTAATTTGACATATGGGTCAAACCAAAGCCGAACCCAATATGCTAATTTATGTAGGCCACGACCCAAAATTAATTTAAATAAAATATGATATAGGCCCAATTGCCCAAGGTGGTCCAAATAAAGTAAAAACCTAGCCTTGGTCGATTGGCCCTTTAAGCAAAAATGACCATAAAAAATGTCAAAGGCCTAATTTGTTATCAAAGTACACAAGTTATGAAATAAATGCCCAATTTGTCACAATGAATGACCATAGAAAATGTCAAAGGCCCAATTTTTCATCCTAATCTAGCAATCTGCACTGCTTATATAAAAAATGTAGCTGTAAATTGTTGCATAAAAAATGTCAATGGTCCAATTTTTCATTCTAATCTAGCTGCAAAAATCCAACCACTTAATCTAACAATTTGCACGACTCATTTCTAAAAAATTACAAGAAATTCAAAATGAAAACTTATAAGAAAAACAATGAGCATTTCGTCTAATTTTAAAAAAGGAAATCACAAGTCTCAATAATGTCAACATGCTTTCCTTCACCAAATTTTAAATTACAATCCATTTAACATAATTAAAATACAATCCATTTAAAATAATTAAGTAACAAAAACAATTCATTTAGCATTCATAATTAAAATACAAACATTATTACATTAACTTCCAACTTCCAAGTCTTGTCATTTCCTATTAAAAAATATATACTACATTAACTCAAACAATATATCAAAATATTCAAGTTTGAAAAATTAATGCATGAATAAAAGAAAATTTTAAAACTTACTCATATCATCCAAAAGTGCAAGACACCATCAATTCATCATATATCTATCATCATTGATTGCAATGAAGAAAGTGTTAATAAATTTGAAAATTTTGAGATAAAAAAAAAATCAACACTTTAACATTATCAAACATCATAAATAAAAATTGACTAAATAAAAAGATAGAGTAAATAAAATTACCGGCTTCAATTTTATCAATATCTTGCAAATCTTCTTCAATATTAATTGGTGTCAATGAGTTCAAAAGCCAATCTTGAGCACATATAAGAGATTGTACTATGTTGGGACTTAAAAACTCCTAAAAGCATAAAGATATCTTCCTCCAGTGCTAAATGCAGATTTTGAAGCAATGGTAGATATTGGAACCGCCAACACATCACGAGCCATTTGTGACAAGATAGGAAATCGAGGAGAATTATTTTCCACCACACCAAAATTTTAAAATCATTAGCATCATCATTTTTTGACATCTTAATTGAGATACCTATCAAACTCCGATTTATTTTCTCCACCTCCGATATCACTCCTGAATTTTTTAAATAACAACTTCGTCTCAAGTTTCTTACTCTTTGCCCCCTCCCCAATCATTTCATCATTTGCATTTGACACTTCCATTATCTCACTCTCATTCCCAATACTTTGGCCAGATTTACCTTGAGGTTTTGCCAATTTGTAGTATGAATCATACATTGCATATACAGATTCTCTCACAATGTTTGTCATCAATTCACCGTCATAGTTACCATACAATCGAATGAATGAAAATTGAACAAATGCAATTTTATGCCTAGGATCAAGTATCATGGCAAAATAAATCAATTTGTTTATTTTCCTAACATCTCCCCAATACTTATCAAACTTTTCTTTCATTTTGCTAGCCATTAAAAATTATTCAGAATTCGAACTTTCTTTCCATTGTTTCAAAACATATTGAACCGAACAAATCTCCTCAAAGTAAAAATTAGAGGTGACATAAGAAGAACCCGAAACAAGCAAGTAGAACAAAAAATTTCAACATGCTAACCATTTTTCTACAAACTCTCCAATCATCAACATTAGGCAACCCAAGTACTCCATCACCATGATCCACATCAAGTTCACTTCTATATAAAGGATCAATTTCTTCATATCTATTAAAAGCTCTTTCAAACTTATGAGTCGCCTCTAACATCAAATAAGTTGAGTTCCACCTAGTTGCAACATTTAGGGTTAACAAACTTTTAGATTCAATTTTTTCAATGTCAACACAATCCCTAAATTTTTTCAACCTTGCAAGATATTGCCTCACATACCTAACGCCCGCTTAAACACGAATGATCGAAGGATTAACATGCTTTAACCCATCAACAACAACAAGATTCAAAATGTGTGTCATACACCTCATATGAAGAAATCCACCATCTAAGACACCATAACCCCAATTATTAATAACATTTAAGTGTCTAATCGCCACATCATTCAAACTTGCATTGTCAACCGTCACAGTAAAAACCTTTTCAATTTCCCAGCCAAGCAAATACTTCTCAATAGCAATGCCAAATCCTTACCCTTATGACTATCAATTGGACAAAAATTCAAGATCTTTTTATGCACATTCCAATCATTATCAATAAAATGAGCCGTTAAACACATATAATTGATTCTTTGAATAGATGTTCATGTGTCCGTAGTGAGACAAACTCTTTGAGAAGTTGTTTTAAAGAATTGCTTCAACTTCACTCTCTCAGCTAAAAAAAGTTCATAGCTATCTCTTGAAACAGTAAACCTAGATGGAATTTTAAATCTAGGTTGTATTACCGATATAAACTTTTCAAACCCCAAACCCTCTACAAATTTAAATGCAAGTTCATCTAGAATGATCATATAAGCTAAAGCATTTATACCAGCAATTTGATCAAACTTCCATGTGCTAAGAATGTTTCCTCCTTTAACGTTTGAATGAAGGTTTAATTGTGTTTGTGAAGTCTCAACACCATGGGGGTGTTTTTTTGGCATATAACAATGTGACCCCTAAGCGTGGTTGTGCCATTTTTCATAGGATGAAGCGTGATGCCTTGTCCGCAGTAATTGCGACAACTTTGGCTTCACCATTATGATCTACAAATTTGGTGAAATGATCTTACACAATGGATCTTGGCTTAACTGCTTTCCTTTTCGATGTCCTACCATATGTTGTGCTTTCCGGAGCCACACTTGAAATTGATGGATTGGTTGAACTAACATCTTCAATATTAGTCCTTTGGGGTCCGAATTGTGACGACATTTGCATAAAAATGGAAATTCCTATTATCAATCCATTGCACTGTTTTACAAATAGTTGTTATATGCTAACATCCTCAATTGAACCTGCATACAAACAAAGTCATCAAGTGTGAACCTGGGGGTCTTATTGACAACCCGTGAACCCGCATAATTCATGTGGATTTCGAGTAACCCGATACCACACTGTTGTGTCCCACGTGCTCGAATCCATATTTTTCATAAATAGACGAGTCTCCTTTGTTGAGGGCTCTGCAAATCTAGCTTTGTATACTTGATATATCCATGACCCATCCGAGGTCTCAGCATAAGTAATAATGACAGCAGATTATATGTCCATATCCCCAATATACAAGTATATCACAATAGTCCATAAGAGTTTATTTCAACACTCTTATACATAACATATAGATACACGTCAAAACAACTACCAAAGCCACAATACAGATTTCTTCACAATTGAGGCGCCACATTGGCGTCGTCATAGAGTGCACATCATCATAAAATGTGGTCCCACGAAGGGGTGAGCAATGCCTAATGGAGAATAATTCTTACAAGGGCTACTCCCAATCCAAGTACACATGTAATGTCATTTCACACATTCAAGTAAAAACATACACATTCCTACTCAAATGCGTGTAAAAACGGATGAGAATGTAACACCTTGTCCGCTTGTCCCGTAATAGAGTCATACTTAGGATTCCTGCATGCACATACCAAGTGTGAAAATCGTCATTTTGTTCCATCGATGACATTTTCCAAAAGCAGCCCATTTGTTTTATAAATCAAAATTCGGTGAACAAACTGCGATATTCACTTGTTTTACCAAGTCGTGTGTTTTTTGTGGGTAGCCAATTTCGGGGTCTCACCATAGGCCATGCGCCTTAGACACTTCGCGAACTTTCATCATTGAATCACATATGTCTAACTAAGAATATATCGGGTTTTTCACCCAGAGTATCCTGCTTGCTATACCCAAGCGATTGCTTAAATGGAAATGTGGCTAGAGCGGCTCGAACCAACAAAATTTATAAACTTATACCTTCAACATAACTGGCTCACGTAGTATATCTTATTTAGTCAGGCTTCGGATAGGTTTTCTTCACACAAAATGATTTACAGTGATTTAAAATGGTGAATTTCAATTTGGATTAGGGGTTTTGTAAAAAACAGTGAGGTTTGGTAGGTTGCAAACTGAAAATAAAATAAGTAAAAATGTGAAATAGAATTCCTTGTAGTGTTAGGTCACTAGGGTTGGAATCCTAGGGCAACTGAGGTTCTCCAGGGTCATCTCCTCGTGTTGGGGAGGATGACCTATAGTCATCTCTCGAACCGGTTCTTTATTTAACTGTAAAAACTGACCCTAAATAAATATCTTTGAAAATTTGGTATTTGCTTCCCATTGATGGTCTCGGATAGTGAATAACATCGACATTTCCTTTCAATAATAACTAATAAATGATAACTAATAATATCAATATATCTAATAATAAGCATACAATGAACCTATAAGCTTGCAAATCTTGACCATTTCTGATGAAGCAAGAGGATAAAACCTAAAATTTGGAGAAAATAAAAACATCCTTGAATCGCCTTTCAATGACCCATAGATGATAACTAACGGATGTCAATGGATCTAGCAATAAGCATCCAATGAACCTAAAAGCTTATCAAATATTGATCATTCAAAGCAACCCAAAGGGATTAAAGCTGACGTTTGAACGAAACCATAATGGGTAGAAATTACCTCCGTTAAAACATCGAAAACCCTCAATTTGCCTTAGATCTCCTGCCCAGTAGCCTTCCACTCCAAGGAAGAGGGGGTTTAGCCACTCATCCTCCGAGTTGTCATCCTCGGAGGGTGTTTGAGCGAGAAAAGATGAGAAAATGAGAGAAGAGGAGAGCGGTGATTAATGTCAAAAAGATATTTTGGAGTCTTGTTTATTACGAGGTTTGAGCACTTTGTCTGTGCTGTCGGCCAATTGGCACATTGGGTCCGCGATATCTTGATCGTGTTTTGTGGCCTATTTTTGTAGTTTTTGCAAGTTAATCAGGGCAAAATTTTGAGTCAATCCAAGCACGAAGAATCCAAGCCGAACTTAAAGCTCATTTGAAGTCGGAAGGAAGTGGAGCCCTGGCGAAGAAAAATGGCTTCTTTGAGAAATCTTACACGGGGGTTGCGAATTTTCTGACACCTTCAAATTTAAGCAACTTCCTTTCCTGCCTACATTTTTACTTCCATTTCACCACCTTTAGGCTTTTTTCCTAAAGCGCCCTTTGTATTGTTGGTAATTTACACATTTTTGTAATTTTCCTTGACTCACGAGCACTATATAAGCCTCGGGTCGAGAAGCTGCGTACAAGGAGACTGACTTTATGCGATAAATTGGGTAGGGAAAGTTTCGAAGCTTTCCTTTTCTTCTTCTCTATGATTTTCTCTCCCTTTCCTTCACTTTCTCACCAGTCAAACACTCCTTGAGGATGACAACTCAAGGGATGTTTAGCCCACAAATCCTCATCCTTGAAGAGGAAGGCCCTTTGGGCCAGGGTTTTTGAGAGTAAAAATTGTTTTCCTCTTTGTTTTCAAACGCGTCGCGATTATTGTCATTTATGTCTCTGTATCTTGCCTCGGGCTTAAATCCTTTTTGATGTACCACGATTGGCTAGTACTTGTCAAGCTTTAAGGGAACCAATGGTCAACTTCTTCTTTGGATCCATTGAGGTTAAGCAATTCACCATTTATTTGCCTTATGAGTTAGGTCGAAAGAAATTAGTTTTCTTGCTTTGAGACATGAATGATCAATAAATGTTGTATCTCAAGAGAAATACTTTTAGGGTTTAGTTTTCATAGCTAAACGAAGATCTGGTTCGGGAAATGACTCATCCTCCCCTATGCGAGGAAAAGGACCTGAGGACTTCCCAGTCGCTCTAGAACCTCAAGCCCAGTGGCCCGAGACTTCAAGGAGTCTTTTTTTTTACATTCTATTTAATTTCGTTTGTAGTTTTCAAACCAACAATCACACTGTTTTTACAAAAACCCCAAATCCAAAGTGAAATCACCATTTTACATAAACTGTAAATCATTTTGCACGAAGAAAACTCATCCCTAAGTTCGACCCTAAAGCCACTATACTGTAGTAGCTTTGCTACGAGAGTAGGAATTTAGGTTATAAATATTGTTGATTCCGACATACCCTACTGTGGCATGAATCAACTGGAGAAAGAGCGGGAACTACTGAAAGGTTCCCGCCCAGTTTATTAATGAGCTAAAAAGAGAGATCCTAGGTTACAGTGTTTGCTTGAAGCATATGCGCTAATGATACAAATTACCAAAATCAACAAGCGATTGAATTGTTACAAGAACTGAAAATGAAGAAATCAAAAGGAACAAAAAAGGTGAAAAAATCAAGCGAAGCGACGGGAAATTCATGATCACGGGCAGGCAGTGGCGGAAAGGTAATTTTGCAACCTGTGAATTAATTTGCAAGTTGCGAAAATTTTCGCGACCACAACTCTTCTTCTTCTCATCACCTTTATTCTTCTTTTTATTGTATGCTTCCAGGCACCTTGTCTTGAGTTCAACTCGGATTCTTCATGCTTGGATCGACTCAACAATTTTGGCATAAATAGCTTGTAAAAACTAGGGGTCTCCAACGGGCCGGGGCGGGCGGGCGGGCCCGATCAAATTAGGCCGCGGCCGGTCGCCCGGGCAGTGCCACGACGGCCGATCCACGGAGCTTTATATTGGGCGGGCGGACGGGCCAGGGTGTGAGACGGGACGGGCCCAGTGGCCGAGTGGGCCAATTACGAGTAAGCGGAGCCCCTTTCGGTAAACATGAACTTTATTGGTTAAGTTCTTGCGGATTCTATCTGGTATCCTTAAATGGTTGATTCAACAGCCTGTCAGTTTTAATTTTATGTAGTTATTGTTATTTTTAATTAGAGAGAATTATATTACATTTCTTTGGATATCCTATTGAATTTTTGTTTGCATTGCTACAGCATTCATGGCGCAGAGAGTTCCCATTAAGTGGGGTTTCATATAGGATTGGTGCGAGCTCTAGTAAGTCAATGGTGATTGTCCTCCTACTTTGGTTTAAGGTTGAATTTTTGCTTATTTTTTCTGAATTCTTTTTTTTTTTTTAAATCTATTTGGTAGGTTTTTCAAGGAGAAGACAGAGAAGAGAGTCAATGTCAGGGCCTAAGGGTTCTAGTCCGAGGGGAGTTATGCCGAGGACACCTTTGGGAACAAGCACACAGAGGTCGGATCAAAGAACTACTGAAGAGAATAAGGATCCAAGCATTCAAAGCTACAGAAATATGTTATTGCCAAGGAAGAAGATGCTTGAAGCTGATGAAGACAGGCTGATGAACTTACTTAAGGAACATAAGTGGTGAAGAACATAATGATGAAATAAATTCGTTATTATATATTTATACAATATTTATAAAGAAAAATATGGTAATAATATTAGTTTGAAATGAATCATTAAATCGATAAGCCTCGCCATCTTTTTATAAAAGCCCTTTAGGAAAATGTTCAAAAGTAAGAAAAAAAAGACAACAAGCTAGTTAAATAATACACAGATAGATAGATATGCTTGGAGTGTAGAAACAAATTCGGTTTGAAGATATGAAGATTTGATATTTTATAATGGTGGAAAAAACAACAAATTAAATACCCGGTGTTATCTATTATTGCACGTGATGTATTAGCCGAATGTTTTGTGATACGATCGCATCGAAGAATTTGCTTTTAGTAAAGTGGAAGAGTGGTTGGCAAAAGAGATGTAATTTGTCACCTCAGCAATCTGACATTAGTATCTTTAAAAGATTGAGTTTAGCGAGACGAGATTAAATGATCATGTTAGAAGCTAAGCCTTCAGCATTGTTTAACTACGAGAGAACTTAAAAATATCGAAGACATGAATGGATCAGATAGTTCAGATCACGAGAAAATAATGATTAAAATATTTTATTGGAAATGTATATTGTATTTTTATTTTCTTATGGTTGAAAAGTACAAATAATTGACAAATAAGTAGGTGTCAACTTAGTTGGGATGTACTTATTTTGTAATGATGTAAACTTTTCATACATTTCTAAATTTAATTATATTTGATTAATAAAATTTTAAATTATGTATTTTTTATTTTGAATTGTTTTTAAGCTTACTTTTTATTTAACTTTTGAATACTACGTGGAGGGGTTGGGCTTTTAGGCGGGCTTTTAAGTGGGCCTCTGGGCGGGCCTAGGTGGGCTTTTAAGTGGGCCTCTGGGCGGGCCTATAGACGGGCTTTTAGACGGGTCTCTAGGCGGGCTTCTAAACGGGCTTCTGGGCGGGCTTCTCTGGGCGGGCCTAAAAGCCCATGGTCGGAAAACCCAGGCGGCGGGCTGAAATGAAGCCAGCTGACTGGTGATCCGCCCCTTTACGGGCTTGGGCCTCTCGGGCTTTGGCCGGGCTAAAGCCCATCGAGCCGAGCCGGGCCCAAAGCGAGACCTCGGGCCTAGGGCTTTGGTACTAGTAAAAACTACAAAATTTCTTGCAAAATGCGATCAGTAGCACCAGCGGGAGACACTTAATGTCTGAATTAGGTTGATTATCTTGGTCATTATAAAGTGTTCAAAACTTGCAATAAATAGGGTTCAAAATAGCACTATTTGGGCACTAATCACTAACACACGTATTTTTCATTTCCTTTTTCTTTTATGCAATCATGATACTTATTTTGGACGTTGTCTCATTTTACCAAGCCCACCATCGAACACCAAACACAGTGTCGATCTCTACCATGCACTCATACTCATGTCATGCGATGTCCCGTGCATAAATGCAATGTAATGCCATTGCATGTGTGACGCACCAGGCCTTACCCGTGCGATGTATGGCGAATTAATCCTTGTTCATTACACACCTGTATAACATGTTCATTCATATACTAATAAGCATGTATCTTGAGATATATTACGCGCGGCGAAACTTCCAAAATATATTTAAAATCCACAAATGGGAATTTAGAGCTTATACAAAACGTTTCTGAGCAACAAAAGAATATTTCATATACAAAATAGACCAAAAAGTCTTCCGATGGGCATCAAACTATGTGTTGACCTTGGAGACTGATGAGGGTTGTCTGGCCTTCTTGCCTCTGCTTCCATACCTACACGAATGAAAACTCATGCTAAGCTTTACGCTTAGTGGGAATAAACTCGTGGACGACCACTAACACGGATCATCACACTTCTATACACATGCATATACATCTAACATATCATATCATTTAAACATGTATACCTCTCATATTTACTTATCATATCGTGTTACATTTATTATCAACGTTCATATACATATCATATGTCATATTCAAGTCATTTGTTTTATGTTTCATGCTTGCATGCGCGGCGAAAAGTGGATAAAAGGAAGTATAAAGGGCCCCAGGCGTATCTTATGCCTAAATAGTGGTTTATAAGGGCCCGAAGGCGTTGTTATCATTGTGCAAGATAATGACCATTTATAAGGGTCGAAGCTATTTATTATCATTATGCGAGACAATGACCATCTATAAAGAGTACAAAGCGTTGTAATGACAACGAAGGCCAAGCGGTCGATATCTTGCGTACTTGTTTTTCTAATAGGCATGTTCATCTATCCCTACGGGTTCTAAGTAGACAATCCATGTGTATTTTATGTTCGGTACATATCTCATATTCGAATAATTATTGTCATCAGATGATCTATAGAATATTTACAATCATTTATTCGTATCTTTGCATTTTTCATATCTCATTATATGCATGAATAACTTTGGTTACCATGTATGCTTGTGAGCTATTTACTATTATTACAATTTCATCAAGCTATATATGGATGGATTCTAAACTCAAAGGGCTTTCCATAGAGTCCAAGAACATCCGAAACAGAGTTCGGATGAAGAAATTATGATCAAAACAAAAACATGGGTTTTGGAAAAATTTTGACAGCATATCCCCTAAAACCCCAATATTTCCTTAATACAAATATTCATCAATTGAGGATTACAATCAACCAACCAAAGTCCAAAACACAACCAAACAATTCCTAAAACACATATAAGGGAAGACTTATGGTTTGCTAACCCCATCCTACACAATTAATGGGTTATGAGAGTTTCCTAAGTTTCAAAATTTTGGGGAATCCATGCCCAGTTCCATACACAGCCCCAAATCAGCCACAAAACCAAACCAAAACAACTCTAAATATAGTCTAAAACTGTCAAACACCATCAATATACCAAGTAGGGTTCTTTTATACCCAAATTCATTGAAAAAAAAAAAGGTTTATGGTTTGATTTGTCCATACCTTAATATTTTATTTTCTTCTTCCTTCCTATTGTTTTTTCTTCTTGATCACACCAAACCTGGAAAAATGGAGAGAATTAACCCCCTCTTCTCTTCCTCTCTCTAAAATCTATATCTTTCTGGGTGAGTACTTGTGCTCTTGGAGACCACTTTTGGTCTTTATCCATATTTAACATTAAGGCACTTGTTTGGTTTGTGCCATTTTTCCATTTTTTTAGTCCCTCATATCTCTTTCATTTATTTCCACTTAACTCCAGTATTATACTTTGGCATATAAACTTATAGTGTTATGACACATTGTGTCTGGTGTTAAATTACTAATTTACCTTTACTTCTTAAAATAATTTTTCCATTTCTTGTTTTATTTCCCGAAAATTATGATTTAACTTATATTACACCATAAACATGTTATAAAACTGTTATGACATATTTTGGGGTATTACAACTCTCCCCCACTTAAAGAAATTTTGTCCTCGATTTTTTTTTTTTTACTTGTAGTGAAAAGGTGCGGATACTGCGCTTTCATAGTTGATTTTGGCTCCCAAGTAGCTTATTCCTGCCATGGTGTTACTTGGCGCTTTCACTAAAGTGCCTTGTTGCCGAATGTTTACCTCTCCAGCGAGAATAGCTTTATTCCATCCTTATGACAAATGCAGCGTACTTGAACATCACACGCGATGAGTATGTACAACTCGTCGAGACGATATCTTTGAAGCATCGACACATGAAACACATTGTGTAATTTGGCCATTTTGGAGGGAGTGCCAAACGATAAGCCACAGGGCTAATTCGTTCCAAAACCTTATATGGCCCTAGAACCTCGGACTAAATTTTCCTTTTTTACCAAACTGTATAATTTTCCTCCACGGTTATACTTTCAAGAAGACCTTGTCTCCCACTTCATATGCAATGTCTTTCCTCTTCAAATTTGTCGATCACTAGCCGCCTTTAACCTTTTCCGAATAACCTGCACTTTCTCTTCCATATCTTTCACTATATGGGCTTAATCACTTTATGCTCATTTAACTCGAATCCAAACACACAAAGGTTCTACATTTGACCATACAAAGCCCTCGTATGGTGTCATGCGATGCTTGACTAAAAACTATTGTTACAGGCAAATTCCATCAATGGAATATACCTATCCCAACTTCCCGAAAATTCCATGACACAACCTCGAAGCATATCTTTAAGTACTTGAATCAACCTCTCTGACTGTCCATCTGTTTGAGGATGGAATGTTGTTCAACTTAGTGCCCAAAGCCTGTATTGTAATTCCTTCAAAACCTGTGATGTAAGCAGCGGATCTCTATCTAACCTGATAGATAGCGGTACCATCTGTCGTATAATCTCCTCCACATATAGCTCGGCTAGTCGATCCATAGAATAGTCTTTGACTTAAAATGGGCCGAACTGTGTTTCTCGATAATCACCGGACATAGTCATGCTTATATTTGTGTAGAGGAAACGACATAAAATCCATGGTAATGTTATCCCACTTCCATTGGGGAATTAAAAGAGGATTTAACAAACCTGTTGGCACTTGGTGTTCAGCTTTGACTTGCTGACACATCAAACACTTAGACACATCCTCAGTCACATCTCTTTTGTTCATTTCCCACCAATAATGGCAAGTCTGGGTACATCTTATTACCTCCCGGGTTGCATGGTAAATCTTAGGTATTGAGCCTCAAGATATGACTTTTTCTTTGGCTTCTTATCATATGGCACACACTGTCACATTTATGGAAGCCTGACTGTACTTAACTCACTGGCTTCAGTCATAAATCACCATCTCTAACCATATGTAACTTTTTTAAGCTCTTCATCATTTTTGCGCATCTATAATCATTGGCTTTAAAACGGGTTGCGCTTCTAGTTGAGCTAACATAGCTCCATCATCTGCTAGTCTCCAATCACTGTATTGTAGTGACATTGCTACCACTGTCTTTTGGCTTAAAGCATCGGCTACTACATTAGCCTTTCCGGGGTGGTAGTCTATGATGCAGTCATAATCCTTGAATAACTCTAACCACCTCCGTTGTCTCAAATTTAACTATTTATGCGTTAGCAAGTACTTGAGATTCTTATGATCGGTGTAAATTCTACACTTTTCCTCGTATAAGTAGTGTCACCATATTTTCAAGTATCTACCTGGCCGTGCAGGTCGTAGTGGGATAATTATGTTCATGTGAGCTGGCCCAATGCTGGGCCGCATCAGCCACCACTTTCCCATCTCTTGCGTGTACGCATCCAAACGATGCGAGCATCACTTTACAAGGTATCTTATTTTCGAAGTGAGGTACAACGTCGATATTGGTCCTTCAACGAAGCATCCTTTTCAAGCTGTTTCAAAACTATTCGACATTTGTCTGTCCTCAAACTTTATTCCTTTCTGAGTAACTTGGTGGCGGGAAGCTATAGAAAAAGCCTCCTAGATCTTACATAATAACCTGCTGGGCTGAAACTATACCTCGGTTACATTTCGAGGGTGGTTCACCAGTCACAGCTGGCCTCCCGATCTTTGGCAGGTCAACTCTTATGCCCTCCTCGACACAATATATGGCCTAAGAAGGAAATTTCCTTTAGCCAAAAATCACATTGCTGAGCTTAGCATATATAACTGCTTTTCTCTTAGCGTTGCGAGATTATTTTCGAGATGTTGTTCATGTTATAATCCGCTTGGAATACACTAGGATGTCATCGATAAAGACCACTGGCCCGATCCACATGAGATTCGGGAATACCTTATTCATTAAATCCATGGTCTTGTCGGTGCATTAGTCAGCAAATGGCATTACCAACCTTCATGTGGCCATATCGAGTTCTAAATGCGAACTTCGGCACATCTACTTCCTTTATTCTCAACTAATAATATCCAGATCGCAGGTCGATCTTCGAAAAGACACCCGCTCCTTTCAACAGATAAAAAAGGTCTTCGATTCTCGGCAATGGGTATTTTTTTTTCACTGTCACCTTATTGATCTACCGATAATCGGTACATCGTGAAGTGCCATCTTTCTTTTTCCTGAAATAAAGCGGAGTGCAGAAGACAAATAACCCCAGTCGTCTGAAACCCTTTATCTAAAAGCTCTTGTATTTGAACCTTTAATCATAAACTCTGCTTGGAGCCATCTGTAAGGTGCCTTACCCAGACACGAGGGCTGTTCTAACCACGAGTTTCTATGGATAAGTCCACCTCCTCTCCCGAGAATGCAGTAACTTTTTCGAGATACATCGAAAATTCCCTTACTACTAAAATCGTTTCCACATCAACTAGACCTCTCTTGGAGTCAAGTATCAAGGCTAAGAATGCCTCATATCCTTTTCTTATAAAATCTCCTGCTTTGCATAATTTGAGATCGCATTGGACATTCTGTGGATCTAATGCCTGTATTATCACCTCAATTTGATCGAGCATCGACACTCTTTGTCTTTTGTCCATAATCAACGATGGCTCGGTGTTTAGTTAACAAATCCATTCCCATAATTAAGTCAAACTCTAGGAATGGTAAGGTTATCAAATCAGTGAAAAACTCTCTTGCTTGTATAACAATGGGGTAATTTATATATACGTTAATTCACGCTCGCATTGTACATCGGACAGTCACATGCATATAATATATTAATTTCTCATGCTGGTACTTGTCAAATACATATATTCTTTATATGAATGAGTAGATCCAAGATCAGTAATGCATACATCTCAATATCATATAAAGAAAATATACATTAACCTCTTGGAGCATCATGATCCTCCACGAGCCTTCATAGCATGTATGCTTGTCTTGATCTTTTGGCAGACATAGGGCGATCCTTGTCTACGAAACTATGCCTCCCTCGTCCTCTCTATCTTTGAGATGGGCCACTACGACCCCTACCTCGATCGCGAGTCGAAAGTGGTGCCGCAGATCTTCCTCTGCCACTTCCTTGTTGACTTTTATTATCCCCTGACTTTCAGGGACACTGTGCTATCAAATGCTCAAGGCTTCCACACCGGAAACACCCTCCTGTCAATAACCTGCAAACACTCAAATGTCGTTTATGGCAATGAGAGCACTTCGGGATTTCTCCTGTCCAGTGACACCTCTACTTCACTATGAATCTTTATTTGTACCTCCTTGTCTTCTACCTCTTGTAGCCGAACCCTGTACTAACTCGGCTTGAACATCTCTAGCTCTTTTACAGGAGAGGCTCCTTTTGAGAACTTCTTCTTTTGAGACTTTTCTTTGTTGTTGGTTTCTAGTCTCTCCACTTTCATTGCAGCTTGGACCAACTGATAAAAGTTCACATGTTGGAGAGAAGTCACAAGTGCTAAGTACCTCTTGATGGAATCATGTAATCCATCTTGAATTACTTACACCACACCAAAATGCCTCGGTGAATAACACAGTGCATATTTCCTGAGATGGCTAAACTCTTTCTCATACTCGGCCACGAGATAAGTTCATTTGCTTCATATTCGGGAAGCTGATTTCCACTTGGACTCCCTATACATGTCTGTAACATACTTTGCCATGAACTCTTGGACAAATAATTTCCATGTCATGGGATTTGGAATCCCTGTACTTTTGAGCACCAGTTTCCATAAATCATATGCCTCACCCTATAATAGTGAGACTGCACATGATGCTCTCTGATCGGGAGGGCGTCTAACCTCTTCCAATACCCTTTCTAGCTTTTCTAACCAAAGTGCTCTCGGCTCTTCCATGCTCGGCCCATGGAATTCCTGCAACTCCATGTCTTCTTCTGTGTATGTCTATTGGAGCTTTAGGAATGGTCGATCTATCAATACCGAAACCATGTCCTACAATATTCTCAGCAAGACTTCATTTGGTTTGGCTGGGGCATGACTCTCACTTACGGCCAGTTCGGGAAGGATGCGAAGTAGGCAACCCTTGATCTCCTAGGTTAACACTCTCTATTGCTTCTTGACTGGATTTGAAGACGATCCATCTATCTGAAAACAAGACATCGCATTAGGTCAACACATTACTATGTAGGTACATCCTTAATCTAAGACTCTTCTAGAAAGCGCTAAACTTGAAACGTGCCATGGCGTGACACCCCTAACTTCGATGCGTGGTGTCAGCGGGGGTGTCGAGTTTTATTTATTTTATAAGCGATAACCTTTAAGCATTCATTCATATAATGTTAAACATTTAACTTGTACTATATTACATGGCGGCGGATTACAACATATATACAAACTCCATATGGAAGTGTTCAACATTTACAATATTTACATTATTCTGAAAACAAAACATATCTGAGAATAAGCGAAAGGTATTTAGTGGCGCTAGTAGTGTGTTGGCCTTGGTTGTTGATGTGGAGTGTCCGGACTTCTCGTTTATGCTTCTCCTGTATCTACACGGATGAGACACTCATGCTAAGCTTTACGCCTAGTGGGAATAAACTCGTGGACGACCACTAACACGGATCATCACACTTCTATACATATGCATATACATCTAACATATCATATCATTTAAACATGCTTATACATATTTCATATTTACTTATCATACCATGTTTCATTTATGATCATTTTACACTTTGCTTCATGTTCTTGTCACAATATACTTGTCATGCTGTGTGTTATACTTCTCTTATCATATCATATCATTTCATATGTCATATTCAAGTAATTTGTTTTATGTTTCATGCTTGCGTAAACCTTAGAAGTGGATAAGGAAGCTATAAGAGCGAAGCGTACTCTTGTATGAAAGCATTGGTCTATAAGAACTTGAGACCTTTATTATCATTGTGTGAAACAATGACCATACATAAGGGCGGCGTTATTATCATTGTACTAGACAATGACCATCTATAAGTCGAAGCATTTGTAATGACCAAAATAGGGCAATGATCGGTATCTTTGAGACTTGTTTTTCCCTAATAGGCATGTCCATCTATCCCTCTATCAGGTTCTAAGTAGACAATCCATGTGTATTTTATGTTCATTACATATCTCATATTCCTGAAAAATTATTGTCATCCGGTAATCATATGCGATATTTACAATCATTTATTAGTATATTTGCATTTTTCATATCTCATTATATGCATGAATAACTATGGTTACCATGTATGCTTATGAGATATTCTTTATCATTAATTTATTAGTATATATGGGTCGATTCTCTCGAGGCTTTCCATAGAAGTCGAGAACATCCAAAAGCGGAGTTCGGATGAAGAAATTATATTGCGTCCACGAGGATTGAAGCTTCTATGAGCGATTACTACGAAGCGAACCGATGGGAGCCTCTTGTTTTCATGATTTATGGACTTAATATGAGTTCCAGTATTATCAAGCTATATATGAATGGATTCTAGACTCAAGGGCTTTGTAGAGTCTAGAACATCCAAAACGGAGTTGAGCAGAAAAGTTATAACCGTCGAAGTTGGAGGTTTGAAAGTGTGGGGGCTAAACAGTGCGTGGAAACCACGCAGTGCATAATAAGGAAGGCTTTAATTTTAGGCCCGACCACCTGTGATGCCAAAGAGCTCCTTGGCAGCTCCAATACACACCATTTTGACTGGAAACCATCTCGAAATAGCCCTTGTCCACTGACCACAATATCCTCCCAATTGAGGCCACAAAACATGCCAAAAAACACGGCATAAAACCATCCTACAATCAATCCCAAAATCAGCCCAAAAGTAGGAATAAAACCAAAGTTCAAAATCCATACAAGTTCTACACAAAACTTAGTAAGTTCCATACAAAATCCAAACTAATCCATAAAAACTCATACTTCCATACTAAAATCCATACTTCCATACTAAAATCCATACTAATCCATAAAAACCCATACTTCCATACTAAAATCCATACTAATCCATAAAAACTCATACTTCTATACTAAAATTCATACCAAAATCATAGTTTCCATACAAAAAACTAGACTTCCATACCTTTGTTCTTCTCCCTCTTTTTCTTCGTTTTCTCTTATTATTAACATCTCTTCACATTTGGAGCTCTCAAAATGAAACCAAACTTGAGATATTTTGCCTTTTTATATGATCGATTTCCCTTTTATTACCTTTTAGTCCTCTCACTCTTTATTATTTGCACCACAATTTGTGTTATTTATACAATAGCCTCTCATCTTCTTGTCATATGACTTTTATGTCCCTTTTTGACAAATTACACTTTTACCCTTGTATCTTGTACAAATTCCGGGTTTCCGAAATTTTATTTGTAGCCTTATTTTATTCCAGAAAAATATACTTTTACTTTTATTATACCCTAAACATGTTATAGAACTATTAGGGTATGATTTTGGGTGTTACAACAATTGAGTAGTTAAGCACAGAATTAAGGTTAAGATCTTTGCCCAAGTTTGCAAAAACAAAAACAATAGGCACAACAAAATTTGCAATATCATAAACAGTAGCCACAAAAAAGTTTGCATTATTTATTTATTGGTGGTCTATGCACATCTGAGCTTGGATCAAATTAGCTCACCTGACCTCACTGATATTTTTAGGTTAGGCCCAAAATAGAAAACAAAGAGTTTTAGGTTACTGTCAAAATAATGAATATGTTATATATGAACATAAACAGAGAAAAAAAATTGGGGGGCGATAAAATAATTAACCATGGAATTTGTTGAAGCGAGGCAGGAAGGGCCGACTAAAGTAGTGATTACAACACTACAGCGGGAGGAAGAGTAGTACGATTGTCGGAGGAGGAGGGGGGAGAGGCGAGTAGTGAGAAATAGTAAAAAAAGCTTGGTCTAGTCTAGACTCTGGACAAGGAAGAGGGATAGGCGAGTGGTGACTAGTGAGAGAGATACGAGTTTGGACTCTAGATTGAGTTGAGTTGAGGGCAGGGGCGCAGGGCGACTGAGGGCTATCTGCAAAGGGTAAAGGGAAGGAAAATAAGAGAAATAGGGTTAACCATTATTTTTCATATGATATGGGTACTGGGTAATAAATTTTTTTTTTAAACAATTTAATTCTGATTTTCGATTGAAACCAGTTGAAATTTTTTAAAACCAAACTGAGAATTTCAGTTCAGTTTTTTAGTTTAAACCGAAATGTGATATACGGCATACATGAGTCTGTAGTCATAATCACTCACGAACACACCATATGGAGCCAAGTCCACTGTAGCACTCAAGTGCGACATGGGCGCTAACCACCTACCTATACTCGAGTGTTTTACGGATCGCCACCTAATGATCTCTAACTCCTACTGGTACAATCCGACACGTGGCCACTAAGATGGTCTATAAAAGGGGTACTTATTACACCAAAAGGGAGATTGAAGACTTTTGAACCAAGGGAAAGAGGCTTTAATAGCATTGGTTAAAGACCTGAACCTTTCAGCTATTACTTTGTGGAAGAACTAAAAACCCTTTCATTGGCACCGTCTGTGGGAACCATTCCCCGATCATCGCGATTTAGCTACAATTCACCGGTTCAAGAAGTAAACCAAGTAAATGGGAGATCCACCATTCGATTCATAAATCTCCATGAACCGGGGCAGGAGCAGCGGAGCGGTGAAGGAATAGCATGATTCCCGCAACTGACGAGTTGGCCTCCTTCATACGTAGCGCTTCTTTGGCGAAGAGAACAGCCTGTGAAAGCGCCGCCCCAACCTTACTTCACCCGAACAACACCACCCACCGTGTGGATGACTTGCTCGATCGGCGGAGCCCCGTGCAGTCCGAGTCCACGAACAACTATCTTATTCCCTTGTTGGAGCTTAACTTTTGCTTTGAAAGCTTTGAAAGCCTACAAAGAGTTAGACTTCGGACGAATGAGCTCGACAAAACCATAACGGGAATAATCATCAATGAAAGTGATGAAATATTTGTAGCCACTCATAGAAGAAGGAGTGAATGACCACTTGGAATATCTGTATGAATAACTACTAGCGACTGATGCATCTATCAATCTTGGCGTTCCTAACCTTAACGACCAGTTTACCCTTGATGCAATCTACACATGTATCAAAATTTGAGAAATCAAGATCCGGAATAATCTCATCCTTGATTAATTTCTGAATTCTCTGACTTAAAATATGACCAAGAACCTTGTACTAAAGAATAAAAGACTTTTCATTTAAACTCAAACGCTTTATGCTACTAACAGTATTAACAATGGGAGAAAATAAAGCAAACTATATAACTCTAATTTGTAAATATTCCAACAAAGTGTTCCATTACCAATCAATAAAGAGTTTCGATATAAATTAACTTTTCCAGTTCCAAAAAGAAAACTGTATCTAAGTCTATCCAAAATATGTACATATATTATATTTCTCCTAATGGAGGGTATGATCGCCACATTTTGAAATTCAAAAAATAAAATAAAATTATATGCTAAGATGAAATATAACAACTCCTAAAAAAGCAACTTGAATTCTTGTGTCGTCTCCCATGAACACGTATTGCTCTTGACTAGTTGAACTCCTGCTTATGACCTTTATTTTCCTGAATGACCATTAACTTCCTGCAATTTGTCTTCTTATGCCTAAACTTATGCTAACAGTTGCATTTTCCCTTAAAGCCCTCATTATTTGGGGCATGGGAAGTGGAATACACATTATTGTCATTACCCTTTGCATCGGTATTCTGCTTCTTGACAAACTTATCATTGAAAGTTGTATTATAAGGATATTTTCTCTTATGACCCCCATTGCCTTGGGTAGTCACCACATAAATACTCATGGATCGTCCTTTCTTCATATCCTCCTCCTCCTTAGCGAGGATTGCTGTCATCTTTTCAATGCTTCGTTGCTCATTATGAGCACTATAACAAGATCTAATACTATCAAACAACGAAGACAAAGTCCCCATGATAAGCCAATCAACATAATCTGAGTCAAACTCCATACAATGGTCTTAATCTTGTTGAAGCAAGCTAATATTTTATCAACGTGTCATTGTACCCCACTTGTCCTATCATAGAAAGTGGAGTGAAGAGTATTCAAAAGTTCATTCTTCTCATTCTTCGAGTTTATGTATTTTCTTACAAACGACATCCAATAACTCCTTTACATTCTCAATCTTTGGAATGCTTTTATAAATAGAGCCTTCCATATGGTTCTTCATGGTCATCAAACAACAACCGTTATAATACTCTAAATCCTCATAAGACTTTTTATCCTTTGCAAAACTCTCAACAACGGGTTTTAGATGAGCTTTAACTTTCAAAGCCAAGTCCAGTTTCATATTCATCATGAGAGATTTAACTCATTGTTTGTAATTAGTCATATTAAGTTTCGTGATGACAAATAACTAAGAAAAACTCAAAATTGAAGAATAAACAAGAGATAAATGTCAAAAATACATGTAAAATAAGGGCATGCAAATTGCTAAATCATTCGGCTTACCAAATGATCTACAAAAGTGGTCACAAAATGCTATAATCTATAAAATACAAAAAGACTCACACACAAGTAAGAGAATTTTACCAACCGTAACAACCAAATACATAAATTTACAATCGATAGGATAGTAAAATTATGCAGTTTATAACACTTAGTGAAATATCTTCATCAAACTAAACATTCTACTAAATAATAAAGTCATCGATATGACAACTTAACTATTCGTATAGATCTTAACAAAATTGATGTGTAAGACGGGAGAAATTATAGTTACAACATTAATTCAAAAAATATCCGACATACTCGAACTCACGAGAACAAGTTTATAAGCATTTAATATTTCTTAATTTTTACCAAAGTTTATAAGCATTACGATGCTGATAACAATAGAACAATATAAATATGATCAATATCATAATATTACTAAAATAATATTGCATGATGAAATAATAAAAAGTGCAAATTGGATAAAATTGTTGTATAAACCGAATTTAAATAACGATTAATTTGGAAAAATAAAGTTAATTATTTTATGAATCTCGAAAATTGACATGTTGTTCTATTACAGATAACATTATTATAATATTTTATGGGGAAAATAAAAAGGGCATGTACTTCCCATGTACTAGTAATTAATAAAAAAAATTTTTATTGAAAAACTTGAAAATAAAAACTATTCTCAAATACCTTTTTAACTTTCACCGTCTCTCTCTTCATGTTTTCATTCATTAAAGCCATTAACACATTACTTTAAATATTCTTTTACCATCTCTCTTCACCATTGTTTGGTGATTCAAATAAATATAGTCAAACCCCAAAATAAATCAAGGTGTCCATCAAAAGGCTAGCAAACTCAATCATTTTTTACCAAAACCAAAATATAGGTTTTGCCAAATATATCGATACTTAAATTTTATAGATATATTGAAGATATATTGATATTTATAAATTATTTAAAATTTAAAGATATATTTAATTTATATATCAAAATTAGTTTAAATGTATATAAAATAATAATATCAATTAGATTTAAAAAAAATTAAAATTCATTTTTTATGATTTATACAAAATGATTGGTTAAACGGTTATATATTATAACTAATTTTTTATATTTTTATTTATAGTTTAAAATATTCTAAAAAATACTATAAATAATATCAAAAAATTTCATTTAATATATTTTTTAAAATTGTTTGTATTTAAAGATTTACACAATTATCATTTTTTTAATTTAAAAATTTGTCAATCTAAATTTTAATATTAATTATTAAAAAGTAATAATATTAATTAATAAGGAAGACCTTTCATTTTCTCTCCTATCGTTTTGGTATTCTCTAATTTTTTGCAATAAGTAATGATAGTAATGATTAAGGAAAACATAATAATTCAAATTCTTGATCTTCTCTTATTTTTTGTAAATAATTAATGATAGTAATTATTAAGAAAGACATAATAATTCCAATCGTCTTTTTATCTTTTCATATTTTCTACAAATAATCAATGATAGTAATTATTAAGGAAGACATACAATAAGTGATATTAATTATTAAGTAAATACTTTTTATTTTATCTCTCATATATTTTAATCTCCTATTTATTTACTCTATAACGAGACACTCACCTCAAATATTGTTTTTTTTTTATTTTAAATAAAATTGGAAATCGACGATATACCAAACTGATATATCGCCAATATATCAGTGATATTTTCGATTTTTTGCCGATATTTATGTCAACTGATTATCGATATTGCATATCGTGTCAATTGACATTGATACACGATATATCGTGTCAATTGACATTGATACACGATATATCGTGATATTTTAATAATTGGTTTGCACCAATAAAATTATTTTCATTAAAAAAAAAACTATAGTAAAGGTAAAGTAATTTAAAATTGAGCGAAATCAAAGCGGAATTCTGATTGAGTTAAAACCATTTTTATTTGAATTGGTTGAGCGGAATCGGCGACTCTGTCGCCCATTCGAAGCCGACGTTTGAATCGATCAAATCCATTTATAATTTTTTTATTTTTAATAAAATATTAATTATTTATTTATGGCAATCGTATTCAGTTATTGCTGATTATTCGTTGATTTAATAAGTAAACCATAAATAAGTAACTTTTCCGGTTCTTCAATTTTTAAAACATTGCCTAAATCTAACCAATGAACAAAATTTTGGTTTCTTCAATTGATATGATTTATCTGGCAATTTTCAGAAATGAAATTACCCAGCCAAATATCTGATGGCCATAAATCGGAGAAAAAATCGAAAAATCATGAAATATCGGATTTTCTGATATTTAAACGAAATTTTGAACTTTATCTCCTTATGGCGTGTCTTAAAATTTTGAAAAAATATCAGTAAAATATCGGTAATGACTCATAAAATCATGCAATCTATTCTATTCGTCAGCAATGCAAATCCGAACTCCATTTAACTCACCAAAATTATTTTTTATTTGTGATTTATACCATTATTTTGAAGATCTTTGTGTAAGATTTTATCTTCCGTGAATGTGATTATTCGTAGATAATATAATGGAGCAATGCTCGGTCTTCATTTGGTTTTAAATTCTTATTGTAATATAATTTACCGATAAATTATAATGAATATTTTAAATAAATATATATTTATTTATTTATGTTTTTATAGTTTAGCAAAGTATTTTATTGAATTTAAGTGTTTTTGTTAATTTTGTTTTATCGATATTTTATCAAAATGACCGTGACTTATCGATATATCATAGTAAAATTAAAGTATCGATATATGCGCATTGTTATTTTGTTTAAATGGATCTAAGCTACACTCAGCAAAATTGGAAGCATGTGGGATGGAAATGGAATAGTCGGAAGGGCACGTGTGAAAGGAAGGAATGGGGGCGGCACACGTGCGACGCCCACTATCAGATGAGCCCCAAACCCTATCTCTCGCCTCTGTTGTCTTCTCTCTCCAGGACACTCTTTCCTCGCTTTCGTGTGATAATCAACCTCCCCCAATTCCAAACCCTAACCCTAATCCAACCCTAACTACCCAAATTCATGAAAATTCACCTCCATTCACACCCCATGATGCCTCTCTCCTGTTCCTCCTCCATGGAATCTCTTTGATGCCATCCTCCACGCGCAAGCCCTAGAAATTCGCCTGCCATGGAGGGCTCTGCGGACGATCTCGGTGCTCCTGAGTCTTGGGAGGTCGCTGATTTGGACGAGAGCATGAGCAGATTGATGTTCTCCTCTTTGCCTTCCAAGAAAGATTCCTCTTCATCCTCCTCTTCATCTGTTGATGCCGCGGTACCAGCTTCAGCTTCTGCTTCTGCTTCGGTTTTGTCCTCTTCGTCGGCTCCGGTTGGTGCCGATGTGATTTCTGAGGACTCTGTAGACCAAGTGGATCAGTTTCTTCGCGAGGCTCTGCAGAACCCGCGTGAGCGGCTGTCAAGTGAGTTGCCGCGCTCTAGGTTTTTTTTTTCTTGGGTTTAACTCAGAAATTTTGTGTTGAAGTTTTCTTTTCTTTGTTATGTGTTGTTGCTCTCTGGTGATAATTTAGGTTTTTGGGTTGATTTTGTTGTGTGCTTGTTCGGTATTACACGGCAATTTGGGTTGGTATGTTCACGCTGTTGTTGTACTGTATGAATTGGATAGCTCGTTTGACTTCGCTCTGAACTTTGTTTTTATCAGTTTGCTTTATATGCTAATCTTCACACGTTGGTTGGCTTGTTTATCTCAAGAAGGTGGAAATATAAGTAGATCGATGCTAGATTATTGATGCATTACATTATTTGAACATGACTTGTTAGATTTAGTTTGGGCTAAATGTTGGATTTCCTTTTTTTTTTGTGGGTAACGTGTACCTTTTTAGATTGTTATTGAGGGCGAAAAGGGTAAGGTGTAACAAGGTCTCCAATTAGAGCAATTGTATGTAAGAGGGGAAGTTATATAGGTAAAGCAATTGTATTGAAAGTGCTTAAGTATGCACGTTGCGTACAGGGCCATAAAAGGAAGGGATGTACAAGAAACAATACCCTCGCATCACTTACAGCTCAACCACTCTATGGAGTTGAATTAAGACAATGAAGTACAAACGAGTACATAAAGGAGCGTAAAATAGCATGGTCTATTAATTCAGAATCTTCTAAAGCTCATAGGGTTTTCTCATTCCACAAGGTCTTAAAAATGTTCAAACGAGTTGCTTTCCAGCCATTCTTTTATTTTCTTTCCAACAGAGGCGACCCACTAACCATGTGAGAATCCTTGATTCAGAGAGGCATTACCCACTATACATAAAAAAAGAGTGAAAATAAGATGTCACAACATGATTGCCTTACGACAATGAAGGAGAATATGGTCTGTTGACTCCTTTCCACCCTTACATATATAACACAAATCTGGAAGTCACCACACCCTCCTTTTTGGTTGATCTAGAATTAAATTTTTTTTCCCAAACGCTTTCTAAGCAAAAAAAAGTTACTCTCATCAGCACCCATGGATTCCTATGATGCTTGTGGGAAACTTACTAAGGAGGACTATAGAAACTTAATTGAAAAGATGTCTCCCTTTGAGAACCACCAAATCATGTCACCTCTTCAGGTCACTTGCCCTTGCAACCTTCTGAGTAGCTCTTCCACCTCATAATATTCCTGATCATTTACATGTCATGTGAAAGTTGAAACATTGGATTTAAACAACACACTTTCCCAACCTGTTACCATATTTGGTCTACACATGCTTCTTTATTAGAGGCTTTTGAAAACAACTCTGGAAAAGCCATACCTAGGGTTTCCTCCTCGTAGCCTTCAATCAAATCCCTCCTCTTCCTCTCCATATTTCCCTATAATAATTTGTTTCCAAAATTCAGCTTCATCCTTTCTGCAAAGCTAAAAGCATTGAAAGGTTTACTAAAGAATTGGAACAGAGAGGTGTTTGGTAAAGTAGAGTATCAAAAGAAGGATGCTCTTCGTAGGGTGAGTTACTGGGATGAGCTTGAGAAGAGTGCGAGTCTCGAAGCTAGGATCGGGCTGGCCAAGAATATTTCAAAAATTTGGGCCTAATGGAGGAGACCTCCTGGCGTCAAAAATCTAGAGAGACTTGGTTGAAAGAAGGGGACAGGAATACGGGGCTCTTTCACAGGATGGCTAATGCTTACAGGAGAAGAAATTGCCTTAACAACATCAGCATCAACGGCAGAAAGCTTGATAAGGAGGCTGAGATTAAGGATGATGCAGTAAATGCATTCGAACTTTGTTGGCCACAGGTGGTTGGCGCCCTCCATGCGTTTAGCCCTCAATGGGATGGGGATATGAGGCGCTAGGCGGGAAATTTTTTTCGGAGGAGGAAATACGGGCGTGATTTTTAGGTCTTAGCAGTGAAAAGGCTCCCGGACCTGACGGCTTCCCTTTAGCCTTTTGGTCTTTCAGTTGGGACTTTGTAAAAAATGAAGTTCTAGGATTTTTCAAGGAATTTCATGAACAGGGTAGATTTGTTAAACAACTAAATGCGACTTTCCTGGTATTAATTCCCAAGAAACAGACTGTGGAGGATTTCAAGGACTTAAGGCCAATAAGCCTAGTGGGTGGATTATACAAAATCTTGACAAAAGTGTTGGCCAACAGAATCAAGAGAGTCTTGGACAAGGTAATTTCTAAGTCCCAAAATGCCTTTGTAGAGGGGCGTCAGATTTTGGATGCAGTGTTGATCGCCAATGAGATAGTGGACTCCTCCTTGAGAAGGAAGGAGCGTGGTTTGATCTGCAAACTGGATATAGAAAAAGCCTACGACACCATCAGTTGGGAGTTTTTGTTCCAGGTCATGGGTAAGATGGGATTCGGGGGCCGATGGTTGAGCTAGATCAAATGGGTATTGTCTCCACCAGCTTCTTTCCTCTTGTCCTTGTCAACGGTTCCCCAGCTGGCTTCTTCCCTAGCTCCAGGGGTTTGAGACAGGGAGACCCCCTATCCCCCTATCTCTTTGTCATCGGCATGGAAGCTCTAAGGCCCATTTGTTCATCGTGCTCTTTTGGGTGGTAGCTATCTCGGTACCAAGATTCGCGACGGAAGAGGGAAGAGTGGTTGTTCCCACCTCCTCTATGCCGATGACACTCTACTCTTTTGCAAGGCTGACAATGATGAATTAAAGTTTATTAGTTGGATTCTGATGTTGTTCGAAGCGGTTTGAGTTGAAAATAAACCTAAACAAAAGTGAAATCCTCCCCATTGGTCCAGTGGCAAATTTGGAGGAGTTAGCCTCAGAGCTTGGGTGTAAAGTTGGATCCCTTCCCACGACCTACCTGGGCCTCCCTCTAGGAGCCAAACATAATGCGCTAAGTGTTTGGGATTCGGTAGAAGAAAGATTTCAGAAGAGGCTGGCACCCTGGAAGCTTCAGTACATTTCAAAGGGCGGAAGAGCCACACTCAATCGGAGTTCATGTCGACCTTAGATTTATCATTTATCTCTTTTAAGGCCCTAAGTGTGTGCTAGATTGGAGAGGATTCAAGACGATTTTTATAGAGGGTGGGGCGATCTAGACAAGAAAGTCTCTTTGGTAAGTTGGGCCAGCGTATTGCAGAAAGAAAAGGGGCATTGGGATAAAAGCTTCTCGAAGATGAAGCAGGCGTTGCTCGATAAGTGGAATTGGCGGTTTGCAAGCAATGATCGCTGGAAAAGTTATTGGTAGTAAATTTAGTGGAGTCTCTCGATGGTTGGCATACTCGTGATCTCTCGGAGGAGGTTATGGGACTAGTTTATGGAAGGAAATTAGGAAAGAATGGCCCAGTTTTTTCCAAAATGCGGTCTTCTCCCTTGGGGATGGTAGGAGGATCAATTTTTGGAAAGATGTTTGGTGTGGTGAGGAGGCCCTGTGTTCTAGATATCCTTCTCTTTTCAATTTGGTGTTAAACAAAGAGGCCAAGATTGCAGACATTTGGGATAGAGATAGGGGGGTTGGGAGTTGGGCTAGCACCTAAGACCTCTCAATGATTGGGAGATTGAGGAGGCTGCAAGATTCCTTCATACCCTCCATGAGGTTGCTCACTGCCCTTTGGGCGAGGATAGGCTCCTTTTGAAAAATGACAAGGAAAAAGGCTTTTCGGTAAAGAGTATGTATAAAGGTTTCGACCCTTCCCCTGCCATTGAGTTCCCCTATCGTCTGATTTGGAATCCAGTTGTTCCTCCAAAAATTGGAGTTTTTGCTTGGGAAGCTACTTGGGGCAAAGTTCTCACCTTGGACCAGCTCAGCGATGGATTGACCTTGATAAGCGGATGCTTTATGTGCGAGGAGGATGGAGGGAATATAGATCCTTATTGATCCTTTGTAAAATTGCTAAAATGTTGTGGAATCTTTTTTTGTCAATCTTCAGACTAAATTGCTGGGTCTTTACGAAGTCGGTCTTCCATACCCTTTTAGCTTGGCAAGGGACGCGTGGGTAAAGCGCAGGAATTTGGCTAGGCGCACCTGTGCCTTTTTGGACCCTTTGGAGGGCTAGAAATAGGTTGGTGTCGAGGAAGCGAGGGCACCAATGATAAAAAAATCAAAGCTAACTTTATAACCAATTTGTGGGCTTGGGCTAACATGTATAGGGAGGACAAAACGAATTCTGTTGTGGAATTCTTAACTTGGTTGGGTAGCAGGTAGTTTTTTGACTTTTGTTTCTCGCTTGGGTGGTTCCTTTTGTCCACTCCCTGTGTACTTCTGGGAACTTTCCCTTCATCTATAATATCTGTTTTTGCTGATAAAAAAAAAAAAAAAATTTGTTTCCAAAAAGGCTCATTTGGGCTACTTAGGCTTTCTTTGGTGGTTAATATATTCTTACTTTGGCCCATAAAAAAGGGCTCATTTTTGGCTATGAAAGCACTTCGTTTGATTCTGATGACGGGTTCCTCTGGGCTTCAAAGTGGGCAGAAGTGGGGCTTGAATTAACCCATCCTTTTATTTTTATTTTTATTTTTATTATTATACCTTAATCTTCTACAGCACTATTCAAGAACATATGAAATGTTTGACTTAGGCTTTATGTGGTTTGAGACAGTATTAGGTTTGAAAATCAATTTGGGGTAAAGTAAACTAATTTTGATTGGGCAACTTGCTAGTGAGGAAGAACTTGCTTTGTTATTGGGCTGCAAGGTAGGGAAACTACCCTCTATGTAATGGGTCTTACATTGTGAACCGGTGAAGTGATTGAGTGTTAAGGATAAGCTATAAGATATATAGACTTCCTATTTGTTTGATGTCTCTATTTGATGTCTCTATTTGATGTCTGTATATATAGATTTCCAATTGACTGAAGGAGGTTTCTCCATGAGTCCTCCCCATCCCCCTTGGAGGTGGGAGGTGGGGAGGCATGAAGATCTGACTACCTTTCTTTAGAGGGTGGAGGAAATCCAAATATATATATATAGATATATCTGTGTCTCTGTGTGTGTGTGTTCTACAGTTAAAGAAAAGCCTTCACAAGAAATATATATATATATATATATATATATATATATATATATATATATGCCTATATATATATATATATATATATATATATATATCTGTGTGTGTGTGTGTGTGTGTGTTCTACAGTTAAAGAAAGCCTTCTGAACTTGCTTGGATCTTCTGTGGGAAAGAAACCAGAAAAGGCTTGGAGAACTGCCCCCTGTGTATTTGTTTCTATGGAAGGAAGAAACATGAAGAAATATGAGGTCTTCTGACAACATTGAATGGTCAAACTTAGCAATCAAATCTGATTTTATGAGTACTTGTTTGGAATGAGTTAGGAGTGCATATACTTTAACATTCATTAACCATGATAGACTTTGTTGATAGGTTTAGCCCCAAGTAATGGAGGAAGCTTGTTTTTTTGTTTTTCTTTCTCTTGCCTATGTACACATTTTATACACCTTGGTGCACCATCATCTACTTAGGCATTGTTAATAAAGATTCCTTTTTTTACCTAGAGTTCCTTGGTTATCAAAACCTGAAAGGTGGAAATAGAACCCTTATACCAAAATTTTCCAATTATGGAGTAATTGTTAATAAAAAAAATTGCATTACTTTGCCTTCATATAAATATTAAAGAGGCACACAATCTAAAATATCTTAACTCTTGCTCCTTTGTGAATCCATTGAAGGAAATTTTTATTAAATAAGTTATACTCTTTGGAGACATGCTAAAAAACCCTGTATGAATAAAATCAAACTTTAGCTGGAGGTGAAAAGAAATTGGGTGATGTGATGAATGATCAACTAATTCATCAGTCAAAGAAAATAACAAAATAACAGCCATCTCATCTCTCTCTTCCCTCAGCTGTCTCCATTGAGCTCGTAATCGTTAAGCCAGCCTGGCTTGCTTTGCACCCTAGCCTCACGCGTAGTACATTTCTCTCCCTCTGGAATCTTCTTGCTTCCAGTTACCCCTTTGTTGAGCATTTTATCAAAATGCTCACTTGGATGTGTCGGTTCACCTTGAGAGATAATTTTCTGGGCGGCTTCAGCACTTTTTACCTCTTCTTGGGCTTCAGCAATAGCCCACTCCTCCAGCTGCTTTTGGATCCTATTGTTATTGAAGACCAGCTCCAGTCCAGCTATCACAAGAACCAAATGTTTTGTACTTGATTGCTTTGTTAGGTCTTCAAAAATGGAGCATATTATTGGGACTAGCCATTATACATGTGGGGAGCTGCTTAGGCATCATCTGTGCAAGAGATTCAACTTTGGTCTTAGCTCGCAAGTGAGATTGCTTACAACTGTTGTAAGGTTGAATTAGTCAATGGAGTCACACCTCAACCATGCAAGCCAACATAGAATTATTATGACAACCCTGAGAAAAGAATGAAATTCGCATTTTGAAGAACTGCTCCCATTTTTTATGGTACCAGAACAGCTAAATATTCTATGTAGTCCTAAGACAAACTGACACTCACGTTTTACCCAAGGAGGATGTTGCATGGACAAAGTTAGGAAAGAAATGTATTCCTGGAGATAAGCCTAGGCAACATCTTGTTTTAAGCCAGGTCAAGGGAAATGATCGCCCACCATCGTTGCTGTTTTATTCTATCCAGAAGGAACTGCTGCAAATTCCCAAATCACTTGTTTTCTGCGGGAAATGCTAGGCAAAGACAATCTAATTCCTTTAAAGAGAGATGTCATGGATTAAAAACTCAGATAGCATGGTTACCTTCCAACACAAGGGTGGTAATTATAATGACTAAGCAAATACAATCACCTAGATCTGGCTTCATGCATATGCTGCTTTGTTGCAATTCCAGCCATATAAAACAAAAGGAATATTCTTGTTTTAAATGAAATTCATTTGATAACCTTCCGATAAAAAAAAAAAAGAAATTCATTTGATAAGCTGATAATTCAATTTCTTTATGGGCCAAATTATTAACTTTACTAAACTTCCTGTGCCAAGAATACAAAAAATTGTATTTCCCCCCCCAAAGTGATACCACATATAATCGATCTCATGAAAGAGCTGACACAAGGAGAAATTTTACAGAACTAAAAAGATACTTGTAATGAGATATTCCAGATTCTTAAGTAGCCCAAAGCAGGATGAGAGCCAGGGTTGGCTAAACTCTGAAGGCAAGAAGCCAGAGCAAATCCTAATTATGGCAAACTTGGGCCTAAGTTGATAGAAAATTAGACATCAGGAAGGTGTGTTTAGATCCCTTTCTGTTGTTATGCAAGGATCGAAGATGAAGGAAACTCAGATGGATGTGTCATCTTCAACATAATAGGAGTCTTGTAAATACCCAGTTTTGATTCTCATGCATTGAGCTGGGATACGCATAATTTTGGCCTTCTTCAAATAATCCTTTTTTAGATAATTTTTTTTCTCCCTATGGCTTGAACCTAGAACCTTGTCCAAGCCCTCCCTAACCATTTCCACCTTGTGCTAGGCCTCAAGGGTTCTCTCTCTCTCTCTCTCTCTCAAAGGAAACCTAAATTGATGCTAGCCAATGGCACCATGCCGTTAAGGTCATCAACCTTCTTACTTCTAGCAAACTCATTTCTCTAGTCCACACCCGTGATATGACCATTACTCAATTGCCTCTGCTGTATTTTCCCCTTTTTCTTCTTTTCCCATTTGTTTCAAAAGTATTAAAGGGGTTTTCCAAATGTTGTTGCTTATCAGAGGGCTTGAAATTTTGGTGCAAACATCTCCTAGGTCAAGCTCGTCTTTTGAACTATTAATACATTCTTGATAATGATATATGCTACTTTTGCAGTTTGTATTGCTTCTTGTCATATCTTCCTAACTGCATGATTTACTATAAAATCATATTTTTGGAACTACATCATATTTACTAATGGCTGGGGTTATAATTAAGTGTGGCTACTACTGTTCTTATTCTTGTTAATAGTACTATAACTACTATGATCTTTAGTTTTCATAACTAGAAGTACTATGTGAATTTTGGTTGATGTGTAGATTTAGAGTTATCATTTGTTGTTTTTCTACCATCATAATACTTTTAAACGTGATGCGTGTGTAAGATTGTGATATTTCAATGTATATCATTGTTGTTGTTTTCTATTCATATAACTAAAGATTTATGATCTATTTTCTTCAGTTCTAAGGATGGAGCAAGACATTGAGAATTTTATTCATGATCCTACTCAACAGCAACTAGAGTTCCAACAGTTGCCTACCTCCTATCTACGGTTGGCTGCACACCGTGTGGCTCAGCATTACTCACTGCAGTCAATGGTTTTATTGGACAATAATTTACCTGATGGATCTGGTTCCAAAATTATTGTTCGCAAAACTTCTGAGTGTCAGCTTCCTTTGATTCGTCTGGCAGACATCCCTGTAAACTTACCCCCAGAAGATAGTGGTGTCATTAAGGTTGCGATCAAACAGAGGCCTCAGAAACGATCACAAAGTGTCAGCAGTGCAAATTCACATTCTTATAAGGCAAATAGTTCCAAAAGCGTAGAAGAACGAAAAGAGGAGTATAACAAGGCTCGTGCACGGATTTTTAACTCTAGTAGTTTTACTGGTATTGGTGTAGGGAAACCTGAAAGTGAACTAAGGATGCAGGACAGTTTCCAGAAAATGGAAGAGAAACCTATTGCTGGAAGTTCTGATGTGAATATATGCAGGGGTTTGGTTGATTCTTCAAGTAGCAATAGAATAGCTAGAAGTAGGACAGAGAAGGAGCCAATTGGTAGGTACAAACCAAATAATAGGGTGGCTATCTTTCGTGACCGTGAGGTTGACCGTAAGGATCCTGATTATGACAGGAGCTATGATAGGTATGCTGTTAACTCTTATTTGTCCATTTCATCTGTATTTTCTTTTCATTTTATGTTTTTTGAACTTTTGTATTATTGAATGTATGGGTGTGGATGAAGCTGATTTACATAAAACTATTTGTAGTTAATTGCATTAGGTAGAGTTGAGGCCTTCCCCCTCGCCCCTCTGTTTTTGAAGTCTCATTGATGTGTACCTGTTCGCTTATTGGCTATGATTTTGTAGGCTAATATAATTGTAGCCCTGTGATGCTAAATAGCTAATATAATTATTGTTTCTGTTGGTCTTTGTAAGGAATCAATTGTCTTGCAAGTGTTATTTTCCTTTGTTTGATCCCTTTGTCAGTTTTGCATAGTTCCCTTTGTAGACTCATGGTCTGTGTAAAGCTGGCTGTTTTTGTTGAGGATTCAAGCAAAAAGGGTTTCTAGGGAGGAGGACAGGATGGTTTTCTTGCCCTCATGACATGGGACCTTTTCAGTTACTCCCTTTTTTTTAGAGTCTGGTGACCCTATTTTATTCCTGCTTAGCATTGGAGATCTCGTGTGCTGCCTATGGTGTATTTTTGCTTGGGGAGCCTCTTGGGGGAAGGTCCTTACTTTGGATCAAGTTAAAGAGGAGAGGTTACTCATTGGCATATAGATGTTTCCTTTGTCAAAGGGAAGAAGAAATGGTTGAAGGAAAGACATGGGCCCTTTGGCAATTGATTTTCGCACTTTTTCAGTATTTCTTGTGTCCCTTCCCACACGGTTAGGGAGGAACTCCTTGGGTGGCATGGTACTATTGTGGGTAAAGCATGTAAAGAAGACTTGGTTAGCTGCCCCGTTTTGTATATATTGGACAGTTTGGAAGGAGAGCAACTTAATAGAATTTAAAGACATGGATTTTTTTTTCCAAAGGATGAAAAATTCCTGATTATGACTTGCGGTCTTGGTTGCATACAGATATGAGGTCTTGTTCCTTTATTTCCTATATGGATTGGCTCAGCACTTAGCATGGGTAGGTGATACTGTTGTTCTGTTGTTTTGCCTCTACCTTCTGAGTGTCTATTCTGTGTCCTGTAAAATTGTGTACTTCCTGTATACTTAGGATTGCCTATTGGCTTTATCTGTTTAATTGTGTGTGTGTGTGTGTGTGTGTGTATATACATATATGTCAGAAAAATGAAGGTGGAGAGGAATGCCATTGAAAGTTAATTTAGCAGGGGTGCAAAAAGAGGAATAGTAATAGACTAGATCTTCCATATCATCTTGGAAGTTCTCCACTTGTCCTCACGGATCCTTGCATTGTATTTCTCACCATACTATCCAAATCCTTATAAATGTGCTTTTCCATAAAAAATTGCCTCTAGTTGTTGTGCCCCAACACTGAAAGAAATGGTCAGCATGCCATTGATACTTCTAGGAACCCAAGGCTACTCTGAATATCTAGTATCATAATTCTGGAGTTGTCTGACAATCTAAAAACTGGTGATCCATGGATTCTCCACTCTGATACATAAAGCGCAATGATATGGACTGCTTTGAAAGGTCTTCTTAACTGTGCAAGTCGCTTATGAAGCCAAAATCCCCTTGTTACCCCAACCCAGCCAAATTCTTCTAGGCATGTACAGACAAAGATACATGCATATCAGACAAATGATGTTTTCTCATGCATATGCAAATATTTGATTTTTGGTTTGGGTTTATTGATGGCGATAACATCAGAATGCCTACTGAACTACGTTACTGAATTTCTTTAAATTTACTGACGGTCAAGTTTTACTGTTGTTTCATGTCACTGAAGTGGTAACCCAAAAATAATAAATATTGTTTATTCTTTTGTAGTAATCTAAAAACGGTAGCTCTAAAATGTTCATTTTTTTTTTTATGGTATAATCAAAGATTTGATCCTGGATCTGAACTAAAATGATTGCCTTTTCAGGTATATGCAAAGATTTGATCCTGGATTTGGGTTCAATGGAGGACCTTACGCCTTACAGCCTATGTACACTCCTGCATTGAACTACAACACTGAATTTCCACAGCTTGGAGCAGCTCATAGGCCTCAAATTTCTACTGAACACCAACCTCGGCCACTTCCCCAACATCTACCTGGTCCATGGGCTGCACCATCAACCCCCACAGGAATTGGGTATGGTCACCCAGAGACCATGATGTCACCATTTAATCCCAATCATGTTGGTGCACGCTCCACTTCTACCCTATATCTTCCTTCTTCTCAGTATCCTTGTCAACATCCTGGAATGCCATTCATCCATCCTCATGAACATGTTCAGCAACCATTTTCACAGGTATGACAGTTTTTGAATAGTTTTCCCTTCTTAATTTTTAATATCATTAAATTTTAAGTACCCTGCAGAGTTCCTCGTAGAGATGAGAATCTTTATTTTTAGTATTCCTACTATGTGAATAAAGTATTTCCTCCTTTAAAATGTACCAAATGGTTAAGACTGGCCTGAATTTTCCCTTAAAGATACTCTTTGTAATAGCAAACATTAATGGAATCATAAGTAAGTGCATGAAAGAATTTGAGGATGAGAAACTTCAGTTGGCCTCTACTTAATGAGCTCTTTTCCCGCAGACCATGCATTCAATAGTAAAATGATGAAATATATCCAGTAATTGGAAGATGTATAGCCAGAAACAGAATGATGATTATTTTGTAATTGATGTTTAATATTGTTGGATATAGAAGCAGAAAGGGAATGTTTTGATGACATTGTTGGAAGGGGTTTTATTTTAAAATTTTTGAAAGTATACTTTGTACATATCTTGGTCAGTTTTTCTCCAGTCATTTATTTTACACTCCAACTCTTCCCGGATGGTTATGTTATTGCAACTTCTTTATGCAGTCTCATCAACAGCAACCTGATGCAAGTTTTGGATTAGCCCGGCCCCGGTAAGGGGCATGGGCCATGCCTGCACCCTGCCAGCAGAAACTCAAGCTTGAAATATGACAGCCTGCTACGGTGTGGTGGGTGTATGTCATCTGGTTTTGGCAGAAGTGCAGGCATAGAAAACCGAGGTGGACTGGAGTGACACGTCAATCTCATGGATGGGTCCTTTATTATCCATTCGAAGAGCCCCTCGGTGCTACGAGAAGCTTGTTGCATATTCAATGCTGAAGCTCTCGCTGGGTTTGCAGTCCCGCTGTTCGAACAAGCTATTTGGAAGCTTGTTGCTTCACTGATGTGATGACGAAGAATGAAAATAGGAAAAGAATTATCAGAGCTGGAGATGTGCAGCATTGGTTGAGGTGGAGGTATGTATGCCCATCATTTTTAAAGCAATTACGTTGTGTGTTAATTCCAAAATGAAAGCAGTGGTAAAATTTTCAAGGATTTTTGTTGATACAGTGTCATGGGAGGGGGAGGGAGAGGGAGAGGGAGGAGGCCAAGGGAATATCGGGTGGGAAAGATAGGGTGGAACACCAATTCCTTTGAAGAGAGGAGAGAGCTCTGAAGGTGATCAGATCATCACACTCTCCATATATGCTTTTAGTGGAGAACAATTTCCGTGCTGTGCTGTGCTGGGAATAATAATAATAATAATAATACTAAGAGTGAACCACATTTCTATATATATATATATATATATATATATGTAGTTGTACTTGTACCATATGATGATGATGATGAAACGACGCATGGGTTTGATTTGATCCTGTAATCTTATGTTTGGCCTTTTGTTGCTATCGATAATCTGCTGTTTAAACTATAAACACACACACCTTTCTTTCTTAACCTACAAAGTAACAAACTCACCCCCCAGGCCCCAACCATAAACCATACACATGAAAGGCATCCATCCTCACCTCACCTCGCCTGGTTTTAATAGGAAGGCCATTGTTATTAGCAGTTGCAGTGCGCCACTTTTATTTACCCATTATTACCTTTTCTTTTCTGTCTCTGTCTTTCTCACCTCACTCCCTTCGTAACATAATAACTAGACTAAAAATTCCCAGTCAATTAACCAACCTATATTTCAACTGGATCCATTGCTCAAATTTTCTATATAAACAATTGGGGTTGGTTCGGTTATAATGTGTCAGTCCATGGCATTGAAAATATGGTTCAAAGGTCCCTCCAATTCTACTTCATTTTTTCGCTTATAAATATGCAAAATTTTAAACCTGGTAACTTCATATTTACTACTTTACTATCCATGACAATGGTGATTGCTTTTTGGGTACTCGGTCTCCATTTTATTGGGATTTACTTTCTGGGGTTTTACCGGATTTGAGATTTACTCAATCGGTTTATTTATTTATTTTTCAAATCTGCGATGGGTCTTGTCCCGCCGCAGTCTCCGATATACAAAAAATAACTCTAAAATTTATATTTATATTTTGTTTATATATTTTAACGTAAAATAATAATAAACTTTTTTTTTTACTAGAATAAGTTGTAAAAATTAAACTTACTATACCCGTCCCACCCATTTAGTCTTTTAAGCAGGACATGGATTAAAATTGATTAAGATTAAAGGGAAGGGGTTGGGATGAGGCCGTTCACGCCGAATTCATCTTGTTGTCATCTCTAATCATGACACCTATGATATAGGTTGTGACATTTTTATAGTAATGTTAATATCTCAGCCTTACTGCATGTGAATTTGTTTTTTCTTTTTAGCCACCCAACTTTTTTTTTTAAAAGAAAAATTAATATTATTGATTCAAACTTATAATAGATCGATAAATCTAATATACAAATAGCTAAAAACCATACTAATGACTATAATTTGATATCTTTGACTGATTAAATCCGTCTTTCCTATCCAAATCGCCCTCACATAGATAAAATGCTGCAATAAGACGGTAAACAGCACCACGTCATAACAAAACCGACAACAAACTAAACGTCGATAAAACGACGACAAACCAAACGTCTACACAACGATGACAACACAAAAAACAAAATAAAACCTAAATCTTCTTGGAAGAACCACTTTATTAAGCAATGAAATAAAAGAAAATGATTAAGAGGGGTGATTTCATGAATGGAAGAAAAGAATTCAGATTTGTGGGTTTTTATGGTTGAAATGATAGGCTAGGCATTTCATAGGGTTGGTTTATCATATTTAGTGTTTGATTTATCTAATCTTTAGTTTGGTTGGATGATTTATGCTTGATTTGTTGTGTTTGATGTTAAACATTTGGAATACTAAGGTTTTGATTAATTGATACATGCTGAGAATCGGATCTTCGGTCCTCTTACTAAGGTATCCTTGGTGACGCTTGGATTATGCCTTAAAATTTGGTTTTGATTCTCTTAAGGTGTGAATAAGTTAATCGGAATTCGAATTAACCTATTTAAAGAGGCATAGGAAATTAAAAATGTCTAGTACTAAGCAGATTTCACTAGGAGGGGAAACCAAATACATTAAGCAAGGATTGCAAGGACGTAACTGTAAACAATCCAAGGATTGCAAGTGACCGATAGAGCTCTCGAGGAAATGCATTTGAAAAGTATCACAATTAATGACCTAGATGGATCGAACGGAGAATAGAAAGTGGGTGTGAAAAATTGAGGGAAGACACGGAAGTGTAAGCTTCATACCGTATCCTTGGACCAATTCAAGTCGTAATTCATTCAACTCATGCCTCATATAGATGAACAACTAAACATCATTGAAGATAACCAACCCTAGTTCTTCTCTAAATCGTTTTCTTTCGGTTTTATTCAATCACTCCGGTCTTCACAAATCACTCTTTGTTTTTGTTTAGTTTAGTTTTTATTATTTTATAATTTCATCTCAAATAATTTAGACGCTCAGATAGTGAATTAAGCTAGTAGTCGGGGTACTCAATCCCCCATAAAACCTACAATCCTCGTGGGGACGATCTCGGTTCGTAATTGAAAACCACTTTATTACTTGTAACCCGTACACTTGCGGGTTTAGGTTGCCTTGTTTTTATATACATATTTTTGGCGCTATGCCAACAATCTAATAAGTTTTTGCGCCATTGCCGGGACTAACAAATCTTTGATGCTGCGCCAACAATCTAATAAGTTTTTGACGCCATTGTTGAGAAAATTTGCGATGTTTTATGATAATATCAATACTAAGTACTTATTTGGTACTTCAAACATTTTTTTTATTATAGTTAGTCTTGATTTATTTTCATTTTTTTTTTTATTTTACTTTGAAATTTTTTTTTTTTAGCATTAAATCACAATGAATCCTTTCATTGAGTTGACAAATCAATTAGCTCTCCTTAGTCAACAACTAAGAATAGGATAATTGGCCAATAAACATCAAAGAAGAGTGACAACACAAGTAAGGAATCGGGTCTGGCAATCCTACCCATCAATGGATTATGCTCGATATGGAAATAAGGAAAATAGGTTATAAGATAAAAATATGAGAGAAAATGAGATAAGTACGACTACCCGACTTTTAATTTCCTGTTAATCATTATTACAAATAAATTATTTAAATTTGAATTTACTAATTATTTGACGCTTACCATGATCAGCTTAGCGACAAAGGATATCAACAATTAATAATGAGTTTTTTTTGGGTAACAAATGTGTGATCATTGTTGTATAAATTTACACTTTTACTTTTTCACTAACCAGTACTCAAATAATTTTCTTTAAATAGAAATTTATTGTTACTCATTTACGTTTCTACTAGCAGTTTAGAAAAAAAAAACTTATAAATAAAAAATCTTGGCTAGATAAAAAAATATTAATAATTTAATATTTAAAAATTAGTTATTAATTATTTTAGATAAATTCTTGAAACCAAAAGTTATTATGATCATTCTAAATGTTCCCATGTAAGTCACGGGGACACTTCTGTAATGATGTTATATTGGCTTTAAAATTATTAATAAAAATAGATAATGAATTTAATAATTAATAAAAAATGAAATGAAAGTTCAAAATTTTAAGTATTTACGTTCAAAAATATATTAAAGCATTATGACAAACCGATGCATATGCTTATTCTGTAATAAAAAATAATTATCTTTTACTTTTGATCTTAATATAATTTCTTTTAAATTCATTAAAATTTCATATATGAATCCTTGAATATCTATTAGAATATTCATGAATATATATATAATTATTTTTTTTCATATTTTGCACTTGTGGTACATGCATTTTCTTCAAGTAGTAAAGCTCTTCACCTTGTATTGTAATAATGCCTATTCTGACGGCTTGGCTTTTTTATTTTTATTTTTATTTTAAAGATGACGGCTTGGCTTTTAATAAGTAGAGATAGAATAAAGCATCCATAATCAAGACTTTTATTATCAAGTTGATCTAAGACATCTTACTTGAAGTTGATGCTATTACTTTCTCTAGAACCATGATGATATTATATTTTTTTTTAATTTTAATTAGAACTAAAAATTGAAAAGGGGTATCAATGAGATTATATATTTCCTAAAATTATTTTAATTCCAAATGAGAGTATTTATCTTATAACCGATTTTTCTTTTTTCTTTCCTTTGCTTAATGTTGGGCAGAATGTCTCTCTTTCACTTTTTTTTTTTTTTGAAACACTTTTATTTTTATTTAAAAAAATCACATCCTACCTTATGTCAAGTTTTCCTTATAGCATTTTAATTCATGAGCAGAACAATCTAATCGTAAAATTTATGATGTATTTATATTATATAGCCAACAGTACTGCTTCTACAGTTCTATTCAATAATACACAATAATAATAATACATATTATTAGTTTAAGAAAATGCAAATATTGACATGTTATTGGAAGTGAGATAGGAGTTCAGGACCATGCCAACAACCCATTTTACCAATTCATTCTCACAATTCTTCATTATTTACCACGGTGCCATCAAGCGGTCAAAACATTAATTCAAGAGTGGCTATTTAGTAAATATTTGAAAAAAATAAGGATAATTAACTTTTTGTCATTCAACCTTAGTATTTTTATTTTTTATTTTTTTCGTCAATCACAATCTGATAAATATTAAAAAAATAAACGATATTACAATAAAAATGAATTTTGACTTTTATTTTTATATTCTTCTATTCTTCTTATGTTTTATTCTCATCATGTCGGGAATGTCCAACTCCTAGGAAGAGTAAGAATAAAGTAAAATACTTTATATCTAAATAAGATTTAAGTTTTCTTAGTATTCGAATATTTTTGTTATTTAATGAAAGATGCCCACTTTCTAGAAGGGGTAAGAATAGAACAATATGAACGCGTTATTTCTTTTGAAATACTTGTGTTGTTTACATAAAACTAAAATTTGGATTTTATTAATGAAATTTCTATATTTTTTAGTTCTAATTATTAAAAATAAAATCTTTAAAATCATTCCAGATTTGAAATGTGTTTATACAATAAATAAATAATTAATTTAAAATAACCGTAAATGCTTATTTAAGCTTACAACTGATTTTAAAATTTTTAAATCGTTTTCTGAAATGTTTTCTTTATTAAATATAACATTTTTAGAGTAAAAAATGTTTTCCTACGACCACTATTGAATAGACTCTAAAAACTTTCAAAGTAATCGTCCGAATAACTATGAAATTCATTTAATCACTGATCAAGCAAAAATACCAAGAGTGCCTTCAAATGCATTCTAATTCATGAATAAGTAAACAAAATACACTCAACATACATGATTATGAAACATAATTAGTGGAAAACAGGAATTACAAGTAACCCTAAGTAACCCTAATGAGTGGTTCATAATCTATCCACAATGCCAATAGAAAATGACGTGTATTTTCAATTCTAGGAGATCTATTGAACATAATGATGTTTTAAAAATCAAACCAATGACTGAATCGAAAAAGAGTTAGTGACTCATGGTTCTAGGGGTTGAATCAATGGTCAAATCGGATAAGAATTGAGCCAAAAAGGTCATTGATCGACAGTCTAATTGATCAGACCGACAGGTCCCTTTTTTGAACATATGCGGACTCACTATTACAAGAACAAATTTTTGAATTTGGGAATATTCTATGTCTCTAAATGGAAGTAAAGAAAAATAAATTTAGTAGTTTTTTTTATTGATTAAATAAATATGGGGATTGCAATAGGTAAGAATGCAAATGACAGCTAATTAACAGAGGTGAAGTCCCTTACCCGCCTAAATCTCAAACAAGGGAATGTAAGCTTAAAACAACCAAAGGGGTTCCTGAAATCAAGCTAAAAGTTTAAAAATGAAGAAACAGACAAACAAAATGGCCCTAAAATTAAGCTAAGTTACAGAAAAAGCGAGTATAAAACTTTCTCTTATATCATCATGTTCTTCAACTTTTCTGCCTTAACTGGCACCTTCTTCTACTAATATTCTTCCACCCCTTTACCCTAATGATTCCCTCAGTAATATTTTTACTCACAACAACATGAAAAATAATGTTTTAACTAGTCAGAATCCACAGGTGCGCCACTGTTTTTTGCAGAACCAAAAAAAGCATATGAAGACAACCATCATTTTCATTGACACCCAGCACAAAAAATGTGAATCAATAGTTTACCATATAGTGCAGAGAGGAATATATATAAATACACATACCTGGAATCACTTTGGGAAAACTGTGGGTGCTTGCCATCATCACTTCTCGGGCAAGCCTGGTGCCAGCCATCATCACCTTACTGGGCTGTGTCCCGTGTTCACAGCCCCACACATGCATGATTGTTGTGGCAGTTTCCGTAAGCTTTATCCTCTTCTTCCTCACCTTTCCTCCTCTTCCCCCCTCTCACCACTCAGTAGCAGGAGGAGGCGAGAGGCGGGAGGCAGGCGGAAGGCATCAACCCCACACTCAACACTCTCTCTGTTTTCTCTCCCAAATTTCTTCCATCTTATTTTGCTTTTCACCTCTCCAAGCACATGCAACTTTTCTGTCCAAAGCCTTGACAATCTTATAAAGCTACTTCTTCTATTCAAAAGCTACAGGAAACAACATTTCTATTGACTGTTAAAGTCCTCCTTGTTTGTGTTATTTTTTACGAGGAAAGGCAGACAAGGTGGCTTTTTCTCAATGGGTGTTTTCTTTCTTTTCTGTTGGAAGTAGTAGATTTGCCTGTTTTGGGTGTCGGTTTTCTTTACCATATAAACATTCACAGGCAAAGCCACTACCAATATCTCCCTTTAACAAGCTTTGCCTTCCTCTCTGTTCCCTTTTCTTTGAAGGTTACGAGGTTTCACTCCTACTACCTCTGTTTCTTCAAACTTCCACAATTTTCTCTCTCTGCTCTCTCATTTTATTGGAAAGGCTATGCATACATTTATTTGACCATGTATAGAAGTTTTTTAAGTACTCTTGTGATACCTTAATCTCTTCATAGCAATAGACGGTTCCTGATTTAAGATCATTCATATGTCGTCTTTAATTTCAGGGCAATAGAAGGGAATATGGAGAAGCTCAACTCTGAGCTGTACTTGCAGAACTGCTACATAATCCAAGAAAATGAGAGGCTAAGAAAGAAAGCTCAGCAGCTCAACCAGGAGAATCAGGCTCTGCTGGCAGAGATGAAGGAGAAACTCCCCAAGACAAGCTCCAGTTCGAACCCGAATCGAGATCCTAGCCATGACTCAAGTTCTATTTCTACCCGGAATCCTAGTCGATCGAGCAGACCCTGACCATATGAACACAATGGCATCATTAAGGTCCCCACCCTCCCTTGTACAAAACCATATGGACAGGGCATCAGGAGTTTCTTTTCTTCTGTTGCTATACTTATTACCCAACAAAATATGCATTGCCTAAGAAATTTTATTTGTGGGGGAAAAATAAAGTTTTTGACCTTTGGAAGATGAAGAATAAATGATATTCTGGCTTCTTTAGATCCATTGTATCACCCTTTCCCTTCCAGAAGCATAAACTAAAAAATAAATAATAATCTCAAAATGTTGTTAAAACTAGAACTCACTAATCCACATTCAGCTTCCTGTCTACACTTGAGAATGTTTGGTAAAAAGCCTTGAAATGCTTGTAAGCAATGTCAATATCTTCCTTTCCACATATCTCCCTCACACTGCAATGTAAGATAAGGACAATTAATTATCACCATATATCAGCACCAAGAACACTGAAATGAATGTAGTTCAAGCAGCACAGTAAAACAGAAGCAGCGGAAAGAATAGCTAAAAGAGCAATTTGCATTCTCTCCAGCAAGGTACTTTAACAGGAACAGAAATATCAGGCATGTTTGGTTTCTATTTTTGAAAATTGTTCTTGAGAACGGTTTTTGAAAACACAAAGAACAACATTTTTGTGTTTTTTGAAAACTATTCTTATTATTTGAATTTAGTGTTTTTTGTGTTTTTTCATAACAAAAAATAAAAAAAACTGATCCTATTGGGTAGGAGAACAACTGAATTGTGGCAAATTAGTTATAGTTCATAGTCTAGAACAACAAAATTAGTCCATGTTCTTGATATGGTCACATCACTGCCTAGCATGTAAATCATCGCACATTAATCAATAATAAGCAACTAAATGTCTGCTCTGTTGTGGCCTGTTGTTTGAAACTACTGATAAGTGCTTGTAGATATGAACAATTCTGCCCAAGAGTTTAAAATGTTCACTTATCTAATTATTCTCAAAACTAATTATTTTCTCAAAACTATAAGCCTTTAGGGATGAACTTTGACTTGACTGAACTTGAATCCATTGTTGTTCCTGGCACCAGTGAAATTTCTTAACAATATGAAATAATTTCTTATTTATTTTAATGGAGGCAAATTTTCTGAATGTTGATGAAATTCTCGAGACAAATCATCAGACCGAATTACGCTTTCCAATAAACTTTAAATTGCTGAAATTTACTTATATTTTATCTGATTAGTTGTGGCTACTGCAGTGACTGCATAAGCTTTGACAAACCAAGCTACTTCTTCACTTGCTGCATGTGATTGGACAACACTAACACTTCTTGTCCCTATATTTTCATGGTTCAAGCAATAATATCATTGATGGTGGACATATGACAACAGCCATTTTCCATGTCAGATTAAAATATACAGGAAGGATAGAAGAGAAAAAAATAGTGTATCTTCCTCATTGAGCTTCTACAAAGATTGCATTCCAACTAAGGTTCCGTTAGGAACCCGGAAAGTACTAAGCAAAAAAATAGGGAGGAAAAGTGGAAGGAAAGATATTTTGGAGGAAAATAAAAAATAGATTTAAACTTAATAAATTAATTCCATATGTTTTATTCAAACTCATTTTATTTATTTCTCTATTATATAAGGACTAAGAAATATAAAAATATGTAAAATTTTGAGGAATTTTGATTATATTTTATTTTCTTTTATATTTTCCATGGTGAAACCAAACATGAGAAAATCATTTTCCTTAATATTTTTTTCTTTCCCTATTACTTTCTAGGTTCCAAATGGAGCCTAAAAGAATTTCCAAGGAGGAAACACTTCAAGGAAGGAAAGGACCTAATCCAGACAGTGTACTGGAATTTGGGATCATATTCTTATTGTTATACAGAAAACGGATCCAAGACTAGCAACAAGGAGATTTACTTCCCTGAGATGTTCCAATTATTAACTTGATTGAGAAAGCAAAGATCATAGAAAAAGATAACAGGGAAAGATATCCCAAATTCAGCACATGGAAACCCAGGTGTAAGAGAAAAAACAGATTTTCTTGAATAAATCCAAGAACCCTGCAGAACTGTGGAATGTAACTGACTATTAAGATACAGATTGCCAATTCCCATTTGTCTGTTTGCTGGTGTATACTTATACAATCAGATTCCTTGTGCTAACTCTGAACAAAGCTGAACCTTGGTAAGAGGAAGATATTAGAGCAAGCTGGAGAAACTTTATAGGGTAACCAACACAAATGATGGAAAAGGTGGTCTCATAGAAGTAACTAGAACAAAGGAACATATTTAGAAGATGCCTTTACACTCGAGAGATCTGAATCACAGAAAGATATCGATTGAGAAATATTCCTTACCAGTTACAAAAGGAGTGTGCCAATCGTATATATAATTATGTCCTATGCATGAAAATGACATATCTATGGAGAAGCAAACCAGGCTGCAGACTTTTTTGGGCTAGAATTGGCCACTATTCAGTTGTCCAACTTTGAAGTTTGAACAAGGAAGTTTTGAGGGAGTCTGGCTGAAATTTCTAGAAAGGATGGTAAATTTAGATTTTAAGGTTGCTTCTGCAATTGTGCTTTACACCCTTGTCCATATACTAAAAAAGATTTCAAATAGCATGGCATCCAAAGCGAGGCCAGATAGCTTATGCCTTCTTCTGCTGTCAAACTGAAAGTAAGATTGATAGGTGCTGAAGGTGTACTCCATTAAATGGGTGGCTTTATGCCATCATTCACTCATGTTTCAGCTGAATCGCTAAAACTTATTGCAGCATGCTAACAATAAAGGAGCTCTAATAAGTGAGTTTGTCCTATTGGAACATGTATATCATTCATGAAAGGAACTTCAAATATAAAACAAAATTTTGAAGACTATTGAGCTCACAAAATTCTATGGGCAATTATGATTGGCATTGACAAACATGCAAAGCTAAACTTTTGAGATTTCAGATTTAATTGGATATAAATTAAGTTGCATTTTTTTTTTTAATTAATTAAGTTGCATTTAGAATTATAAACATATCAACTATCATTCGATTTGCATTAGGTTTAATGCAGTTACAGTAAGATTTCTTTTACCTCTTTCACATAAATCCTATTCATACTTCTTTGTGATCTATTGCCATCAGCAGGTGGGTGGACTGTTTATGCTCTTTGTTGAAGCATGATATTCATATTAAACACAAATCCTACAAGTTTGAGCTTTAGAGAGTTGGTCATTTAACATGGTATCAGAGCTTGGTTTGGCAAGAGAGAGGTCGTGGTTGAATCCTCTCGCACCAATTGTCACATGTATGTTTATTTGAGAGAATCGCGTGAACGACTCTCCACGTCAAGTGGTGTATGGGGCCATGTGCGTGAGGGTGTTGGAAGCACATATTCATATTAAACCCAAATCCTACAAGCTTGAGCTTTTAGGAGAGTTTCATTTAACACTCTTTAAAAGTGAGACACATACAGGAAGATGAATCATGTATTTCACACTACCAGAAAATTTAATCAAACCCTATTTTACAATTGTTTTCATTCTCTTTAAAGTGAGCAATTTAGATCAGATAGCATACCATCCCACTTGAGAAAAGGAAAATCCTAGTGGATAGTGGGTTCCCATGTTTTTGCCCATTACATCAACAGTTTGTTTGTAAAGGAAAGACAGAAAGGGGGCAATCTATGAAAAAGTTCCAGTGTTGTTGATTCTCAGATGTAGTTGGGGTTTGCCACTTCGTAGCCTATTGGTAGTAATGGAGTAGGATCGACCTTGTTGAATACAGCTTTATTGTGGGAAGCTATATGTTACACCAAGGAAATAATTATATAAGCCAAGATCAGAATAAGTGTAGAAACAACCAAGAGAGAATTGGAGGAAAGAATTCCTTATGTATTTTTCATTGAATTAACATGTGTATATATACAAGAGGGATAGTCTATATTTCCTAATTTGTTACAACTCTACATGTTAGGATTCTAACTAGTTACAACTCTATATGTTAGAGTTTTCCTAACTTAGTTTCGCTCTATATGTTAACACTCCCCCTCAAGTTGGAGCATAGATGTCAATCATGCCCAACTTGTTACATAAATAGCTAACCGGTCCCAGTAGAGCCTTTGTGAAAATATCACCCAATGGATTATAAGTGCTTCACATATCTGTTGAAATCAAGCTAGAGTTGTATTTTATGAGCGAAGTGGCGATCCAATCTTAATAACTTAGTTCGTTCATGGAATAAAGTTAGAGGCAGCTGAAATTAACACAGTTCCATCACACCAAAGTTTCTTGAGGATCACAGTCTTAATGCCGACTTCGAAGCCACATGATTTCACACACAAACAGTGTCATTGCTCTATATTCTGACTCTACGGCAGACGAAACAACCCTTTGCTTCTTACTCTTCTATGAGACTAGATTTCCCACCAACAAAAACACGGTAACACGGATGTGGATCTCTATTCTTCCTTTGACCCTACCCGATCAGCATACGTAGACATTCAACTATTGTACCCATGATTACTATAGAATACCTGGAATCAGGGCTCCTTTCAAGTAACATAGAATATGTTCTACAAATTGCCTAATTGTCAGCGGTCGAGCTTGTGTATTGACACAGCATTGGCCCGAGTGTCACGATGCTCCGGACGAGTTCTTGTAGGTAGTTCAACTTCTGACTAGTTTTCTATATCTCTCGGGATCTCAGACAACTGCTTCTAGTAAGGTGTACCTTTCGGGCCATGAGGAACTACATGGCTTTGCTCTAATTTCAGATCACCAAACAATAAATCAATAGCGTATTTATTTGAGATAAGAAGATTTCATGTTTACTCCGCATAACTTCACCACCCAAGAAATATCTAAGCATCTCTAAGTCCTTTGTATGAAATTGGCCGTGATAACAATATCATCCCATACACCACCAACAAAATGATACAGGCGGGTTCGAAGACGGAATTGTCATATTTACTCTTCTCCAAGCCAAATTTCACAACTACTTGGTTGAATTTGCGAGACGAGCTGCAGGACTACTGCTTGAGCCATATAGCGACTTTGAAGGCGACAAATATTCCAATCTCGCAAGCAACAAACCTGGAGGTTGATCGTATATCGCCCATCACGAGATCGCCATTAAGAAAGGCGTTAATATCAGTAATGAAGATCACGATTATAGTGTCGGCCAGTAAAAGTTGAATAGATGTTATCTTAGCAACGAGGGAAAAGGTATCGGAATAGTCCACACCATAGGTTTGAGCGTATCCTTTGGCCCTGATCGTGCTTTCAATGTCGGGCCCGGCCGAACCATCGGATTAACTTTGGTAGAAAGAAGACGTGACATCGATGGATTTTCTTTTGATGGTAAAATGTACCAAGTTCAGTATCATTCCCATTCGAGCATCCATGTCTCTCTATCCTTGTATGCCAACCAGGGTGAGATAAGGCTTCCTGAAAAGTGTTAGGCAACGAAATAGAGTCCAAGCGTAAACGGGTGAGAAGATGGCGATTATAGGTCTGAAATGAGAAGTGGATGAACACACTTATGTCTACCTTCTGAAGAAGCGATAGGAGATCGTCGTCGGGAGCTGGTTGATGTCGGAAGTAGCGGAGTGGAGGACCGGAGGCGGGTGGGTTTTGGTGTCGAGTCTTAGACTAGTGATAGGGCTTTCTTGGGTAGAGACAGAGGTGGCTTTCTTGGAATGGGTGATGAATAAAAAGTATATATTTTTTGGTCATTTGCCATTTGAGTTTTATATAAAGGAATAATTAAGATCTTTGAAATATGAAGAAACTCACCAAATTTGTTATTTGCGGGAAGTATAAAAGAAGAAGAAAATACGGTGGAAAAATACGATGGCAGGCGGAGTAAAAATGAGAAAATGGCGAGCGAGAAATGAAAGCAAGCGGTTAACTAATCTTTGCGGTTTGGGGTTTACAGTCCGATGATGGTCTCGCGGTCGGAAATTTGATGCGGCGGCGGGATCTAAGATAGGCGGTGAGGATTGAAGCGAAACATAAGGGTCGATGTCAGCGACACTGCGAAGGACGAGTTCAAAATTGCGAGCGAAGTGAGAATTGCGACAGATATTGATGTCGCGACAACGGGAACCCTCAGTGAAAGCGCATAGCCGCCTGGTGGTGTCGCGACAAGAGATTGATGTCGCGACATCAAGAGTAGTGGAAAGATACAAGTGGCGACAAGATTGAGCGCCTGATGTCCAGTTGATCTCACGACAACATATTGATGTCGAAAGAATCGCCTGATCTCACGACAAATATATCGATGTCGCTGCATCATGAGAAACCGCTTGAAACCTCGCAGATCCTGCCGATGTCGCGATACAGACGATACCACATCCAAGACACGCGAAATGCCGCGAAGACTCGAAGCCGAGGTCGCGATAGCATAACTACGTCACTCTTGACATCGAGAGACTAATTCGAAACTCGCAGTGCCATGTTTCAGTCGCGACGTGGAGATCGAGGTCGCACGCCGAATAATCATTGAAACTCCGCGCGCTGAAGGATGTCGCGATATGATTGATGTCGCGACATCAAGAGCACAAGTTAACGGCTGCAAAAGACTTAAGCTGATGTCGCGACGTGAGATCGATGTCGCGACATGGATGATGTCGCGACAAGGGAGTGAAGTCGCAACCTGAACATCAACATGGGCCAACCCACTTAGAAATCCAGCCAAAACCTGCATTGATTAGGCCCAACCGAGAAACCCTATAAATACGCAGCCTACCTAACATTACGAAATTGGGCGGGCGACTCGACGAGGTTCGGTAGAAATCAAGGTCTATTTTTCTTATTTTAGTTTTATTTTCTTTTCTTTTTCTTTTCTTTTTTCTTTCTTGTTGATAGTTGTGAGATGAGAATAGATTTATCGCTTTGATTTTCGTTCTTTCGAATCGATAATCGCTAGAGCAGGCCGAATGCATCTATTTTTTTCAAATTACTACCTGAATGTTTAAAGTCCAGACAAATTTCCGAATCTCGACTTTCCGCCAATTTGCAAGTATTCTTATGGATCGAGGAATGTCAGTAGTTGTGTAATTCAAGAATCGAGGAACCTAGCTTTCCATTAAGTGAATGCTATTGTCGAATTATCTTTTCCTCAGAATGTTTCAAAGAAATGAATTTCTATGAATTTACTTCGTGTTGGGTTTATCGTTTTCTGATCCGAATATCGCTTATACCCGTTATAAGATTTGTTTCATTGCTCGATTTCAATAGGGAGTTCTCCGAGAAAGATACGTAGGAAGGCATTCCTAAGAGTTATGAACAACTGTTTCAAGGTATATTAACTCAATATTCGAGATCTAATGAGCTTTGCAAGTTTATTTCGATAAATCTCTTCACTTGAAATCTACAAGAGTCAATGAGTTATCACTCTAAAGTCGTGCGTAGAGTTCACTCAATTAATGGTGAGCCGATCCCGTGTTAGCCGAGTTCTAATCAAGGAGCATGAGCTATTCTAATTTTGGAGGAAGAGCATCCTGAAGTCAGATGATCCTTGTTTCACCGATAACTCGGGAGCTAAGGTTTACATACCATAAAATGGTATGAAGTCTTGCAAAAAGAAAATACCTGCATTAAGGAAGTCCTTTTTAAAGTAGTTATCTCATTCCCGTCTTCGAAAAAGAATCAGAAAATTAGATAATGGTTTATGGAGAGATCCGCCTTTATCAAGCAACGCCTTGACATTTTAAAATCTGAAATATTCAAGAAGTTTTATCAGTCTTAACTACAGGAATTGATACTTCACAATAGCATTAATACTTGATGTGTCCTCTGAAAGATAATTATTCAGTTTCTATTTGTTTTCTTAACTATTCTTTATTCTTTATTCTTTATATTCAGTTTATTTGATTGCTCATTTACTTTACTCGTGTTAGTATAATTTCTAGCTTCTAAAGCTGGATTCCAATATCATTTTATAGTCCAAATAGTATGGAGCTTGAGTAGTCGAGGTAGTTGATCTAGAATTCTTGAGATCTCTGTGGGATCGATATCTGGACTTAAATCCAATTTATTACTTGTTTCCACTGCAATTTGGCAGATATCTTACTCCTCAAACCAAAATTTGAAAATGATTTACTCTAGGAGATTTTTGGTTTATATAGTATAAGATCAACAAGTTTTATGGCGCCGTTGCCGGGGATTAATTCATAGTCCTTTGGTGATTGTGTTATATAAATTTGTTTATGTATTTTTTGTCTTAACAAGTTTTTGATATACGCTGCTGTCGGATTAGTTAATACCCTTGGGTAGTTGTCATAAATTTGTATAATGTTTTGGTCCTAAATAAGTTTTATATACCATGCTTGACACTCATAGTCCTCGTGATTGTGTTATATAAATTTGTTTATGTATTTTTGGTTCCTTACAGTTAGAATTATGGCTGGGAGGCAAATAGTATACCCTTAGCAAGGTGTCATCCGCCCCCCTTTGACTAGTGTGGATCGGGGTGAAGAGAAAGGAACATTTCAAAAAACACATCCACGTGTAAATCAAGTACCTACGAAGACTAGGCAAGAATAACGATACTCCCTTCCGAACTCGGGAATAAATCTCAAGAAAGATACATTTTAAAGATTTATGGTCAAGCTTGGGGATACCTTTTAGGACGAACATCTCAAACAAAAACAGTACATACAAATATCCGAGGTCTAAATAGGAATAGGTTTATTAGAAAATGATGGGATACTGTGTCCTAATTCAAAACTCGATGAAGGCATCCGCTAATCAAAAACAAGTCATGGGAAATGCAGATCAGCCCGTAAATGCTCGCACATGCACGAAATAATGTAGCTCCGCAGCTTCTCTAAGGAGGTGTCTATTCTTTCAAAGAACTCCATTATGAGCAAGAGTGTCAACACAAGAAGTCTGATAAAGGATGCCATGTTAAAGCATAAAGGACTGAAATTGTTCTTAAACATATTCTTTTGCATTATCACTTCTCAGATTTTGAACATAAACATGAAATTGAGTAAGAATCTCAACACAAAAGGCACAGAAATGAAAAAACAACTCAAAGCGGTTTTTCATTAAATATAACCAAGTGGTTCGTAAATAATCATCAACAAAAGTGGCAAAATGCTCCAGAAACCCGAGTTGGGGATACAATAGAACACAGGACCTACACATACGAATGGACTAACTTTCCAAAAAGGGTATTTGCTTGTTTATTGACTACAGGACTATAACTAAAGGCGATGATGTTTTGCAAATTGATAGGACTCACAATCTAAGGATAGCAGGCTTCGAAAGCGAGAACCATGATTTCTTTAATAATGGCGGCGAAAAATGGCCTTGTGAAGCGATATTAATATAACCAGATGGTGTAGTGACCCCGGAACAAACAATAGGTCTTGGGACTATAGGATCAGGATGCCCATAAACCAGGAGCTCACGACCTCTGGAAATAATATCTTCGTCGTAAGATCACGAAAAGACAAAAATCAGGAAAGAATGAGATATAACACTTAAGTTATCTAATTAACTTGCTAACGAGACATCAAATTAAAGAGAAATTTAGTGGCTTCAGGGGCGATGTCAAAGGAATAGATGGAGTGGGCACAATCGTACTTTGACCTAGAAAACATGAATGTGATCCATGCGGAGTGACGAGTGGAAGGTGAAGGTTGTGGCGAAGGTAGAGAAAATCTGCAGAGTTACGTCATGTGATATGTGGCTCGGAATCAATGACCCATTCGGAAGATGAAGAAGATCTGAGGCATTTATTCGGGCTACTTGACTCGGCCAATAGCGATGTCGGAGTAGATGGAGATCTCGATGAGTCCTATCTGATGGAACACAGCTAATTCAGCGGTGAGAACTAAGTGGCCCGATTGGATGCCTGATGGTAGAAGCTACATGAAGCGGTAGGAAATTCCCCGATTCGATTAATATGCGTTCTTACAATCGCATATCACATGAGTCGACCTTATGCGATAATAACAAACAACACCTCGAACCGGGCCCTCTAGTGTTATCGCACGGACCCGCTGTTTCTATTCGTTGCCTCTCATTCGATAATTACGTCATTGACATTTGCTTATGCGGCGATGCAAAGAGGTAGGTGAAGAAGAGGATGATGCCTCGATCGCGAAGAATCACGCTAAAGGTCTCTGGAGAGATGATATCTCGAGTGGACAAAATGCGGGCCTTAAGCTGAATTATACTCGGAAGGAAGCGGTGAGTTGACTTTCTTTGAACTTTGACATGCGGGTAAGGCGCTAAAGCGTATTAAGCTCACCCGTATCTTTTTGTAAGCCGTAAAAATTACGTAGTGGTGATCTTTGTTTCTCTGATCGATAGAATGCTTTACACACATCAAATATACAAGAAACATTCCCCTTTCCAGAAAACACAAACTCTAAATAATTAATTAGCTCTTTAAAATTCTGATGTTAACGAGGCCTAGTACCATGTTATTCGATAAGTGCACAGTTTAGATGAAAGAGCAGAGCATCTCTCATCCATTATCTTCGAATCATCGGCTGGCGGATCCTTAGTGTGGTGACCGCCCATACGTACGTTCCTGACGTATATTCGAATTGTTTTGCTCCATACCAAATAGTTGGTACGGTCGGTTGTCATGTGATTTGGACACCATCGGGACCACTTGAGCTTCGATTATCGGTATCTTCTCCTCACAGATCACACATTATGATACCATAGGAAGAAGATCCCGAGAGTAGAAGCACTCAGGAACTGGAATTTTGGAAAAATCGAGCGAAACCACAGAAAAAGGGGGTTGTTTGACCTGGCACTAAAACTACCAAATCTGAAAACGAAGCAGGAAACGAGTGTACCACAAAGGCCTTGTCGTGACGAAGCGACCACTAGGAAGGGAGGAGCACGGGGTGACGGTACCGCGTGCCCTGCAGCGCGGCGCGTGTCGCGGCCCGCCCGAAAACTTGCGGCGGCCAGCAGGCTTCACGGGCTTAGAATCAGGCCGCAAATTTTGCGGCTGGCTCGTCGTAATGACGAGCCCTCCTATCTTCCGTGATGGGCTCCTGCTCCCTCCTGGAGTGGGTGTTTCAAAGTCTCACCAGCGACGCTTGGGTGCCGAAAAATCCTCCAAAAAAATCTCGAATTCTCGAGCTTGAACCACAGGCTCACGATGCAAGTAGAAACAACGAGAGGGTGGAAGAAAGAATTCGTTGTGTATTTTTCATTGAATTAACATGTGTATATATACAGGAAGGATAGTCTATATTTCTTAATATGTTACAACTCTACATGTTAGTATTCCTAACTAATTACAACTCTATATGTTAAGTTTCCCAACTAGTTACAACTCTATATGTTAATAATAAGCATGATACCTGTGCATGGAGAGTTGAGCAATACCACAATCAACAGTTCGGATGCCAACCCTAGAAGCAAGTATGGGACCAATGGTAGGTAGATCCACAGCCCATATCATTTCTCACAACAAATTCCTACAGAGAAATGAATTGTAAGCACATGTTGTTTCTGGTGTCTGAATTTTAGTTATGAAAATAAAGAAAGCAAAACATGTATCTACCTCCATACATTCTTCATTTGGAAAAAAGCATGTCAATTATTTATTATTTTTCATTCATAACCTTAAAGAGATATTCTTACAAAAAAGAAAAATAAAACAATGAAATTTTCATCACTTTCTTCACACCAGGGTGCTGATGACCCAACTTGAGACCCCAAACATTTAACCAATCCCAACCTAACCCACATTGGTTTTGATATGACTTAAGAAAGACAGATTCAGGGTTGAAAAATTAACAAAAGGAGTTATCATTTAATTACATTTTCATTTTGTAGAGAATGACATGTTCCTACTCCCAATCCACCTTTTCTTTAATCTTAGCAAACAATAGACCATCTCACTAAAATGAGGTTTATGGCTAAGAGCCCCTCCACCTGAAAGAAACAAACATATGATAATTTTTCCTCTTTTTTTTTTTTTGCACAAGTATATCATGTCAAATGGAAATTACCTGAGTTGGAAGGTTATGGATTCTTCCCACTTCTTTGAAAAGAAAAGCAGTAATTCCACTAGTAGCATAGCGCTGGTTGGCATTGTGCTTGATAACAAGTCCCTTTTGCAATTCTGGCCGATGGTGTTCTTCATGCTTATCCATAAAATTTGGGTGAACTCCATGAGCCATATCTGCAGAAACTGTACAAAGAGTATAAAAAAGAAGCCTTTAAAAACCCTGCTAAGGCAATAGATGATGTAGTTGTTAATATGAAAGACAAACTGTGGAAAAGTAACAAGAATGATCTTATTTTTTGCAATTAACTCCATAGCATATTAGGTTAACAACACTGTCACTTCCCACAATCATTTATTCAAGTTCTAGGGGGTCAACATGAGTGACACCTCATGCTGAAAATCAGTAGTCCCATCACCCTCACCCCTATCTCCCTCCTCTCTGTCTGTAGCCTTGTTGATGCAAAAATTCCATGAACCAAAAGTGACAAAAGTAAAAACTATTCTACCAAGGAACAATTATAGTTATGAAGATTCTTGGAGATTGTAATTTGCCAACCGAGTCCAATTAGAAAGGTGAACAAAAAAAAAAATAGAGAGACAACCCAAATATTTTGTCCATAAACACTGGTTTCGTTGCATTGAAATAGAGTGACAAGCCATATATTCGTACCAGCAAACCAATTCTACAATATCTTACCTTAGATTTCTCATTTAAAACAAAAGTAATGTGCAAGGAATTCTATTAAGAACTTCCGCACTTCCTTGATTAGTTAATTAAGTTTACAGGATGTAATTATGTATTTCCTCCTTAAGATTATTGATATGCTTGCTCTTTAATTATTTGCAAATTTAGACTGCCTATTCCAGTTGTGGAAATTTTCCTACATGACTCTTGCTCTATATCATAGCGTGACAAAAAACCTCATCTTTGAAAAAATTATAATCTCCATCTTAACTTGATCCACATCTCTGTCTAGCACTCATAACACCTTCAGCTTGCACTAATTCATGTCAACTCCCATGGCACCATCATTGATCTTCTTTGGCTACTGATCAATCATCTTGACCCCAGCCTCTCCTTGTAAAATGATCGAGCTGGACCAGAAAATTTAGATTTGTTTCAAATAACATCTCTCCTGGTTTCCAACTAAATTTGTCTCACCTCACCAGAGGATGAATTCATCTCATTACTTCTTGGTCACCTAGCAATTTTCCTAGGAAGCATAACTAGTCTTATCGTTGATTAATACAATTTTCAAATATCTTTTTTGGGAAAAATTGGACAAATAGCTCCCAGGACAATATTCTCATGACAGCCTCCTTGAATTTTGTTGGCAACATCAGCCTTACCCTCTCCCTATGGATGACTGGAAGGTACTAAACATGTCTTTTAATTAGAATATGTACTATAAATTGATTTATGGTAAATCACCAGAATTGACTAAAGTTCAGCAATTTAATTATCAATATGGGAACATGATATATTTCCAAAAATTGATTGGATTAATTACAAGGACCTTCTTATTACTTGAGCAAATAGGATCATATCCCAGACTTCATCTATAATTGCATTGGCATGCATTAGCCCTTCATCAGCCCCTTGACATGGATGGCCAGTACAGGGATACCAAGATATCTCAAGGTGATCAAAACAACAACCATACCTTGGTTTGTGAATTTACACAAATAGCATTACGTACAGGGTTCTAACAGAACTTATCTTTAAGTCCTTGAGATGTCTTAGTTTGTGAATTACCCAAATAGTATTGATGTACAGGGTTCTAACTGGACTTATATTCAGCCTTGTGATGTCCCAGATTATTCTACTTCAGCGATGTGTAGAAACTAACAATCAATAGCTTGCATGTTTTTCAAAGAGGAAGCAGAAAATAATCTGCATTTTTAATGCATTTAATCTTTCCTCCACATTCTAACCAGATGGAAGCAAAATTTGCAATGCTCCAAAGAAACTGGGCACTAGATCCTTAATCTATTTCACATTTTAAAACTGTCCAAGATTTTCTTTGAAATTTTTACAGATTCATGCAAAGCTAAAATGTTCCCAATAAGTAGCAGTTGAGGTGGGGAGGCATGAGACACACCCAACCACTCTAGTACCCCTACCCCCGCAGAACCCTAATTAATTTATCTTCATCAACTCCACCTGAAAATAAATTGCAAATTTTGAAGAAACTCATAAGAGAAAAGGTGTTTTCATTTTCTTGAGTCTACCACAAGCACCAATAGAGTATAAAGGGATGTCATCTAAGTACAGCTCTGTCATTTGCGGTAAAGCAAAAAAAAGAAAAGAAAAGAGAACAAACATATAAGGGTAATCTAATTCGATGTCACGTGGATAAGATGAATGCTAAAAAGAACATGGATGAATGTGGCAAGAAATCATATGATTTACCATGTTTAACAGAGATATAGCCTAGGATGAAGTTGAAAGGCAAAAAGGATTGGTGTTATAGATCCAAACTAGTTGGGATTTAAGGCTTTCTAGAGTTGACTCTGGTTTTAATATGATTGAACAATTACATAATAATACAAACCAAATATGTGTGTTTATACATGCATTGTGTATTATGCATGTGTTGTCTCATTGTAAAGAATTTTGATACAATGAACAAACCCAGAAAAACAAGAAATCCACTATTCTAGAATAATTTGCATGCTATTGAGGCTTGGTTTACTATTTAAGCTATTGGATGGCGAAAATAAGTTTAACTAGCAAGCACAAGGAGAACAAAATAGAGGGTGGGTATACTGCCACCCTACATTTTTGCAATCTATTCCATAAAAAGAATTTCCAACATGAACGAATACAAAAAGATATATAAGCTGTGATGGACCTTCTCTAAGATAAATGGACAAAAACAACGAAAAAACAATGAAGAAGAAGTTTTACTAACAGATTTGATTAAGACAAACTTTAAATCGATTCAAACTCAAGCATACCAAGAAAAGATTGACGAATTGCTCGCTCAAAGGCACCCTCACCAACATACTCATGTACTAAGCAACTAATTATACGTCTCATAGCCTGAAATATGGTTGGTGCACCAGCTCCTTGAACTGAATCTGAACCTACCTGCACAACAAGGGTTAGAAACAAATTTACTATGTAGCTAACACTACTGGAGGAAATGCATAGAAAAAAAATTCCACAACATACAAATCCAGTGAGAATTTCAACTACACTATATATTAGAACTGTAAACTGATATGAGAACATCAGAGAAAATTAGATTACAACACTCCATTTTGAATCAATATCATGTTACTTACAAGCTATTATTGCTCATTAACCACTCATTTCTTTATATATTCAGAATATCATAAGCTAAAGTGAAAAAACCCAAAAAAAGAAAGATAGCTTCCATGACATGGGAAAATTTCCTAACGTTACAAACCATTTTATTCAATGCATCCCATGTTTGATGCATTGAAAGGCAAGATTCATTCTAAATTACTTTTGGATTGAGAAAATATATGAAAAAAAAAAAAACAATTAAATCATTGAGCTTCATCCTCATTCTCCATCCACGTGATATAATACTACCCATACCTAAGAAAACATAACATACACACATGTGTGTGTTGTGTGTGTGTCCAAATGGAAGAAATAAAGCCATCTTATATAAAGGCTGCAAGTTGCTCAAAAAAAACTTACCTCTTCATTATCAAATAAAGCAACCATCCGAATTGCATGTTCACTTGACAAATCTCCAGTCGATTGACATGAATCAATAAGTGCTCTCAATGCACAGTAACTAGAAGCAAGATTATCTAATCTTCCAGAAAATATAAACTCGTCATTACCACCTCCAAGACAGCTAGGTTGTGTATCACAAACATTCAACTCAATACTCATTATGTCATCAATGCCACACGCAGCTCATCAGATAGAACCTGAGAAAGACACTTAAGAATGAATGTTCCAACACATACAAACAGTTTTACAATCCTATTTCAGCACACATGATTTGAATAGTTATCGTAAAAAGTATGTAAACTAATAGTTACATAAAAAACAGAAAAAAAAAAGTAGAACAATAGAAATGCCACACCACCCATTTCACAACCATATTCCAATACATGTGGCAAACTTACACCAGATAAGACCAATGTCGAGTGGTCCAACTATTTACATTTTCCCTTTATGACATGAAAAAAACTGAATGATTCTGATTGCTTATTAAAAGTTGTCTAATAAACAAATAAATATAATTTCACTTTGCTCTATACAGTAGACAGCAAACTAAATGAGTGAATTTGTTTTTATTACCAACTGAAATGAATCTAATAAAGGTCTAAATCCTTGGAGCATGATATAAACTGCAGGTCTAAATCCTTATCAGCTTAAGCTTTAGGAAAATTGGTAACCCAACATAGCATCAAAGCTCTAGTCAACTGGAATTCTTAGGTTCATGCCCTCCCCCATCTATTTACCCAGCAGCTACTACTACTGTTTGTGCCTCCAAATGCCGTAAAGAAACACACATTCCTAGATATAATAAGCATTCTTTTCCTGCAGCAGCATCAAAAAGACCCATAGGGTGGCCCAGTTCCAGTTACAAGCAGATTATGTCCTCAACAATAATCGCCTATTGAATCATCTGACAAGATACCTGAGATTCACTCCCTGATGGTCTGCAGAAAAACAAAAAAAATACCTGCATAAGCAGTGGATGATGAGCAGCTCTGGAAGATAGTGGGGCACTTTTCTCTTTGACCTCTGAAGATGATTCTTCAAGTTTTATTGCGAGTAACGGAATTAGGTGAGTCTCGAGATTTGGTTTAAATCCGTCCTTGTTCACTGTGCTAAACAACAAAAGAAGGCCACAAAACAAGTGAGCATACAGATTTGCCAAACAACAGAAACTAATAATTTAAAAACCATATGATAAAATCCAGTTCCATGTTCTTAAAAATTTCAGTGATTTAGAAACTAAACCAAATATAAAAGGAATATTCAAAGATACAGAACATCTAACCAACACACTGAAAACATGGAAAAAGAAAAAACAAAATGGAATTGCTTATGTGCACCTCAAATAACAAAATGGATTTTATCACCATATTAATAATGAATATGGAACTATATATGCATTTCTTATATGCACCCCCCCAAAAGCTAAATGAATTTACTTATTTGGAAAAGAAAATTTTAATATAGTTTTTTTTTTTATCAGTAAAAAGCAGAGATATTGACCAAAAAAAGTATACGGGATGTATACAAGAAAGGCCCCAAGGGCCAAAAAGAAAGGGCAAGAGAAAAGAAAGAAACATACAAACCAGCCCAAAAAACAAGCACCTAGGCATAGCCATAGAAAGTATACAAAAGTAGCCTAACAAAAGAGATCTCCGTGTTTCAAATACAACCAGCCCAAGTAAAAAGGGAACGAATAACATAAAGTTTCAATCTCAGGGTTGAAAAAGTGGCATCTTCAAAGATAACTCTATTCCTTTCTTTCCAAATAGCCCAAAAAAGAATCAAGGGAGCTGCCCTCCATAGAGTTTTGGCATTTTCTAAGCAGGAAGAAATTACAGCCCGACTTTGGAAGATCTTTAACAAGATGAGGCAGAGACCGAATCTGTGCGAAAAGATCGGTGCTGTCCCTGGTGAAGGACGGTGGATCGAAGATATCTTCAAATCTTCTTCCTCCCTCCCACAAAAGGGGCGTTTGCTTGCTAAGTGAAAGCCTCTTTTCTTAAGCTAAGTTGATATACATTGTACTAAAACACATACTGAGTTCTAGAAATTCTTCCTTCTGACTATTATTGCTATCATTATAGTAACCTTCATTTTTTTTTTTTGATAGGCATTATAGTAACCTTCATATGAATGATCATATCCATGGTCATTTTCCTCAATTTATTAACCAAGAAGGAAGTAAACAATTAAAGATTGCAAAATTTCACAAAGTTAGAGCCATGAAAGCATTCAGACCTATCTTTCATATAAAAGTCCATCAAGAAATCAAATTTCCATTGACATATATACATAACTTTTAGCCGATGTTTTGAGAAGTTTTAACTCTAGTGAACACCTATTCTTTGATTCCACATTGTTGGCACATGAGGATTGGTGTGTTAAAAAGGCCCTAATAGATTCTTTCCCAAATCTTTTTGCTAATTAAGAAGAATACTAAGTAACCATCTCCCATCTCATAGTCTTGGCTCTCAACCATGGAATCACCTCCTTTTGTTCAATAAAGACAGAGTCATCTAGGCCAAACAACATGTTCTTGACACAACAATCCAAATCAATAATAAATCATGAAGACTTACCCAAGGAGGTGGCTTTAACAGTTATGCAATTACCCGATGCAGGTAGATAAATTGAGGAAGTTACTATGTATTGTGAACTATGCAACCCCATCTTAGGTAAAGTGACATAGGGCAGCACCTCTTTCAGGGAAGCTTTATGTCCACACACGCTAACTTGATTTTGGAGGCTTCATATCTAAAGTTCCAAAATGATAACTCCCCTAATCTAGATAGCAAGACATGGTTACATGAACGTATTTGCGAATTTTCGATATTAAACATATAGCAGATTTATAATATAGACCATAGAATGCTTTTTAACTATTTGAAGACAATTAAATATAAACTGAAACTTATGTAACATTTAACTCATTGATATAATCAAAATATGAAGTCCTTAAAGGAAAAGGATACAAACCGGTCAAGGTGAATGGCCAAGGTTGGCACTCGCAAAAGAGGTCTTTTTACTTTGACAAGCTTGTGCAAGAAGGAACCATCACTAGCCTTCACTATAACCCTTCCAGCAACACTCAAGTCTCTATCAAACCAAGTGTGCCACAACCCACTTCCATAAGTCTGCACATTGACCATAAGAAAACCAGACTTTGATGCTGCGGATTTTGGCTTTAGTTTTAGACATGGGCTATCTGTGTGTGCAGCAATCACATGAAAACCATTGCCAACACTGTACCTGAAAGACTAACAAAATATTTTCATTAATGATAACATAAATTAAAGTTAATTAAAGAAAAAGAGCAATGTGAACTTCAAAGCTGTATGCTACCACAAACTATAAAAAACAGTGGGAAGAAAGCATCCAGAACAAGAAACAATGGAAGCAGATGGAATTCTTGTAGGGCATAGCAAATGTAAAAATGATAAATATCTTTATGAAAGTTTGAGCCACTTTAAAGATGGAGAACAGAAAACCAGTTGTAAATACAACTAGTTCTCTTAGTGGGTCTCTGGAAAATTCTCTCTAGGTCACTTCAGTACTTATAATGTCATATTCCATTATCGATAAAAAAATAATAATAATGTCATATTCCATAACCTCAAATTCCACCCAGATAGGATTTTATTGATAAAGCATGCATCAATATCCTCCTCAAGTGCTGAGAGTTCAAAGTGTTAATTTACACTCACTTTTCTCCAATGGCAAATGCAACCAAACTAGACATATTCCGCGTGAATAAGTAGCGCCCACCAGGCCTGAGGTCCCATTCTTCATTCTCGTTCAACAACTGGAAACCAGCAGCAATTAACTGTCGTTTTGCTTCAGCTGTATGGAAGAACAAAACATTGTCATGCATCTTATCAACCATTTTTTTGATAAGTAAAGATAAGTATATAGAATAAGGCGCTAAGAAAGCACCCAAGAGAGAATACACATAGAAAGAACTTACCCCCCACCAAGCAAAAAACAAAAACCGCAATACAACATTGTCATGCATCTTATCAAGTAAAGATAAGTATAGAATAAGACGCTAAGAAAGCACCCAAGAGAGAATACACATAGAAAGAACTTACCCCCCCACCAAGCAAAAAACAAAAACCGCAATACAAAGCAACCCCTTCGTCATTTACATCTCATCCAATCAATAAACCAAACTAAGGTCAAAGGACCATTCTCTATAGAGAACCTTGTCTCTAACCAAAGCAAAAAAAGAAACAAGTCTTTTAGATTCTGTATGGACAAAAAATCATCTTTGAAAGCAATTATATTTCTAGCATTCCACATTGTCGAAAACAAGCAAGAAGGAGCTGTTTGCCAAACTTTCTTCCTTCTCTTGCCAACAAAAGCACCTTTCCAACCCAGAAGCATCTCTCGCACTGTGCCTAACATGATACATGTGGCGCCAAAAAGAGAAAAAAGGAACTCCCAAAGAACTCTTGTTTTGCTACAATGGAGTAGAGATGATCTACTGACCATGCATCTTATCAACCATAACAATCGATTTAAAGGACAGTTACATTTTCCTCCAACAAGATCAATGCATCAAGTCTCCTCAAAAGAATCCAACAGATATTCTTCTATAAGAGTTAATAGACACACCAATCAAATGCTCGACAATTTTGAAAGACAGGTGAAATACAAGTTCCCCATAAGGACTTCTATTGTATTGCTTGCATCATGTGCTGACAGAAGTATATAGAAACATCAAACTGATGATGCTTCAATGGGAAAAAGAATATTGTGTAACTGCCACAAGCCAGTTGGTCCAATTCATAACACTCATGTAGCATATTTTCTTAACCACTAATATATCTACTATCGGAGACTAAATTTCTAGAATTGTGCATCTTAATAATAACTTAAAAGACCATGATTATGTCAGTTTTATAACATGTTAGGACACATACAATAGTTCCAGTAAATGGCAGTCAGGCAAACCATGCTTATGGTACAAAATGTCATCTAGTCAAGAAATAGGATCCTCATAAAAAAATCAAAAGAGGAAGGCTAAAACTAGAAATGGAATCATTTTTTGATAATTAGAAGATAGCATCAACATGTGAAATAAAGGCATTTTTCCATTTGCCCATCCAATTGGTTTTGTTGAGCTTGAAGTTTGGGCAAAATATTTCATCCAAAGTTTGGATGTCCACAAGATGGACAATTCCAATTACCAATCCAAATATTTAAAATACCTTTAAAAAAATCCCATTGCTGTAGGTTTGCAAATAGTAAACACGAAGAGCAAACCAAAAAATTAAGAAGCCATACTAGCATATTCACCAATGTCACTATAAATCAACCAAATCCAAGTGATGGATATCAACAATGCAAAATTTTAATTCATGGTTGTTCCACAAATTGAATTAGGAATTCTTCAATTTCTTTCTTGGTGTATGAAGGTTTTGGTGGCAATTTATCATTTTCTATGACATAAAACCTTAATTTACAAAGCACACAAACTATCGTACAATTAAGACGCAAGCTTGCAAAGAATATAGTTAAACCCAAATAGAAATATTCAATTTCTACGAATCTCCATTGATTAAGATTTACAACCTCAAGTGGATTTTATCAAAAAAATGAACTGTGAATCTGGTAAAATGACTGAAAAAGCCTACTATGACTTACTGATTAAATCATTAAGCATGTTAAGTGCCTTTGGAAAATATTTGAATAATTTTCCTTACAATTAAACAACTTTATCAACATGTTTACTTTATTGTGATGGATCAATTCCTTTCTAGGCATTCAATATATTCACCTCAATTAGAATTTGAAAGAGGTGAGTTGGCCTCATAATTGGAGGAAGCATATTCGTCAACTTTGAGGAATGGTTTTCATTATCAACCTCACCTCCACCCCGAAAATCTCACAAAATGGAAATCTGATTTCTCACCTCCCATACATTTGAGGCGATAATACATAATTCAGACACAAATCTTGTTCTCGGATATTTTGTCTTGGACCTTTGAGCTAGCGAAGAAAGCACCACAGGTGCCTTAGCATTATGTGAATTACTCTTTGGTTTATTATGTTGTTGTGGTCGTTTGGAATTCATGGTCGAAACCTCATAAATATATTTCATCAGGAAAAATGGAATCTTTTAGATAGACTAAATATTACTGTTAGATATTGTACAGTCTTTTCATTTATTGTCTTACTGTATTGTGAGTCCTATGAGTGTATATATATATATATATATATATATAAGTCCAATATGTAATCTAGTGAATTGATTGATTTTTTAGTGTGGAAATAATGAAATTAGGGATTCTCTATTTTTCTCTCTTCACATGGTATCAGAGCCAAAGGGGAAAACCTAATTTTTTGTTTCAGTGATCGTGTTTTGTTCAGAATCTCCTTCTTCGCCGTCAGGATCTCCTTCTCGCCGCCTCGGCGCGCCGTCACTGCGCGACATTCAGGAAGCTCTTCTCCGCAGAAAACCCCTGATTTCGGCGCACGGGGCCGATCTGCAGCCGTGCAGCCTGTAGGCAACCCGGTTGCACACGCCGCGAATCACGCCATCGACCTTCCTCAGGCTGACTTCCGGGTCCACGCCGGCGCGTGGTGATCGATGGGCGCGTGCTTCCTTCTTGGTGTGGGACTCACACACGGGGTCGTCCATTTGTCGTCTTGGCCAGTGTTCTATCCCTCCGGCGGTCCAACCCGAGCCCTCCTTATCCACCTTTTGGCCCTTTTGCCTCCTTGGTGTCTTGAGTTCATCTTACGCCTCGCCGTCATCTTGATTCATCTTCGATGCATTCTCTACGATTTGGGTCCTGCTTTTCTTCGTCTTGGTTCTGACCACATTTCAAGCTCCACGGCCGTGGTCGCCCTCTTATTAGATTCTTCAGTGGCGTGGTTGATCTCAGGTTAAGTGGATATGGCTTGGTAAAAATTACCATTTTCTTGCGTGCTCTAAGGATCTCCTCTTATCCACGTGAGAAAAATTGATTGGTAGTGAGAATTATCTCTCTGATCGGCTCACGTGGAACTCGGTTCCATGGGACGAGTTATGAGGATCATCTTATTACATAGGAGGATGCTATACCTAGTGTTGACAAGGTGCCTTTGGAGAGAAGAAGATAGATGCCATGACTATGTAGCGTATTATGGCGGTCGATTGATCGAAAATTTTGCTTCATCTTGGGCTTACAAGACATGTTCTAGTTTTGGAATCGAGGCGAAAGCTCTATACACGAATGATATCCGGCGTCTTTATAAGGTGGCTTACCGCTGTATGTCACTTGACAAGACCGTTCTATCTAATTATATTAGCAGCGGTGCCTCTCTTAGGAGGTTGCGACATTGATGCCTCTTACTAGTGACGTTGGGGCTCAACAAACGCAGGTTGACAAGTTCTTCATGGTCCTTACTCTCATTTGGCCTCGTGCGGATCTTGAAGGACCCTCAGGGTCAGTTCTTGGCGATCCATCGATCCGTCCTTAGATGATGTGTTTGCTGCCTCCTCGTATCTCCTCCACAGACTTCTTGTCCCGATAAGCCTTTAGATTCTTGTGTTGGTTACAATACTAACCTTCGGGAGACGGTGGTACGAGGTCGGGCAATCCTCATTGCCCTATTACATAGCTTGGCCACACCCGTGATCATTGTTATCAGTTGCATAGACGGCCTCCCCGCACTACACACGTGGCCCAGTCTTCTGATTCTGATTCTCAGCTGCCCCAGACTCTGAGCTCTTGCACATCTCAGGGTGTTCCCCCCACTGACAGTGAGTATGATGCCTATCTTCGCTATCAAGCGGCAAATCGACACATTTGCCTCTGTTCTTACGAGCCGTGTCTGCTTGCACGCCTTACTCATACATCTTCTCTTGGACCACAGTTCTAGACTGCAGTGCTTAGATCACATTTTGGTAATAAAGATCTTTTCTCTTCTCTTACTACTACCCTTCTTTACCTCTTTTTGTTACCTTGGCTAATGGTTCTGTTGTAGCTAAAGGTATTAGTTTGGCTCATCCTCTCCTTACTATGCATACATCGCTATACTCCTGAGTGTCCGCTGTCTTGACTACATTAGTAAAATCACTCGTGCTCTTAAGCGTTCCATTATTTTTTACGATAAATTTGTGACCTTGCGGGACCGGATTCACGGGAAAGGCGATTGGCATCGGGCGTGGTCCACGGGGCCTCATCCTCACACCGCCCAATTATCTCTGCGGTTGCGTTTCCGCGTGCTCCATCCTCATCCCGCGATCGTCCCAGGCCCTCTAGTCTTTCTAAGTTCGGAGATGGTCCCTCGTTTTCACTTTGCCGTCACTTGCGTGTGAGTCCTGTCGAACTTTGGGAAAGCATCTCCGTGTCGTTCGCGGCGTTTGAATGTCAGGCGACATCTCCTTTGATCTTGTCCCTGCTTGATGTTTGGGGTCCTTGTCGGATTTGCGTCTACTTTAGGCTTTTCGGTATTTTATCACTTTCATTGATGGCTATTCTCGTGTACTTGGTTATTTTTAATGAAAACTCAAGCTGAGTTATTCTTTATTTTCTAGAAATTTTATCTTTGAAATTCTTACGATTCAATATTTCTATTAAATTATTGTTCACATTAGTGATAATGCGAGAATATTTTTTACGCACCCTTTATTTCATTTATGTCCCGACATAGGATCCTTCGTGATCTTCTTGTGGCTCATCTTTCTCCAGCCAAAAATGGGGTAGTGAGCGTAGAATCGTCGTGCTATTGAGGCATTTCGTACTCTCCTCCTCCTTTATCATGTTCCTTTTTCGTTTTTTGGGGGGTGCTGTCCTTACGAAACTGTTATTTGATTAATCGTATGCCCTCTTCTGTATTACATGCTCAGATTCCTCATTCCACTTCTTTCCGCGACCCGACCTCTTTATTTCCTTCCTCCTCGTGTTTTGGTTGTACTTGCTTTGTTCATATTCTCCTCCCGGAATGAGAGTGAAGCTTCGGCCCAGGCGAGAAATGCATCTTCCTAGGCTACTCCCGACTTCATAAGGGTTATCGTTGTTATTCCCCTCGGACTCATCGATACTTTCTTCCGTGATGTGCAGCCGGACTCCCCCTTCTTCTTCTCCTCCTCAGGAGTCTCTTCCCGTTCACCCCGAAGTCTTACCCCTTCCTATCATCTCCTCGCTGGATTTGATGATCTAACTTCTCGTCCTTCGGGTTTATCATCGCCGTCCACCGTCTTTGTTGTTCCTCCCGCCTGTGAGGCCCTGTTGACTCACTTCCTCTCCCTTGGCTTCTCTACCCGGTTCTTTGTTCTTTGATGGCTTGCCCATTGCTCTTGGAGGAAGGTAATCGCTCGACTAGCAATCCACCATCCTGGCACAATTTTTTGAGTTACCATCGATTATCTTCACCTACTGCATTTGTTTCTACTATTTCCGTTTCTCTTCCCCAAGAACACGATAGAGGCACTTTCCCATCAGGGTTCGCGACGAGCGATGGTAGATGAAATGGGTGCTCTGCCTTTCGCGGCGCGGGATCTTGTTGTTTTGCCGGTTGGTAAGTTTCAGGTTGGTTGTCGTTAGATTACACCTGATTAAGGTTGGTCGATGGTGAGGTTGATCGCCTTAAGGCCCGGCTTAGTTGCTAAAGGATATACTCGGGTTTATGGATTCCCGATTATGGTGACACCTTCTCACACAGATTCTTGCGAATTCTTACGTCCGTCTGGCTACTCTCCGCCGTTTGCTATGTGTTCGGCCTTTGATTGGATAATAAATGCCTTCCTTCATGGTGATCTCGCGAGGAAGTTTATATGGAAGCTGACCACTGGTTTTGTTGCTTTCGGGGAGTCACAGTTTAGTGTGCGGAGATACGCCGCTCTCTATATGGCTTGACAATCTCCTCGGGCATGGTTTAGGCTGTTTTAGTTAATTGTTCAGGAATTTGGCATGTAGCGATCTGTGATTATTCGATTTTATCATCATAACTCTTCGAATGTGTATTTATCACGGTTGTTTATGGATGGCAATCGTGCATTCTGGCTGATGTCGAGGATGGTATTGAAGCCATGGCTTATCTTTACCCACTTTCAAACTAAAGGCTTAGGAAAGCTGAAATCTTTATAGGAGTGAGATAGCTCAATCCAGTTCTGGTGTAGTCCTCTCCCAACGGAAGTATGCTTTAAACATCTTGGAAGAAACCGGTATGTTAGGCTATGCTTAGGTTGTACTCATGGATCTAATGTCAAACTTGTACGGGACGGGGGGAGTCTTTCGGAGATCTGGGAGATATGTTGTGGTAGATGGAAATTTGAATTATCTCACCATTACTCGGCCAAACATTTCCTTTCGGTAAGTGTTGTTAGTCAATTCCTACAGTCACCATGTGATAGTCATTGGGATATTATGTCCAGCGTTCTTCGATATGGTAAAGTACGCAGGTCGAGTGTGTTGTGCGAGAATAGGGTCACACCGGGTTATTGGTTACGGTCACCGGGATTGGGGTTTGGCTCACCCCACGGATAGACGTTCCTTACGGGTATTGTGTTTTCATTGGTGGTAGCTAATATCTGGAAGAGTAAATGACATGTAGTGAACAGATCTGTATTTGAAGCGAGTGTCGGGCTATGGCCTTGGCAACATGTGAACTCATATCGTGAGACACCTTCTCCGGGGAGTTGAGATTTGGAAAGGATGAACGGATGAAGCAAATCTGTGATATGCATTTCAACTGCGTATTGCGTCCGTCAGGTCTTGTGGAAAGGACGAACACATTGAAGTTATTTGCCGCCGTTAGAGAGAAGATCGCGTCGGGGATGTATGGCTACTAGTTTTGTCGATTCAAATGATCAACTAGCAGACATCTTTACTCGTCTCTCGGAAGTCAGGGTCATACATTTGTAGCGAGGCAGTGCGTATGGCGTATATCTTTCCGGCGAGAGGAAGTGTTAGATATTGTCTGAGTCTTTTCATTTATTGTCTTCTTTGTATTGTGGAGTCTATGAGTGTATATATATATATATAAGTCCAATATGTAATCTAGTGAATTGATTGATTTTTTTAGTGTGGAAATAATGAAATTAGGGATTCTCTATTTTTCTCTCTTCACAATTACATTTTTAAAAACATTGGGAATTTTGACTTAAGACATGGACACTTATATTAATGATTAAGGTTTAATCAAATGCATCTTTAATTTTCAAATAAAACCATAACCCTTGAATGAAAAAAAAAATCCATGCATTTTATGTACCTTAGCTTATTATTGACCCTTCTTATAATATTCTTAATGTATTATTTCCAAAAATTAATTTGAAAGAAATTACTAAGAAATAACATTGAGATATCTCCTTCAATATCCCTTTGTATAAAAACATTACAGCAAATATATACATGTAACATTTCATTCCAATTTCCTGATCATTGGTAAACAACTCAATGGAAATCAGTTCCATTCCCATTTCATTTCCCAACAAGTTGGAAAATATTTTAATTGGATTCCTAAATATGGTTCTGATCCCTTCCAATCTAATTCCTATCACCTATGTAGTAGAAATGCCAATTAATTAATAAGTTGAAGAAATCACCTTTTGTTTAATCAAAAATAGTTTCATGTTCTCGTTACAAGAAATCAAGTATCAAATAGTATGTTGTAACTTAACAAACTCAAGAAAACTCATATTAAAGTGATCTTGATTAAGTATTGATTTCAGTTCTACCAAATGTTGTTTAAGACTTCAATTTACAGCAAAAACTCTTGTCTGATCAATAAATCAAAGTATTCGATCAAAGGAGCAACAATTCCTCATACTATGTACTGGCTTATTCATGCTCGTGTTCTAGACAGTTAATTAAGATACAAGGACATAACTAGACCACCTATATTCTAGTCTTGTAACCACTTTCCATGCCTAAAATATTGTGGTGACAAATTGACATTGCTTCGTAATATTTGATAAATGATGTAAGTTGGACTTGTTTAACAGTATCAAACTGGTAATTCAACTGGTGATGATGCAAGACATCACAGTTACAATCAAAACACATTTCTATCCTGCCAAATATGTAAGAATAATCAGCGTTAAGCAGTTCAATTCAACTTTTTTCTTTTAGATATTCAAAATAGATTTAAACCGCTAAAAGAATTACAACTTAAATAAGTCAGTTTCACATGTCTTATACCATGGACATTCAAGTTCGAACAAGAAATTATTGTAACTGTTTGAAGCAAGAAAATGATGGAAATCAAAATTTTGAACCCCATATTTTTGCACTATTTGGTACCAGGAAGACAAAACGTCCACTCAAATGTTCTTAATACAAATGTATATAGCTAATATTAGGTGAATTCTTCATAAATATTACGACAAAATAAGATACATGATCAACAACTTTATTTCTTCCCTCCCCCAGTCCTGTCAGCAACCATATAAAGGTATCCTCAACACATGTTATAGAAGATAATTGAAAAAAATAAATTAGCATAAAATTCCATATTCAAAAGTGAGATTTGCAGTACCTGTGGCATGAAATTGAGTCCAAGACTCATTAAGGTAATCCAGAAGATCCCCAACAATGGACCACGATCCAGCCTCCGAAGAACTCTATTTTAAGAGCGCAAACGTTAGAATAAACAACTGCTCTGTTTGGATGTCAAGCAAATGTAGGAAAAGAAAAGGAAAATGTAGTTTCGGATCAGATATCTCATTAGACCAAGCCAATCAATTATCAGGCTTCGTCTCTCGGATAACAAAAAATTCATTACTTCTCAATTCTATGCTTTCCTCGGTTTTCTATCCATCAAAATTGACTAACATAGTCCAAAAAAACTAAGATGTTAAAAGAAACAAACTGTACCGTTTGGTTAGTAGAAAATGCAGGAAAACAAAACAAACCAAAAGTCAAAATCTTGGAACTTCCACTATTTCAAGCGCAATAAAACTTTAAACTCCGCTAGTTTGCAAAGTTCCGAATTTATTAGTTTCTCTTTTTTTTCCTTTTTTAGTTAATTCTTTGTTCGATTTTGAGAAATGACCAAAAGAAAGGAGAAAAAACCAAACGGTTCAAAACTTCCTCCAGCAGTCTCCGAATTTCCTTGCTTTCTCGGGAGCCAAAGAAGAGAGAATAAGGATACGATATGAAAGAGAATGAGGAAGGGAACCTGGAGAGATTGATCTAGAACGGAGCAGAGTAATGGAGTGAGAGAAAACTTGCGGAGAGGAGTAGCATAGAAATTACGGAAGAAGGAGGGCGGGATAGGCAATTTTGATAAAGGCGGCGAAGGTCCGATGATCGGAAAAGCGTGGCGGTGATGGTGGAGGGGCAGCCGAGTTATCGCCGCCATTTCTGTGGCTCTCAGTCGGGGACCTCTCAGCTGATTCTTTCTCCCCTTTTAAAAAATCCTATTATTCCTTCTCTTCTCCAAAGTTCAAACACTTGCAAGAGTAAGAGCAACTCCACGTGGGATTCTTAAAATGAGATCTGAAAATGTCGTTTCTGTGCTGCTGATGTTTGGCAGCGCGAGCATTTTTCTTTCCGAAGGTAGGTCTTAAAATAGGTCTTAATTTAATAATTAAATGTTTTTATTAAAAAATATAATTAAACAACGGTTATATTTTAGCGAATTATGTTTCGTAATGATCGTCATTATGGATATATTTTGTAGTAACAATTTCAAATTTAATTTCAAATTTCCAAATTTCAAAGCTCAATTTCAAATTTCAAATTTCCATTTTGTCTGCAAAATTTAATTCAAATTTCTTGAATTTAAATTCAAATTTGAAATTTTAACGTAAAATTAAAATTAAAAAAATAAAAATTAAATCTTATAAATATGATAATTTTCTCATGTTTTTCATCCATCTATCTTACATTATATTTTCGATTTTAAATATCTAGCTCTCTTTGTAATTTTATCATTTCGTATTTTCGTTCGCAAGTGATATGAATTGTTTTTGCAATCTTTTAGGAGGGTTTCTCGATATTGAAGAAGAAGATAATGATTTGGATGTGTTATATACTCTGACTAGAGGTCAAGTTTTAGTGAAAGAGCGGCTAGAAGGCATCGTGGATTCGGATTAGGCGCGAAACGGTTAATCGTGGTAGAGTTGAAGGTCACGAAAGACTCTATCGTGACTATTTTGCTACCCTTTGTGTATATTAAGGTTTTTTTCGAAGGAGGTTCCGAATTAGTCATCCTCTTTTTCTTCGAATTGTAAATGAGGTTGAGCAAATATGATCCGTACTTGAACAAAGCGATTGTCGTTGGAGTTCTCGGTTTGTCATCCACTTCAAGATACTTGTTGCTTATAAATTCTTGCCTAAGGAGCAGGCGGTCTGTGGATGAATCACGTCGAAGGTGGAGAAAGCACGGCGGTAGAGAGTGCGAGGAAGGTTTGTGAAAGTTGTTATTGCAATGTTTGGCGACCACTCGCAGGTCGCGAACAATATCGATATTAACTCGATTGCTCTGAAGCGGGGAACAACGTGAGAAGCTCTGGCATGCTAGGAGTATTGATTGCATCGTAGGAAGTGGAAGGGTAATCTACCAGCGTGGCGGGGTGTATCTTTGATGCGTTGTCGTGAGCCAAGCCAATCGTTTTAAGTTGTGGCATCTCGAGATCTTTGGATATGGCATGCATTCTTTGGTTTACAGTTCATTGAATGACATAAATGTTCTAGATAGGTCACTGTTTTTTACATTGTGTGAATAGTCATGCTCATCGATTAACTATATAATTAACGGTCATGAGTATAGAATGAGATATTATATAGGCGATGGTATTTATCACGGTAATTGACGTTGTAAAACAATTCCTTGTCCACGGTTTGAAGAAAAAACATTTTGCTAAAGCCTGAGGAGCGGCGAAAGATGTAGAGCGGGCATTTGGGGTACTTCAAGCCCGTTTTGCAATTGTGCGTGGACTAACCGCGTTTTTGGATGAAGAAACACTTGCAAATATTATACATTATCATAATATGGTCATCGGGAGTGACAGCGAGATATTTCCAGAATAATGACTTGATGAAGTGATGCAACCATTGTAGAAGTGTTCCCCATGCAGACAATCAATTATAAGACTTCATAAACCCATTATCGCATCAAAGACGTTGTTACTCATTCAACTCACTGATCTTATCGAACATCAGAAACGACATGGCAACTACCAAACACTTCTATCAATTTCAAGTCAAGTTGTTTTTTCAATTCCAATTTCAATTTCATGTTGTATTTAATTCAAATTTCAATTTCATGTTGTATTTTAATTTCAATTTCAATTTCATGTTGTATTTTAATTTCAATTTCACCTACCATGTTGTTTTTTCAATTCCACCACTTCAAGTTATATTTTCAATTCCACCGCAACATAATAAATAGTGACTACAAATTAAAAATAATAGCAACATAATAAATAACTAAAATTAAACCTCACATAACTCTATCTAAAGATTCCAATATGTCAAGCAGAAAGTGGGTCCATGGCAATAGTATCGCTTCATGATTTTCATCCTTCATTTTGCATTTAGTCTCTTTCAGACCTGCCTTTTCTTTCAATTTCTAATTGTTTACTTATGTCAAGCCCAATGCTATCTCTTGTTGGAGTATAAATTTTGTTGTGTCGCAATTTTTTTTCATTGTTCCACTTCCATTCTTTCATTCCAAGGTGATTTATCTAATGATCTTTCAACATCGGGTTTGCTTCTTTGTTTTTAAGTTGTTTCTTCGAAGCCTTTCTCGCCTTCAATGACCTATCGAGGTCGAGAGGACGAAGGCTCGTCATCCTAACATGGAGTTGAATAACAAGATTCAACATGAGCCGATCCACAGACTACCAATAATGTTTTTTGACTCCTCTTATTGCCGGTCGTGATTGGTAGTCCATTTCCCGCTCCATTTTCAATATATTCAACAATGCTCTCGGGATGTGAATGGTTTTCCGCCATTCTAGCAACATTTCTTTTCGCTTATCAACCTAAAAAACATATGAAATTATTCAGTTAATAGTTCAAATATCAAATCATACTGTCTAAATTAAAAGTTTATATCTACATTATTTTGTTTCTGGCAGTCCACTTTGCTCCGAGGCTTCAATTTGACTATGAAAAACCGACAAATTTGCCGCATTTACTTATATCACTCAAAACGACTTTTAATAGAAGATTGAGAACGCTTCTCCATGATTGCTTCCATGAAGTCTTCAAGTATTGCAATATTCTTCGCCATAATGTACCACCTGTTGCTCATTCCCAAGAATCAGACTGTTTATTGCTCACTATATTATCACCAATTTGGTCTTCTAAGGCCAGAAGTTCTTTGTTCTCGTTATTTTTCAATTCGAACGACTTTGATTTGTGATCTACGCCATCACTTTAATGCTGATAGTACATCATATAAATCTGTCGCTCATAAGCAACTGTTAAAGAACCACATATTGTAAGTCCATCTACAAAAAAAAAAAAAAAAAATTTCTTTAATCAATTAATAGAATAAGCAATTTATAAATATACAAATAAATCTATCAATTACAAAATATATAATTAATTTGATTAATGAGCAATATCAATTAAAACATCAATTCATCACGAAATTTAAAAATCAATTTGTTAATTTAAAGAATGAGCAATTTTAATTAAAAATTATAATCAATTCTTAAATAATGAGCAATTTATAAAGTTGCCAAATTAATACATCAAAAAATAAAATTTATAATTAATGTAAAATATTTGCAATTACTATAACCCATTTAAAATCAAAATTTGAAATTAAAAGGAAAAATCAAGAATTTATCGTTGACGCTATAAAAACTGTAATTTGAGTTTAGAAAGGAAATCACCTTTTCGCGAGCTCCTTCCTCTTCCTCCTTCCGCCTTTCTTCTCTTATCCTAAACACAACTCCACTCTTCCTCCTTTCTGACAAAGAAATAAACTTCTTCTTCTTCTCGCTTTCTTTCTTCCTCCTCCTTCTTTCTTCTTCCTTCCTCCCTTTCTACGACCTGGCACTCCAAAATTTCTGCAAGGGCTAGGGTTTGAGCTAGGGCTCAGGGAGAAGACGTCAGCTAGAGCTAGGGTTAGGCTTCATCCCAAATCGCAGCAGGAGTTCCTTTTCCCTTTTGAATTTTTGTCTATTTACAGAATTTAAACAGAACATAGTCAGCTGAGATCCGCTGAGATGCAATGTGATCCATCAACTGCCATTTGCATCCTCCTTTCTCTCTCTCCATGCTGCCAAGGAGGGCACCTCAACATCACTGATGGCATTTGCCACCTTTCGACGTCATCTCCGCTGGCATTCGTTTTGGTTTGTAAGACATTTCGTGCCATGTGCACAGACTTCTGATGTTGAACTCCCGCTGAGCTGCCAAGAGTGGTTCTATATACACCTGCAGGTATCTCTTCACACCCCATTTTCTAAGTTCACCCAAAAATAAACTCTTTACACCCCATTCCATTATTTACTTTCCCACCCCTACCCTCCTTACACCCTCATTCCCCCAAAACCCATCCTCCCCAAAGTTACCACAAAACTCATCCTTCACAAATCCGAGAACCCCCAAACAATAACAAATCCGGAGATTCAACCCAGGACCAGAAATATCAAATAAGTTTGCTTCTTTATTTTATTTATTGTGTTTATTCTTACATTTTTATCGTTAAATATGGGTTTATAGTTGATTTTTTTTATAATTTTGTCTGGGTTTCATGTTTCCGAATTCTATGTTCCCTGATTTCAACCAACTGAGCTTCCGCTCCTGGATTGCATTGAATCAATTGAATCTTTATTTTTCTGATTTTGCGATGTCCTGAATATTGATACTTTATGTCGCGATGTCCTAAAAATTGATTTATTCCGGATTTCATGATGTCCGGATAAATTAACAATTTCCGGATTTCATGATGTCCGGATGAATTGAATATATCCGGATTTCGTGATGTCCAGTAAAATGTTGTTTATCCGGATTCCATGATGTCCGAAATTCTCCTCTTCTACCGGATACAATGGAATCCGAAAATGTATATTATTTAATTTATCAATCTTTATGACTATGAATATGATTATTTATGATTAATTATGATTTTAATAAAATTTTATGATTATATAATTTAAGATTATGAAATATAGATTATTTAAAAATAATGATTATGAGTATGATTATATTAATTTAATTTATCAATCTTGCTTTTCTTGAAATAGATAATATGCCACCACGCATCGAGGATGAGATATATCTAGTGCACTCCTCAGAGACGACCTATGAGATCGGAGCCGTAGACGACGTGAGCAATTGAGAGGTTGAGCCGCAGATCGAGATCCTAGCTGAGCATCCTCAAAGATGATGGATGAGAGACTGAGGATATTCAAGTGCTCGGGAGGACCCATCGACAGATCTATATCATGAGTTTTCACAACCATGTTATAAATGAATATATGATCGGGAGTAAACAATCATTGTCCAAAAATTGTATATATATATTTTTTATGCTACACTTTAGTTACGTAACTTGAATTGTAATTATTTGGTATTTATACAGATCGAAAGCACCATTGAAATCAAATCACGGTGCAAAGTCATAGCTGAAGGGAGCTTTAATGCGAGAGGTCTCAGATTATGACCGTGCATCGATCTCGCTCGCACCAAGTGACTAGCGTACTGCCTGAGCCATGAAAGGTAATCGATGTTGCTCGCGATTTTGCAGCGTGGGCGCAGAGACCACTTAATTTTTCATCTCCGTTTTCGCGAGACGACCATCACGCCTAGACGACGTCGCATCCATTTTACACATACTTATTAATGATCGATGATATCATTCCTCACGTACCGCCAGTCGTGACGATGCCAATGCTTTATTGGTCAAGTTGTTGGGCACCACCGACAGAGGCATCTCGAGACTGAGCAAAGGTGCTTCTCCTTCATCGTAATTAATCGTGGTCGAGGGATAATTTTTCGACTATTACAGATGTCTCATCTGATGATGATATCGAGTTTGCTACTCGAAAGCCTTCTTGCTCCATCTGGTTGGTTAAAATTTTAACATAAGAGTGCAACCAAAGGTCACAAGAGTGTACTTAGAGCTATTCCCACCTACATGGTTGGTTGCTATGCTCGGGGGTGTAGCTTAAGCCTGGCATATCTATTGTGCAACCGATTATCGCATCGTGCCTGAGGTGTTGGCAGCTATGTGGGCTACCCACCCTTTCGCAGTACGACATACTACCACTAATTTTTAGATAATTTTCAATTATCGAATATATTGATATTAATTGTCCGATTTATTATGTAGACCTCGATTTATGAGCACTTTCCCGAGATGTTTTCTCCCATTGCTGGTGATGATCGAGTCACGACCACTGCACTACGCCGAGGCCACGGACTCCCGACATAGCTTGCAATAGCCGAGAGGGACTAGATCGACAGAGTTCGGGATGTCCGCTAGAGCCATACGTGATCATCAGCCGGTGCACCCTTTTCCCGATATTGCATGGTTTTTTTCGACGCATAAAGTGCGCATCGGGTTGTCGAGCCATATCATCCGAGCTGCCCACGCAGCTCGGGTATATTCAGACTCATTCTCCACGCCTTTCACACCTACCTGCACTCGATCGCAGTGATCTTATTGGATCAGTATCGGAGATGTGATTTTATCAATGATCGACTATTAAGAGTAGAGGTCGACGGCGCGCACGCTCGTGAGAGAGTGTAGTGTAGCAATGGCCTGGTATGATCGCATATCGCATCTCATCGCTCAACCTACGCCACCGAGATCAAAGCCTACTTAATGTGATGCACGATCTTCTCTCATCATACGATCTACCAAAGGATACCGTAAGTTAAATATGGACTCTCACACCTATTAATCTAAATTGTACATAATATTTACTTAACTTTTTATTATATTACCAGATAAGTTCACGATATATTTATGTAGTGTAATGCGAGAGCATTGATTTTATTGAGGCATGTGATATCTAGTGGAAGACAGCAGAGTCTTGATTATTTTTGGGGTGCACTGAATGAGGCGCATAGCATACTTGCTGGGTCAGATAAGACTTCAGCATCTCACAGCACTCCATCACCTGCTCCAAAGATCTCACAAAGACTCCATCACTCGCTACGCTGGCCCATTTTTTAGCCCTCCCACTTTGCCTATCCTCCACCAAAGATCGGGCCGATCCTCCACCATCGATGGTTCATCCTCCTCCAGTGACAATTGCTCCTCCAAGACTCAAGTAAATGATCCTTCACACTCCTCGCACCGATTCTACTCAACCTTACTAGTGTATATGTTCTGCTCAAGAGGAAAGAAGACTTAGTTTATGTTTATATTAGTTGTTAGACTTAATGTTTAAAATAGAATTTGATTAATTATATTGTATTATATTAGTTGTTAGATTAATTTATGTTTAAAATAATTTATATAATATAGTTAAATTTTATATAATATGTTTAAAATTAAATTACATCATTAAAAGTAATTAATTTAAATTAAATTAAATATAATACATATCAATTACAATATAAATCATTTAAAGTTGTAGATACATCATGTTTCATCTAAATCAATTGTCTCTTGTGTCGCTACATCGTGAGTTCGGTCCATAATAATGATCTAAAAGCCTAATCCGAGGTACATAAGGGATCTCCTATCCAGCACACCGGTGACGCAAATTACGCCAATGGCATGCAATCGAGGTATTGGTGATGTCGAATCCATGAAGACCTAAAATAAAGATCGTCATTTTTCAAAAAACAAAAATATAAATACATTAAACTTAATGACTAACATAATATAATTTAACAAACCTGTACGAAATGACAATCCTCAACAAATCCAAGTGTAATCACAGGGTGAAGTGCGCAGTATACAGACTAAGTGGTAGATATGTTAGCATTGTCTAATTGATAAATGGACTAACACAATATTGTACCGTGAGGCTATCAAATGACCCATGTCAGTAAATATCCATCTATCATATGGAGCAAAGAGTCAAACATGATAATGAATAAAACCAACTCAAGAACACTCACAATCGATCCATACAATCAACATACTCATCATGAAAGTTTGAAGCTCATGAAGCAAATCTTGTTTAACCGCTTCCCATCCGTCTTCCCCCATTCCTAGTAACCCAGAATCGACGATATCCACAATGACCATTCGCTTTAACATCCACGATGTTCACTATATGTTTAATACGATTTGACGGGAAAACATTTAATGTACTTCAATTTTTTTCCTTTGGTACTTTCACTAACATGCGCTGGTCGCTGAAGTACTATCGCGGCGTGACTCAACAATTTCAAATAAAGAAGGAGCCTGCTTGGTAGATAAATTGATTTTCAAATTCACTCGACCTAATTTCACCTTAACCTTCTCAAGGGTGGGAAACACACAGATGTCGCCAGCAGACAAGCTAACTCTCTCAACTTCCTTTTTAATGCTATTTTACCGCCTATCACACCGCCAAATTGTCTCAAAATACTATCAACTTCGTGGAGTAATTGTCAACTCGCATTTATTACTGTCGCTCATAGTATCCAACTTCTCCAATGAGAATGCACACTACTCGATGAATCAGGCGATCTTCTTGATAAGCTCGCAAAATCGTGCATGCAAGACAAGGCAACCCATAAGTGAGGTCTCTTGCTCACGCAACCACATATTCCCTTCTCACTTCAACCAGTTGCTCTTTTAAACTCCATCAATATCATATTGAGTGAAGCCCTAGTTACCATACTCCGCAATTCTTTAAACATAGCATTATTGAATTGATGTTCAACAACAAAAAATACTTTCTCTTAAACTAAGCTTGATTTCCGTATGTTGCAACCTCAATAAGACATTTATTACATTCCAAGAATCTCTAAATCTCCTTGAGACGAATCAAGATGCCTTCTTCAATTGCATGTGCACCCCCTCGGCCCTATAAAAATATAAAACATATATTAAAATCATTTTTATAAAAATTTAACATTTCAAGAAAACTATTACTAATTAACGACCTATTCGCTAAAGACATTGCCTAAATGCATTACTTATCCGGCTCCAAGCCGCGACAAATCTTCCTTATAAGGAGTCAACCATGACTCGCCACATATCAGACGCCCCAAAACTCCGGGGTCCGCTGACTACCCGTCAACTCATGAAATAGGCGGATGCTCAAGCACCTTAATTACCTTAGAAAATCAAAGAGTTCCTTTGTACTGGGACTCACCCAAATACACTCTTGTAAACAACCCGCATATCCCGTCCCCAAACAATCCAATATAGTGCAATATAATCCCAACATGAGTAAAATTGCCTCTTGGGCTCATAAACCAATACTATAAGATCAATTATCATAACTATTCTTCAATTATCTCCCACACCAATACTTGATAACACTTTTGTTTTATACAAACATATATTAAAAATCTACAATTCTAATACATGTTGGAGGTCCCAAACCATCAAGCCACAAACCGGCTTCTTCAAAATCAACCTCAAAATGAGCTGGCTCTCGAGCGCCTGCACCCAAATAAGGATCCCACGACTCCGGTGAGCGCTGAAGCTCAAGAGGAGACCGCCTGGCGGGCCACTCACCACCTGTCAAGCAAAGGTAACGCTCCAAAGTAAACACACACTCAAGAAATACATGATCCTACTTGAATGTCTACATGATTACCCCATGTCAATGAGTCTCACCGACTCACTCACACTCTGCCTAAGCCATGTATGAGAAAATAATCATTTCCAAAACAAAACTTTTGTTCTTGAAAATATACTACCGAAATATTCGGTAAAAATATGGGACTACCCTCCGAGGTAATTTTGCCAGAGCTCGAAACGTCATGGTCTCACAAATGATCCGGCTGCCCATCTCCCAACCCAATTCTCCGAATATCATCCCGTGAAATTCCTTTCGCAAACATATCCGCTTACAAAATACCTTTGTCATGCACTCACACCTAATTCTGCGCTACCCAACAAGATAATGAAAAATGCATTATGCCATTTTCAAAATCATTTACAATCATATGTCAACATGCATATTTTCAATCAACTACAATTACACGCATGTAATTCCAATATCAAGCATCACCCAATTAGCTTCAATTGGAAAGCAATTCATAATTTCATCTCCACGGCCTATGCTCAATTATATTCCATATAATCGAGCAAAATCATTGCCACCTTATTCCATGTAATTGTGTCATCAAGACTCAACATTAATTTAATGTATTAACCTAACTAATTCCACACAACGCAAGCCATTCATTTCATACAATTTCATACCAAAACACATGGACAATTTCAGCCCAATTATCACAAACCCGGGACTGTTTTTACAGTCCCAAAACAGAGTAAGTGGGCTGTCCACTCCGCAGCCCAATATCTTCCCTACACCTGCCTCTTGATGGAACCGATTTCCATTCCCACCCGGTCTCCTAATCACCAAAGCATAATTTATTCATTAAATTATCACACAAGAACCCATAACAAACACATACACACACCGTTACTTGGGGACGCCCTCATGGTTCAAATTTACAATTCGGTCCCATGTTTGGGGACCGATCAAACACCCATTCCTAAGATTTTCTCATATCGGGCATGCATTTAAAGTAATTTTGGTGAAATAAAACACCCAAACAGCCCTCAATTTCGGGCGTCACTTCGATGGGAGAAAATCAACAAGAATTTCTACTAATTCTGGCCTCATGTTTTGGGATCGATCAACCGCCTCACTAGCCAAACCAACCGAACATCGAAAAACCCTAAAGGGAATAAAACTAAGTAGGAGAAAATCCTACCTCTTGGAGTTGTCAAAAACTCGCAAACTCGTGGTCCACGCTAAGAGCTCCTCGCCTCCGCAGAGAATGCTTTTCTTCTCGTCCGTTGACTCGCCAACCCGCCTGATCGCTCTCACGGATCTTGCAGAGGCACTCTCTCTCAAAAGCTCTCAAGAAATCAGCTACGCATCACCTGGCACGCTCCTAATGCTTTTTTGTTCCACCTGAGGAAGAAGTTATTTGTTTTATGTTTGCTATTTTGTCTTTAGCTGTCACTTAAAATCAAATTCCATAATACCCATTATGTCCCTCTTTCTCGTGATTTGAAATTCAAGATCATCTCTCGCCTCGTCCATTTTCATCATTTCTCTACTCATACCACTTTACACATGAGTACATGTTATACGTGGCTTTTTTCGTGATCGAAAAATATTTACGCACCCGAAATGCGATGCCTAAAAACGTGCCGACCCGACTATCTCAAAGAATTACAAATTTTACGTGCTAATCTCATGCGAGACGAGTCCAATCCAGCATTAACCTAAGCTATTATCCGAGGTTCAGAGAATTAATTACTGACTTTAACCGTAATTAAATTTTATAACTCAAAATTACGATTTTGTCTCTTATTCCGTAAATTGAATTTCTGCCCATATATATTTTACTGCCCGAGGCAAGTATAGTAATTCACTATCAATGATCTTAAATTCTAGTACTGCCCTCATTCGAAGAAAACACAAGGACACCTGTCGACATGAATGCCTCCTACTTCTTTTTCGCCAAACAACTTCTACAATTTGCAAGTACATTTTTTTGATATATGCCATCCGCACGTAAGATTTGTCAGGGTAAATACTAATCGCACGCTCATTAAGGCCAACTCAGTAACAATGATATTAGGTAATCGATCAGCAAACATTATACTTTGTAACTTCTCCATTGCCTGCCAGAATGTCACACGCCGCCCAAGTATACAATGCCACGTAAAAGTCAATTCTGTAGATGTCACACTACAATCTCGAAGTGGAAGGCGAGCATTCGTTGGTTTTATAAGTGCAATCCATAATTAGAACACCGGCAAAACGCATTCAATAATTGAATAGAAGTAGATGTGCCCAAAACAAGTCTCTCACACAATCGCTCGACTCATCCTTCCTATGCCATTCAACATATTTACATTCATTCCGGCCGTTTCATTAGTTGTCAGATTTAAGGATCTACCACCGTAGCGAAGTAAATGGCGTTTATGACGTGTATCAGATTGTCTTCTGTAAAGCAACATTATACTCATCAAGATTTTTATGCATAAGAGAATATTCCTTGGTTTCACCAAGTTCTTCGTCATATCGCATTAACATAGTTTTTCTTCCCCATCCACAATCGACCAAAGATATGAGTGACTCCCAATTGTTTAATTACATGATTATGAAATCCACAAACAACTTTACCCAATCATCATTACTAGTTAACTCACATCGATTATCTTAAATGACAATCACAGTTTTTCATTCCAAAGGTCTTTTCGATTCAAGGTTCTCTACATTCGACTCTTTTTCTTACGCCTATATGTTCCACCACACTTACATGCAAGGCTAACTCTAGGTTTTCTACTATCTCCTTATCCGATCTTTTATCACAATAACAAATCCATTTCTTTTTCCCACATTCCATTCCATTCAATCAAAGCATCCCGACTACAAAATATCCGATAATAACAATTTATTAATTTCGATTTATCTTAAAAACAAATTACTTAACTTTAAAGTATTAAAATTACCTCTATTACTACTAAATGCATCACTGCAATCAACTAATTGTCAGAAGAGGTCGCATTATGATCAAATTCATCTCGCAAAAATAAAATGCGCATTAAATACAACAAATAATGTCCAGCTAAAAACCGATAATGCTCTACCGGGATTTGTAAATCCGTGAAAATCATAGTATCCTGACAAACCGGCTTTCAAGTGGAAATTCGGATTTCAAAATCAGAACATTCTATTTAATGAATATCACAACCAGACAATCTAATCCGATTTTGATATCCCGGATATTATCCAGAATCCGACTTGTTAAATCCGGCCAGAGTATCCGAGAATATTATGATATCCAATTTCGAACCGACATAATATCCCGGCAAAAAACCAACTTGGATCAACTTCCTCGCCTTCCTTCTCCACCGCTGAAGCCGACAACGCTTTCTCGCTGTTTTTCAACGCCATTCTCACTATGTTTTCAAGATTGGGAGCCACTCTGGATGGGCGGTGTTACGGGAAATAAAAGGGTAGAGATGAAGAAGAAGAAAGAAATAGAGAAATTAGGTTAAGGGTAAATTTGTATTTTTCCTTTACGCATTTTTAATGCAAGGTATAGAGAACAGATTATACAGAATGAATTTCTCCAAGAGTAAGCCTTACATGACAAAACTGCAGTAAATGACAAGAGAAACCAAAGCAATCCTAATCAAATAAATAAAAAAATAATGTGACTTAAACAATGGTTATCCAATTCTTGCAAAGATCTCTACCCGATGCACCTTTGAAATCATTTACCTTCAGTATATCAAGGAGAACAATCTTCTCAAGGTTAGTTCCCAAACTCCCAAAAATAAAGAAGAAGACAAAGAAGAAGAAGACGATCCACTGCTTACGAACTAATTAATGTGATTATTTTTTTATTTATTTTTTTGATAAGTAAACTAAGTATTATGAACTTGCATCCAAGGAAATGAGTTGATACAAGCATTATGTTCTGCTAGGAGTTTAAAACAAATTTGAATTAAAACACCATGTGGTATCACAGGTGGAGAATGCATTATCCTTCGCAACTTCACAATGCCCGAATCAACGATTTAGTTTACTTATCTAAATATCGCCGTTGACAACGACGATTTGAAATAGAATTAACAATCGCTAGCCGACAATCCACGACATTTGGAAATAAGTGGATTTCAATGTCCAGCCGACAAAGACGTATTTAATCTTTTTAAAAACCGTTCGCTGGCAAATTCAAAGAGAAATCAATCGCCGGCTCCGCTGCCGACATTGCCCCTTACTTTAGTCAATATTTTCCCATGCGAAATGATTTTATCTTTTTTATTTCCAAACGTACCATTTCCGTACAAAACTCCTCAGCTGACAGGTCTTACTAGTCCTAAATCTTAAAAATAAATATTTGGTTAAAATACATCAAATAATTTGAGTTTTGTACGAAAATAATACATTTTTTTAAATACCAATTTAATAAAAAAATATTCAAACTAATGTTTTCCTATTAAAACCGTAATTGATGATTACTATTTTTAAATATTAAGCTTTTCAGATTATTTTCATAAATATGTTATTGTTATGTCAAAGACAATCCAAAGTAACAATGTGATAAATGATGTAGATGGCAACAAGAAGGAGGATACGGGCGCCAGCAGCAGGGCAACAAGAAGAAAAGATGATCAAGATAAAAGAAGTTGTATACAGAAATAAACAGAGCAACTATGCGGTGTGAGCAAACAGTTAGCAACAAGTAATCAGACCTATAAACACAAATGGAGATGCTGGATCTAAGAACTCGTAATCGAGAATCGAGGTGTGTAACACTGCCTCTAGGAATTTATTTCCTGATTCAACAAATTCTTCGTGAATCGGTATAACCGATCAAGAATGCCAGTGAGATAACTGGACATCGGTAGAGAGGAAAATAAGACTTCAAGAAGATACCTTTCAAAGCTAGTCTCCCATTTCTGATTTTATATTGTAAAATTACGGTCGCTGTCATTAAGAATAAGAATTAATTTGAAACGTTATGAATTAAAATGTAAATTAATTGCAATAATTAATGCCAACGCATTTAATTAAATGAAAATTAATTGTAATAATTAAAACCGTTATGGATTAATGCACATTTAGTTATTAGAATTTGAATTCAAAGTCTAAAAAACTCGTTTTTGCTCCACGCGACACAACTTTTTTTGTTTTTGTTTATATTGAAAAAGCCCATTGTTTACAACAATCCCCCACATTTTTCAAAATAAATAAAAACTTTTGTATTTGAAACATATTGTTTGGAATATGGAAGAAGGTGTTAATGTCTTAAGTTTTGTGTTTAATGAAATATGAACCAAACATAGATGAATAAAGTTTAACTTACAAAACATTGGTGAAGCTTATAGCTTCTATAAACCAAAGTACTCTTAATCGTAAATTAGATACCTTATCATCAGCACCACACATCACTATTCCTGGCTTGCTCAACGCCAAGTAGCAATTAGCCATGCTGTCTGCTTAATTCATGCTCTAGAAATCTTGCCATACCATCATCAAGAGCGGGCCCACTTAATACTTATATAGGTGATTTCATCAAATACATATCAGATGATACAAAAATTACCCATAAGGATATGAAATCATTAAGAATATTAATCGACTTTCAATATACTGGCACTATAATCACACAATTATAAAGGATCATTTTATTGCAAGCAGCGTGGATAATCAAGTGACTTGTTATTACCCATATGAACTCTTTTCATGGGATCTCCAATCATAATGGTTGGGTTTCCATCACTATTAATCTCATATTGGCTTAAGTCTCATTCCACTCGATGTTTCCAAAATTAATTTTCTTCCCAAAGGCTTAATCAGAGGATCGGCCAAATTCACTTCTAACTTTACATAATCAATGAAAATGATTTCATCTTTCAACAACTGTTTCATTACCTCATGTCTTAAACGAATATGTCTGTTTTTCCTATTAAATGTTTTATTATTTGCGATCGATATTGTCGTTTAAGTAATCACAATGACAGACACCTAAGGTAAGCACAGCATTCCCAAATGAATTCCCGATAGGAGTTCTTTTTAACCACTCGGCCTCTTTACCCGCATAGTTCAAGAGCTATAAACTCGATTCCATGGTAGAAGAAGAATGAGAGTTTGTTTAGATGATTTCCAAGCTACAACACCACCTCCCCAAAGTAAAGACATAACTGCCGGATTTATCTCATCTCGAATCAAAGATCCAAGCATCGCCGTATCCTTCCAACACGCTGAAATCATCATACAAAAGACATTAAGAATTATGAAAATTTTTAAGTATTTCATTAGTCTAGCTAATGCACTCCAATGATCATTATTGGGATTATAACTACTTTTAATCTACACACTGCATATGCTATGTCAGGTCTAGAAAAGTTTAATAACATCGACTCCAATAACTGCGGTGATATTCAAATTTAATCTACGTGATCACCTATATTTTTCATTAAATGAGGTTTGCATCATAAGGGTACTATTGTGTTTTGCATCGAAATGTCCTAACCTCTTGAATATTTTCTCAACATAATGTTCTTTGATAAAGATTATACTATCACCCATCATTATGATTTTCACACCCAAAATGACCTTAGCTTCACTCCATATATTTCATGTCAAACTCGTGAAGCTAGAAATCTCTTTGGTACTATACCATACTCTCAGTTAGTGCTAAAAGATCAACATATCATCTACATACAATGCAATGATTACACATTCTTTTCTCTCAGACACTTTGTATATATACACATTTATCTTCTTCAATGATAAACCCGTTTTTTCAACAAAGCATTATCAAATTTCCCATTCCACTGCTAGGTGTTATGAAAAACCATATAGAGACTGGTTTAATTTGCAAACTTTATGTTCTTTTTTCCGTGTATAATACATCCTCAAAGTTGTAAATATGTGTCTTCATCCAAGTCCCCATTTAAAAAGGCCGTTTTAACATCCATTTGATGGATAAAAAGTTTATGAATTGACGCCAAAGTAATAAAAATACGAATTGAAGATATTCTAGTAACATGAGCAAATGTATCAAAATAGTCAATATTTTGTTTTTGTGAAAAACCCTTGGCTACTAACCTAGCTTTGTATTTTTCAATGGAACCATCTGGAAAGTATTTTTGAAAATCCACCCAGAACTGGGTGGGTTTCATTTCCCGGCTGCAACCGACTAACTCCCATGTTTGATCTTTAAAATATAGTCAAGCTCAATTTTAATGGTTTTCCAAAGTACGCGTCAGGAAGAAATCGCTCAAAAATAAGATTTACTCGCTCATTTTCACTAAGAAGTATAAAAATCATCTCCAAAGGAACCTCTTTTTCTTCGCCTCTTACTCATTCTCAACTCATCATGAGTCATATCATCCACACTAGTGGGCACATGCTCATCATGATTTTTCAAGATCCACGTGGGTGTATGAGAAATTGTTCAAAAGTGGAATGTGTTCAAAAAAATTTGGCATTTTTTGTCTCAATAATAGTGCAGGAACATCACTTTCAAACTGTAACCCATAAGTTTCGCACTATTACTAGCATGCCTAATAAACATGCAATCGGTCTTTGACCCTTTCTCCTATTTTAGATCAGGTAAAATAACCTTGGCAAGACTCCACACCTCAATATTTAAGGTTAGCCCATGACATTTCCATAACTCATGGTGTTTTACCAATTTTCTCAGATGGATTATTCCAGTTTTAGATGACATGCGCAGAGTATGGCTTCATTCTTATTGGGATAGAAAGAAGTGTCAAGCACTAACAAGTAGAGAATTCACTATATCTTTAAGAGTCATATTTTTTCTTTCAAAGAACTCCATTTGACTCAGGTGAATAAGGAGGAGTCACTTCATGAATTATTCCTTCCTTTTCACAATAATCATTTAAAAGGTATGTATCTCGCCCCTCTCTATCGTATAACTTTGATTTTTCTATCAAGTTGATTTTCTACTTCAGCTTTATAGCTTAAAACATGTCAAATGCTTCATCCTTACTTTAAGTAAGTAAATTTAGTAAACCTAGAATAATCATCAATAAAGGTTACATAGAATTTTTGGCCTCCCTTAGTCATGGTTTGTTTTAAATCTCCATATCAATAGAATAAGTTCTAATAACTTTGTTTCTCTAGTAACCTAGTTACATGTCTTAGTTAGCTTAGAAGTGGCACATATTTGGCACTTACTTAAGCCTGAATAATCAATATTATTGATTAGGCCTAGAGTTTGCATTTTCTTAATATATCCACTACTCACATGTCCTAATCTAGCATGCCATATATCATACGAATCAAATCCTTGGCAAGTGTGTTGTTAAGCATTCTCATTCATACTTTAGAGATACTACAACAAAGGGGCCCCTTATTACAAAACCCTTTTCCCACAAAGATATATCTTTTGTCATTATAATCTTGCTCTAGTTCAAATGACACTTAACCCCCACCTTCCTACTGTGAGCCACTCGAAACTAAATTTGCTCTATATTGGGAATATGTGCTTATATAATTTAAGGCTAGAGTCTTTCAAGTGAGCTCAAAGATGACTCCTTTGCTTTTCCCAGACTCGAAAGGTGAGAGTCACCAAGGCAGACAATCTTTTCATCATCCTCACCGAGCGTAGGAGGTAAAAGCATACCTGCTTGCACAAATATGCCTTGTCGCATCAGTCGTCACCCAATTCCTGGAATTGCTACCATATTAGCTTTTCTGTGAGATAACAGCATAGTGTCATCTCCTTCTCACCAAGTCGCTTTGGTGGAGGATTTCCATCGTTTCTAGTTTTACTCTCAGGCACTGTGGCATGACGGCCTCGGTTCACAAACAAACAGCTCCTCAAAGCATGAGGGTTAGAAATTTCGGGTTTGTTATCGTGAGTTTGATTTATGTTTGTACCTTTTGTGTCAGGCCAGACCAGGGTTTGCCTTGGCTCGACATCCGCTTGCTTTGGCTACCTTTGTTATTTGCGCTTGGGTCTCATAATGATGAGCGATTAGATCACCTAGGATAATTGCTTTGTGGAGTTGCACTAATGCCGAGTGATGCAAGAAGTGTAGTCCGTACCAGATTTGCAGTTAAATACGAGGAAGTCGCCTGAGCATTTGTTTCCATGATCAAAGTGGAGCAAATAAATTCCTAAGATTGTTATACAAAAATCAATCCAACAGCAACAAATAAAATGATGTAGATGACAAACAGAGCGATGATGATAAGTAAGAGCAGATGGGTAACAAGAAGAAGATGATCAAGAGAAAGAAGCCAGACAAGGTAGAATAAAGAACAACAACTGCAGGTGGAGCGCCAAAGAAGGTAACAAGTAATCGCATCAGAAACAATAATCGAGATGCAAATGATTATGAACCACCGAGGATCGAGGTGTGTGTAATTGACTCGTTCCTTAGGGAATTTATTTCCCGTGATTCACAATTCTTCGTAACCGGTATGCCTGGGGACAATAACAAAGAAGGAGGCGAGAACTGATATTGGTAGAGAGGAAAATAGGATGAAGAAGATACCTTTCCAAAGCTAGTCTCCATTTGTTGATTTTATAGGTAAAATTATGGTCATGTAATATTAAGTATGTTAATAATTAAAACGTTACGAATTAACGCAAAATTAATTGTAATAAATAATGCGGAAATGTTACAATTAAAATGAAAAATTAATTGTAATACGCAAACCGTTATGGATTAAATGCACATTTAGTTATTAGAATTTGAATTCAAAATATAAAAAAAAAAACTTATCTTTGTTCCATGTGGGACACAACTTTTTTTTTTTTTTGTTTTTATTGAAAAAGCCCATTGTTTACAACATTATTGGTATTTCAAAAAAATATATTATTATTTTTGAACAAAACTCAAATTATTAACTAATTTAGTTTGTCATCATGCGTTTACATGTATCTTTAAAAACATAGTCTTTAGAACCGAAAAAGTGTTAATAAAAGAAAATATATAGGTAAATATAGTGAAAATTTTGAAGAAAATAAAATTTAAAGAAAAATAAAATATATGTTTAAACTTAATAAATTAAGTATATATATATTTTCAAAGTCATTTTATCATTTATTTCAATTATATAAGGACTAAAAAATTTAAAAATATATAAAATTTTGAGTATTTTATATATATATATATATATATATTTTTTTTTTTTTTATATAGTTCACCAATAAACCAAATATGAAAAAATTATTTTTCTAACATTTTTTTTCTTCTCTTAGTACTTTTCATTTTCCAAGCCTAGTGTTATTTTTACTGGAAACGATGGGGACGTTTTTGTTAAAATGGGGTCAAAACTTGATAGGAGTGTTAGACTTCTCTAATTTAGGATATGTTTGTATAAAGTTTTTAAAGACTATTTTTTGTTCTCAAAAATAAAGAAAACACATTTGGTTCATTGTTTTTTTTTTTTTTTTGTTCTTAAAACCACTAAATTCAAATAATAATAACATTTTTCAGAAAACATCAAAATTGTGCTCTATATATTTTCAAAAACTATTCTCAATAATAATTTTCAAAAAACAAGAACCAAACATGCCCTTAATTTTTAATAAGTCTTTTAATCATTTCATTCTCTTAAGAATGCAATAACAGAAAAAGATAAATTGGTTTATGTTGACACTAAACTTTTTTTTTCTTTTTTACCTAAATGGTATTTAAATAATTTTTTACCTAAACGAAACGTGGAATTGACCAAATAGATATGTCAAGCCCAAACCATGCGAGTCTAACCTAATCGGATAAAGCTCAAACCCATGAGGATCAACCCATGAAAAAGGTCTAAGGATATTTATGAAATTTAAAAAAAAAATTCAAAGCTGTCGACAAATAATATTGAAACTTTGTCTCAAAGGTGGAACATTAAGGAAATTTTTTCTCGAAGTTAAGACATGGCAAATGACATGGATAGTTACTTTAAGAGTGGAAAATTAGTTGAGGAGCAAGACTCCTAAGTGGGGATAAAGTGGGTTGGTGTAGTTACTTATAAATGTCTATAAAAGTTAATAAAAGCATCGGATCAAATGACTTAACTTTTAAACTCAAAACCGAGTAAGAGCATTTCAGCATTTGTACAAATTCAATAGTGTTATTTTCTAGATTATTAGCTTAGTTTTATATGTTTTCTTTCCAAGTATTTTGTTACTTCAAAGTAATTAACAAAAAATCGGATATATCGGCCAATATATCACCAAAATATCGGATATTGGTCGGGTCTAACACGATTTTGCAAACCGAAAGTCGATTGGCCAAAAAATCGGCCAAAAATTGGTAAAACCGTCGATATTTTGCTGAAATATCAAGAGTATATTTCATGTGCGCGTGGACTGAAATTTATGAAAAAATATCGGTAAATATCGGAGATATATCGGTAAAATATAAGAGATATATCGGTAAAATATCGGATATATATTAATAAAATATTGGAAATATCGAAAATACATCGGCAATATTTTCAAAATATCGATCGTGCCTGCCTTTGACTTTTTGACCATAAATTTGATGGCCTAAATTAATTAATGCTTTGATAAAGGTCCAGATTTCATCCGTTTTTTTTAAAGCATTCAAAGGCTATATGATACAATCCAACGATTGATTTTAAAATTTTAAGCTTTATCTAACGATTTAGATGTATTTCCAACGGATATATGATGATCTAACAGTTGATTTTAAATTTGAAGTTTGATATAACGATTTAGATTGATCTCCAGCGGATATATGATGATCTAACGATCAGATTTAAACCAAAATCAAATACAACAGTTATAATTAAATCACAATAGCTTTTTGACAATCCAAATGTCCAGATTTCATATGTTTTTTTTTTAGCATTTGAAGGCTATATGATACAATTCAACGATTGCTTTTAAATTTGAAGCTTTATCTAACGGTTTATATTGATTTTTAACGGATATATGATGATACAACAATTGATTTTAAATTTAAAGCTTGATCTAACGGTTTAGATTGATCTCCAATTGATATATGATGATCCAACGGTCATATTTGAACAAAAATCAAATCTATCGGTTATAATTAAATCACAATGGTTTTTTGACAATCCAATGACCATTTTGACTCAAAAAAATTATATAAATACCCTTAAAGTCATAATTTAGATTCTGAACTCATCATCTTTCATTCAGCTCATTTGACTCTCAAATTATTTTTTTGTTGTTAATTTATCTCAATATTTTGGCTTGATATTGGTATGAATATTGTCTTCATCAGAGGATCCCTTCATCAAATAATATAATGAAACCACATCGGTCTTCATTTTTGTTTTAAATGACTATTGTAATGTAATTTTTCAATAAATTATAATGAATATCGTTTTCAACAAGTGTATATTTGCTTATTTATGTATTTTTTTACAATTCAATAAAGTATTTTCATGAATTTTAAAGTGTTTTTGTTAATTTTAGCTTTACCTATATTTTTGTCAAAATATTCATCAATATTTACCGATATATCCGTAAAATTAAAGTATCGATATATCTGTAATTACCAATATTTTATTCCTTACTTCAATGCTTTATTGCTTCATCATTTGATTTTCAGTATAGTTCTATAATGAAATCTGCAAATTTTCAATATAGTTCGTTAAGTTTTCTTTTAGCTTTCAATTCAATATATGCAATATAATTTACAAAGTATTTTTCAGCATAGAATGTAGGGAACTAGGGATCCATTTTTCGATCGAGAAAAAAAAAAATTTCCTTACAGTTTCGAGTTTGAAATACTATAATTTTTAGCATCCAGCATTAAGTCGATTTTCATGCTTTTAAAAAATATTATTATGAATTTCACTAAATTCATGAAACAATTTAAATAAGAAAATAAAGTTATTTGTAAAAATTAGAAGTTATTTTAAAGTAAAGAAGTCCTTACATAAGAACTAAATACTAAAATGGATTGTTTGTCTCCTTCACACATTGTAACCATATCCTCAAGAACTCAATATATATATACCTATATATATATATATATATATATATATATACATCTTTCTAAATTTAAAAGGAAATTATTAAGATTTACAAATATTTTTGTGGAATGATATATTTAAAACGGTTATCCCAAATTAAAATATAAAACAAATTTATAAGTTAATTATTATTTTTTATTCCTACAGGTACCTCGATTGGTTTAAGGTGATAGGGTTTATTTAAAAGTCACTAATTTGACTAATGTTATAACCATCATAGGATTAATTGATGTGTATGCAAATTGGTTCGGGCATATGTAGTTATAAAAAAATTTAATTAATTTATATATTATGTAAAATTATTCTTTATGTTTAGTGACCCTATTCAATTATTTTATTAATATATATTTAATTTATTTAATGGCTTAAACTAAATTATTAAGTCAATTTATCAAGTACCCGTTTTATCAAACTCATCTGTTGTAAAAAGTGACTTATTTACTAAACCATGTCAAAATAATCTGTTTATAGTTTACAATATGTTCATGAATATTTAATATATTAAATGTTATTAATTAATGTATTTTTGTTTTTTGAAATCATGTAATTTAATATTTCAAGCATTGGGAAGTAAATAGAACTAAATATTTTCCCTTGTTGATTTAGCACATTTATAAGTTAATAAAATCGAACCGAAAAATAATATGCCAAAGAGATAATCACAAAAATACTTGAGAGAGAAATTTTAACGTGGAAAACCTCCCAAAGAAAGTGAGAAGAGGAAAAACCACGGGACCTTTGTAGCCGAGTCCACGAATATCCACTATAATAATTTAGGTACAAAACCTAATTCTAAACAAGGTGATCCCCAAAACAATGAAATCATCCAAATATAGTGAATAAATAATAGGCAAATCCACAGCTCAAATCAAGACCAGTTGATGAATCTCACTAGCGTCCTCAAAAATTCCCTTTTTCACAGCCGACAAATCGCCGCCTCTCCTTTGTGGCTTGCTCTAAGCTAGAAACACCTTTGCCAACAGCTCCTCTTTTGCTCCCGAGCACACCACAAGCTATTTTACGCTCCAAAAAAAGCATTCTTTGCTCCCAAAATCATTTCTTGCTCCTCGGGTTTTTATAACATTATTAGCCTAATGGGCTTAAGAAAAAAAGTAACAAATGGGCCGCCAAGTAGTTTAAATTTTGGATACATATGGCACCACAAAGTATACCCTGCTGATCGTTTTTCGACATGTTGAGGTAATTTATCGTCAAAATTTATTTGACATAAGTTAAATACGGCTTAGGGAAACGAGAGACCGGAAAGTTATAAAACAAGGGCGATTTTGTATTGGTCCAAAAGGCTTAAAGTCATAGTTGGCAAGATTTGAGGCCAAATGAAATAAAAAGAAATTGAAATACAATTAGCCATTAGTTGGGGACAAAATATAATTATGATAAGTTAACCCAAAAATGGGTTATTTTAGATATTGAGCAAGGCCTAACAAAAGCTGGATTTAAAGACCAAATTGGTCTCAAATTAGAGGGAACCCGTAGAGAAGAGAAGGAGAAAGAGAGAAGAAGAGGAAGAAGAAGAAGATGGAGGAGATCAAGCAAGCCAAGGTATGGAACTTGGATTTGGTATGGAAACTCACTTTGATTATAGATAACTAAGATTTAGCATGGATCTTTGGCTTGGTAGAGTTTTTGTGTCCCCAAACATGGGGTTTTGCTAGGGTTTATCTTGGCTTAAATTTATGTTAAGTAAGATTGAATAAAATAGTAAAGTCTGACAAGTATAGAATCCTCCAGCAAGGATGAATTTATGGTTAATAGTAAGTAAATGAGTTAGGGTTTGAACAAGCCTAACTAAGCCATCATGGTGGGTTGTGTATGGATAATAACCCATATTAGAGTGGGTTTGAGTAATTTAGGCTAAATTGTTCAAAGAAAATAGAAAGTATTGAAAGAGGAAATTGAGTAGAAAAAGAGTTTACAAGAGACATATGGAGTGGTCTTGGGGTGTAGATGAAGTATAGAGTTGAAATAGGGATCAAAATATGGAAAAAAATAGAGAAAGACACAAATCGGGCACTTTTAGGAGAGTCCTACAGTGAGTTAAATCTACCAGGTAGAACCTCGATTCTTGGTCATTTTGGCCAAATCCTGCAGGTAGAACTTAAGTCACACCGGTAGGCTATGTGATTCCCAGTTTTGACCAGTTGTAGTGTTTTGTATAAATTACTCATTTCTTATCCGATTTGGAGTGATTAGTGGCCACTTAAAATAGACTTCAAGAACAAACCATATTTAATGTCTCAAATTCTGACTCTAGACCCAAAATTCACTCAAAGTGGAGTACATGTACAGAAGCCATTTCACCGCACTATTAATCATAGAATAGTCCGAGGTTGTTTGGACGTAACTCGAGGCTCCGGTGCTTGGTGGGTGATTCCAGTTGGAATAGAACCCTTAGCACCTTAACTTTAAATAAATTACAAAGGACCCTAGTGTCAAATATGAAGTTAAGACCCCGGAAAAATCAGTAATTCAAACGGTCCCCGAGTGTAAAATCGGAAGAAACCGACTAGTTGGCATGAAAATGCCATAACCTGGAGTTTGGAAGATCCAAGGGTGGAATGGATTCAATTTCTGAGTAAAGATGATTCATAGAAGAATAAGAATATATGAATAAGGTGTGATTACATGCTCATCATACCTTACGATTATATGGATTCTGATGCATCGTAGGCAGCGTAAAGTGGTAATAATGCTTACTATAAGATAGTAAGTTATTGAACTCATATAATTGTAAAATTGCCTAAAGACCGGTTATTGAATGACCTGGCACTCTGCCGTGCTTGACACATTAGTATCGGTACTCTCTCTGATTAGTGCGACGTCACTCTCGTAGTGCCCGATATTAGTGCCAGTACTCTACGATTAGTCTGACGGCACTCTCTGGCCGTCTTGACACACTAGTACTTGGTGCTCGATTAGTGCTACGGCACTCTGGCCGTCTTAAACACACTAATTTTAGAATATCTCTGATTAGATCTTGTGGCACTCACGTCTATCTCTTGTACCTTGAGACCATATTATGTCATCTACTCTTCAGATATTCTTGGTACAGGTAATCTAACAATAATATGATAAGACTACGAATAGAATAAAGCCCAGATATGGTAAAGATCCCGAATGTACCTCACAGGTGCCTCTATGTTGCTATATAGTACCTCTGGTACTCCTGTATCGATAGGATTCAGTAGTACCTACGGGTACTCTAATATCGATAACTCCACGTATCTGAAAATGTTACGCCAGTACCCTACGGGTACTCCTGTATTGAACAAGTTACGTTACGTCTACGGTTAGGATTACGTAGTACCTCGGGTACTCTGCATCACGAATAAGTCTGTAGTACTACGGGTACTCTGGCCTCCCGATAAGTCCCATATCGAATAGAATTATGTCACGTATCGATATGTTACGTAGTACTATGGGTACTCTGCATTTGATTAAGTACATCCTGTATCCGATCACATTGCAGTGGTACCTCTGGTACTCCGGCATTTGATTAAGTTAAGTCAAGGTATCGATGTGTTGTGAGTACCCTCACCAGGTACTCTGTATCCCAACAGTTCGATTATTCGAATAAGTCTGGCAGTACCTACGATTACTCATTGAATAAAGTTACGTAGTACCCTCGAGACCTCACATTATCAAATAAGTCACGTATGCAGCTTGACTCAGTGGCACCTGTAGGTACTCCGTAGTAGATTAAGTATAAGGTCAGTGAGTACTACGGGTACACTCTTATATGTCTGTGGCTACACTAGGCCTCACGTATCAAGTAAGATAAGCATAAGTCTTGGAGTACCTACGGTACCTACGTATAAGGAATACGTCTGTGAGTACTCTGGGTACTTTTGTACCGGCAAAATGTTACCGTAGTACCTACGGGTAACTCCGTGATCGAAATACGAGAATAAGCTCGTGTAAGATCGAAGTACAGGATATGCTTTCAGAGTGAGTACAAGTATAAGATCCGAAAGGCTAGATAAGTTTTGTAAGACCAGTATAAGTTCCGTAAGATAAGTATATGCTCTGTAAGACATGTATAAGATCTGAAATACATGTCCAAGTTTTGTAAGACCAGTATAAGTTCCGTAAGACCAGTATAAGTTCCGTAAGACCAGTGTAAGTTCCGTAAGACCAGTGTAAGTTTAGTAGTACTTACAAGTACTTCCGTATAAGAATAAGTTCTGTAACTCCTACGGGAGTCTGAGATAAACATAAAGTACATTAAGTATAAGTTACGTAACTCCCTACAGAGTTCCAAATAAACATAAGTTTGTTATAAATATAAGTTACGCATAGAATAAGATCGTAATTCCTAAAAGTCAAATAGAGTAAACTGTTATAAGAAAAAGTACCCGTATAAGTTCATAATATAAATATTTAAAATTTATATTATATGTTATTGTTTTATGCATTAAATGTGTATATGCATAAGAAACATGTTTCCCACTAAGCGTAAATCTTAGCACGGGTTTTAATCCGTGTAGATACGAAAAGACATCCTGAAGACTTCCTTTGTCACAATTTGGGCCTTACACCGTGGGGGTTAAAAACACATGAGTTCAGCTCACGATTTGTAAATGTAAAAGTTCGATTTTGTATATGTAATAGGACTGATTATATGTATATAATATTTTGAATAGTTATAAGATGGGCGAACCCACGGTACCGATTCGGTTTAAAAAAAAAAAAAAATCGGTAAGAGTCGGTGTTGGTCTCGCGTCGAGAAAGCGGGGCGTGAGCAAGTTGTGCTCGAGCCTAGGTTTAGGCGTTTACGGATGGTTACGATTAAGGATGTACTGCATCGAATGTGTTGGCTAATGCGGATGTCTGTCTGTGGTCGACTAGAATGAATAAATTGCAAATCCAACTCGAAAGATTAAGGCAAATGTAGTTCGATGGAGCTTTGATGGCTCAAGTGAGAGTCACGCTCGACTTACGTAAGACATGAAAGAAATGATCGACATGAAGCGAAGCACATCTTCGAGTGTGAATTCGAGAATGAAAATTCTTATAGAGAATTGTAACACCCAAGTATACCCTAGTCGTTTTCGACATGTTGAGGTAATTTATCAGTAAATTCTTGTTTATAAGTTAAATCACGGCTTAGGAAACAGAGACCCGGAAAGTTATAAAACTTAAGGACAATTTTGTATTAGTCCCAGGGGCTTAAAGTCATAGTTAGCGAGATTTGAGGTAAAATGAAATAAAAAGAAATTGAAATACAATTAGCCATTAGTTGGGGGACAAAAATGTAATTATGATAAGTTAACCCAAAAATGGGTTATTTTAGATGGCCAAACAAGGCCTAACAAAAATTTGGATTTAAAGACAGGTGGTCTCAAATTAGAGGAACCGTAGAGAAGAGAAGGAGAAAGAGAGAAGAAGAGGAAGAAGAAGAAGATGGAGGAGATCAAGCAAGCCAAGGTATGGAACTTGGATTTGGTATGGAAACTCACTTTGATTATGAATCCTTCAAGATTTGGCATGGATCTTTGGCTTGGTAGGATTTTTATTGTCCCCAAACATGGGGTTTTGCTAGGGTTTTATCTTAACCCAAAATTTATGTTAAGTAAGGTGAATAAAACCTTAAAGAGTACAAGCAAAGTATAGAATCCTCCCTTTAAGGATGAATTTATGGTTAATAGTAAGTAAATGAGTTAGGGTTTAGAACAAACCCTAACTAATCATCATGATTGGGTTGTGTATGGATAATAACCCATATTAGAGTGGAGTTTAAGAGTAATTTAAATTCATTGTTTCAAAGAAAATAAGTATTGAAAGAGGAAATTGAGTAGAAAGAGTTCTGAGACATGAGTGGTCTTGAAGTGTAGATGAAGTATAGAGTTGAAATGGGATCAAAATATGGAAAAAATAGAGAAAAGACACAAATCTGGGCACTTTTCGGAGAGTCTACCGGTAGGAGTTAGAGTCCTACCGATAGAACTCGTTCTTGGTCATTTTGGCCCAGTCTAATTAGGGCAAAGTCTGCCGGTAGGGTACCTTCTCTGTTCAGTTTTGACCAGTTTTAGTATTTTGGCCATAAATTACTCATTTCTTATCCGATTTGGGTGATTCAAGTGGCCACTTAAAATAGACTTCAAGGAGAACAAACCATATTTAATATGTATCTCCAAATTCTGACTCTAGATAGCCCAAAATTCGCACTCAAAGTGGGGCTATGTTCTGACCCATTTCCTGCACCTTGTCATAGAATGAGCCGAGAGTTGTTTTGGAGCGTAACTTTCTGAGCCTCAGTGCTCGGGTGGGTGATTCAGTTGAATAGAACCCTTAGCACCTGCTTTAAATAATTACAAGGACCTAGTGTCAAAATATGAAGTTGAACCCCGGAAAGTAGTAATTCAAACGGTCCCGAGTGTAAATCGGAAAACCGACTAGTTGGCATGAAATGCCATAACACGATTTGGAAGATCAATTGGAATGATTCCAATTTCACAGTAAAAGATGATTCATGAAGAATAAGAATATATGAATAAGGTGTGATTACATGCTCATCATACCTTACGGTATATAGTTACGATCATCGTGAGCGCGTAAAGTGGTAATAATGCTCCTACTATAGATAGTAAGTTATTGAACTCATATAATTGTAAGAATTACTAAGACCAGTTATTGAATGACCGGCACTCTCTAACCGTGCCGGCACATTAGTACTTGGTACTCTACGATTAGTGCGACGTCACTCTCGTAGTGCTTGACATAATGAAATAACCGGTACTCTCTGATTAAGTCTGTGGCGCTCACGGCCGTCTTGACACCTGCTGATATCGGTACTCTCGATTAGTGCTTCTGGCACTCTGGCCGTCTTGACCTTTACTAATTATGGTACTCTCGATTAGTCTGACCATGGCACTCTCACGATCTGTCTTGTACCTTGGGTCACTTATTGTCTTTGTGTCCTACTCATTAGTATTCACCCAGTCTAGGTAATCTAACAATAATATGATAAGACTACGAATAGAATAAAGAAGCTGAATATAGTGAATCCCCGAATGTACCTCGGGTACCTCTATTCTTGCTCTTAATTTCTGGGTCACTCTGTATAAAATGGATTAGTGAACCTCTGGGTACTCTATGTCGATAATACGTATCGAAAATGATACCGTAGTACACGGGTACTCACATTGACTAATTAAGTTACCATTACGTCTACCGGTTAAGTTACGTAGTACTCTGGTGCTCACTGCATACGAATAAGTCACGTAGTACTGGGTACTCCACGTATCGATAAAGTCCCATATCTGAATAAATTATGTCTGTATCAGTATGTTACGTAGTACCTATGGGTGCTCTGCATTTGATTAAGTGCATCTGTATCACGATGCGTTACGTAGGTACCTCACGGGTACTCCGGCATTTGATTAAGTTACGTCAGTATCGATATGTTACGTATTTCTGGATACTCACGTATCTGACAGTTCGATGATGAATAAAAGTCTGTAGTACTGGGTACTCACGCATTTGAATAAGTTACGCTAGTACCTCTGGGTGCTCACACGTATCCAATAAGTCTGTATGCAGTATAAGCTCATTAGTACCTATGAGTACTCTAGTGGTAGATTAAGTATCAAGTCGATGGTACCTCACGGGTACTCTTGTATCTGTAGTACCTCACAGTACTCATTATCGTAAGATAAGCTTAGGTCTTGGAGTACCTACGAATTACCTCGTATAAGGAATCGTCTTTGTGGTACCTACGGGTACTTTTGTACCGGCAAAATGTTGGTACCTGCGAGATTACTTTTCGTATTAAATGCGAGGAATAAGCTCATTATAAGTCGAGTACAAGGATAATAACAAAGTAGTACAGTATAAGATCGAAGGTAGATAGGTTTTGTAAGACCGGTATAGAGTTTAAGTAGATAAGTATATGCTCTTGTGGAATAGCTATAAGATAAATACATGTCCAGTTTGTAAGACCAGTATAAGTTCCATTAAGACCCGATTATAAGTTAGTAAGACGATTATGGTTAAAGTAAGACGGTATAAGTTTACAGTAGATAACTACAGTACTTAAGGTATAAGAATAAGTTATGTAACTCCTACGGGAGTCCTGAATAAACATAAGTCTGTTAAGTATAAGTTCTGTAACTCCTACGGGAGTTCCAAATAAACATAAGTTTGTTATAAGCATAAGTTCTGCATAAGAATAGATGCAATAATTCCTACGGGAAATCCGAATAAGGCACATTATGAAAAAGTACATATTATAAGTTCATAATAAATATTTAAAATTTATATTATACATTGTTTATACCATTAAATGTGTATATGCATAAGAAACATGTTTCCCACTAAGCGTAAAGCTTAGCACGGGTTTTAATCAGTGTAAATCTGAAAGACATGCGAAGACTTCCCATCTGTTGGGCTGACACACCGTGGGGTTCACTACATGTAGTTCAGCGCTCTGATTTGTAAATCAAAGTTCGGTTTTGTATATGTAATGGGACTCGAGTTATATATAATATTTTGAATAGTTATAAGATGTGGGCCCGAACCCACGGGTGATTCGGTTTTAAAAAAAAAAAAAAATCGAGGTAAGGAGTCCCGATGTTTGGTCTCGCGTCGGGAAGCGGGCGTGACAAGTTGATATCGAGGACCTAGGTTTAGGCGTTTGGATAAGTTTCGATTAAGGATGTACTACATCGAAATGTGTTGGCCTATGCGGATGTCACATCTGTAGATCGACTAGAATAGACCAGTACAAATCCGACTCTGAAAGATTAAGACGGAAATGTAGTTCGATGGGCACGATGGCTCCAGTGAGAGTCAGCTCAAACCGCAAAGACATGAAAAATGATCGGCATAGAACAAGCACATGCTAAAATTAATTCAGGACGAAATTCTTATAAGGGGGAATTGTAACTTTAAGTATACCACAGTGATTCGACATGTTGAGAGTAATTCTCCAGCGTAAATTTAGCCATTTATAAGTTAAATACGAAGCAGGAAACAGAGACCAGGAAAGTTATAAAACTCAGGACAATTTTGTATTGGTCCCAAAAGGGAGAAGCCCAAAAGTCATAGTTGGCAAGATTTGAGACAGAAATGAAATAAAGAAATTGAAATACAATTAGCCATTAGTTGGGAATGAAATGTAATTATGATAAGTTAACTTGAAAATGGGTTATTTTAGATGGCGAGCAAGGCCTAACAAAATTTGGATTTAAAGACCAAGTGGTCTCAAATTTAGAGGAACCCGTAGAGAGAAGGAGAAAGAGAAGAGGAAGAAGAAGAAGATGGAGGGAGGTCGAAGCGACCAAGGTATGGAACTTAGTTTGGTGTGAAACTCACTTTGATTATGAATCCTTCAAGATTTGGCATGGATCTTTGGCTTGGTAGGTTTTTATTGTCCCCAAACATAGGGTTTGCTAGGGTTTTATCTTGGCAAAATTTATGTTAAGGAAGGTGAATAAAACCTTAAGAGTCTGAAACAAACTAGAATCCTCCCTTTAAGGATGAATTTATGGTTAATAGTAAAGTAAATATGAGTTAGGGTTTAGAACAAACCTAACTAATCATCATGATTGGGTTGTGTATGGATAATAACCCATATTAGAGTGGGTTTAGAGAGTAATTTAGGGCTTAAATTGTTCAAAGAAAATAAGTATTGAAGAGGGAGTGAGTAGAAAGAGTTTCACAAAGAGACATATGGAGTGGTCTTGAAGTGTAGATGAAGTATAGAGTTGAAATGGGGATCAAAAATATGGAAAAAATAGAGAAAAGACACAAATCTGGGCACTTTTCGGAGAGTCCTACTGGTAGGAGTTAAGTCCTACCGGTAGAACCGTTCTTTGATCATTTTTGGCTGAAGTCCTCGGTAGAACTTAAAGTCCCTCTGGGTGGGGCTACTGTTCAGTTTTGACCGGTTTAGTATTTTGTATAAATTACTCATTTCTTATCCGATTTGGGTGATTCAGTGGCCATAAAATAGACTTGGAAAATTAAATATATTTAATATGTATCTCAAATTCCTGACTCTAGATAGTGAAATTCACTCAAAGTGGGGCTATGTACAGAAGCCCATTTTCCTGCACATTAATCATAGAATAGTCGAGTTGTTTTTTGGACGTAACTCGAGCTCGATTGCTCCAATTAGGTGATTCCAGTTGGAATAGAACTATAGCACCTTAGATTTAAATAAGTACAAAGGACCTAGTGTCAAAATATGAAGTTAAGACCCAGAAAATCTAGTAATTCAAACGGTCCCGAGTGTAAATGGAAAACCGACTAGTTGGCATAGAAAATACCATAACACAGTTTGGAAGATCCAATTGGAATGATTCAATTTCTGAGTAAAGATGATTCATAGAAGAATAAGAATATATGAATAAGGTGTGATTACATGCTCATCATACCTTACCAGTATATGGATTACGATCACATCGTGAGCATAAAGTGGCTAATAATATACACTATAAGATAGTAAGTTATTGAACTCATATAATTATAAATTACCTAAGACGTTATTGAATGACACGGCACTCTCTAACGTGCTTGGCACATTAGTATGATACTCTCGATTAGTGCGGCGTCACTCTACGTGGGTGCTTGGCATATTAAATGCCGGTACTCGATTAGTCTGACGGCACTCTCGGCCGTGCTTGGCACACTAGTACTGGTACTCTACGATTAGTGCTTCCTGGCACTCTCGGTCTTGGCACACTAATTGCCGGTACTCTACCGATTAGTCTTGACGGCCTCTACGTCTGTCTTGTGCAGCCCGGGTGCTGACCCGTCTTTGTGTCTACTCATTCAGTATTCTGCAGTGCAGGTATTAACAGTATATGATAAGACTGCGAGATAAGAATAAGAGGCGGAATATGGTAAAAGATGCGGATGCGCCTCTGGTACCTCTGTATTGCTATGTGAGTACCTACGAATTACTCCTGTGTCGATAGGATTCAGTAGTACCTCGGGTACTCTGTATACGATAACTCCTGTGTCTGAAAATGTTACATGTACCTCCCGGTACTCAATATTTAATTAAGTTACATTGTCTCTGGTTAAGTTCTGTGGTACCCTACAGTACTCTTATCTGAATAAGTCACAGTACCTACAGATACTCCACAATATCTGATAAAGTCTCATATCTGAATAAATTATGTCAATATCGATATGTTACGTAGTACTTTATGGGTGCTCTTGCATTTGATTAAGTCCGTGCATATCACGATGCATTCTGTAGTACCTAAGGTACTCCGGCATTTGATTAAGTTACGTAAAATTATCAAGACATGTTACGCTGGTACCTCTGGTACTCTGTATCGACGAGTTCGGTATTGAATAAGTCTGTAGTACCTAAGTGCTCACTGCATTTGAATAAGTTCTGTAGTACCTACGGGTACTCCTGTATCCAATAAGTCCTGTATCTGTATAAGCTCAGTAGTACCTATGAGTACTCCCGTAGTGGTAGATTAAGTATAAGTCGATGGTACCTACGGTACTCTTATGTCACAATAGTACCTACAGTACTCACGTATCCCAGTAAGATAGCATAAGTCTTGGGTACCTCGGTACCTCTTGTATAAGGAATAAACGTCTGTAGTACCCTCTGGTACTTTTGTACCCCGACAAAATGTTACGTAGTACCTCGGGTACTTAAGTATTAATCTGAGAATAAACTCAGTATAAGATCTGAAGTACAAGGATATGCTCCGTAGTACAAGTATAAGATCCGAAAGGCTAGATAAGTTTTGTAAGACCAGTATAAGTTCCGTAAGATAAGTATATGCTCTGTAAGACATGTATAAGATCACGAAGCCATGTCGAGTTTTTGTAAGACCGAGTATAAAGTTCCGTGGAACCCGATTATAAGTTCCGTAAGACCAGTGTAAGTTCCGTAAGACCAGTATAAGTTTAGTAGTACTTACAAGTACTTCCGTATAAGAATAAGTTATGTAACTCCTACGGGAGTCCTGAATAAACATAAGTCTTATTGAGAACAAGTTACGTAAGCACCTGCAGGAGTTGATAAGCTTATAAGTTTGTTATAAGCATGGATTACGCATAAGAATAAAGATCTTGTATTCCCTCTGGGAGATAGAGACAGAGTAAGCACAGTATGAAAGAAATGCGTATAAGTTCATAATATAAATATTTAAAATTTATATTATCTGTTGTGTTTATGCATTAAATGTGTATATGTATGCATAAGAAACATGTTTCCGCTCGCGTAAAAAACATACGGATCGTGTAAGTCACGAGAAAGAAGACATCTGAAGACTTAGCATCTGTTTGGGCCAACACACGATGGGAGTTCACTACATGTAGGTTCCGCGCTCTGATTTGTAAATGTAAAAGTTTAGTTTTGTATATGTAATGGGACTCAGTTATATGTATATAATATTTTGAATAGTTATAAGATGTGGGCCAAACCCACAGGTACCAGTTCGGTTTTAAAAAAAAAAAAAAATCAGGTAAGGAGTCCCAGTATTTGGTCTCGCGTCCCGAAAAACGGGGCGTGACACCCACACTACAATCTCCCCCTCCAGCCCAACATAAGGGGAGATTACACTCTAACATCTCAGTTAGAGTCCATGCGAAATGACCGGCACAAAGCTTCAACTTCTCTCTTAGTAACAACTTTTGTCATCATATGAGGAGGATTAAAATGCATGTGAATCTTCTTAAGCTTCATAGCTCTTTTCCAATGACATCCTCGTAACCAATGATATCTCACATCAATGTGCTTTGCACGGGAGATGAGTGCGAAGTATTCTTGCTCGAATCCGTAGCACTCGACTATCACAAAAACACAACATATACTCATCTTGCATCAAACCCGACTCTTGGAGAAATCTCTTCATCCATAACATCTCTTTTCTTTGCTTGATTCTTTGCCTATATAATGCCTCAGTAGTAGACAAGCGACACATACGTAGCAGGCGCCATGAAGCAGCTCCCAGCCAAAGTGAATAAAAACCCATCGTCGACTTTCTACCATCAAGGTCACACATATATCGGCATCGTAAAACCTTCTAACCCTTGGTTTTGAACCCCCAAAGCTCAAACACAATTTTGAAGTACCCCTCAAATATTTGAAGATCCATTCTTGCTTCCCAATGCTCCTTTCTTTGGATTTGAGAAAATCTACTCAACGTACTAACGACATGTAAATATCAGACCTTATTACAAACCCTTACAATATAAGACTCATTTCTTGAAGAGTAGGGAATAGAGGCCATCTTTATTTTAAATACATTTGTATTAGGGCATAAGCTACGCTAAGCAAGAGTGATTGGCTAGAGGTGTACTATTGGCTTAGCATCTTTCATATTGAACCTTTCAAGCACCGTTCAACATGCTTTTCTGTGACAACCACAGCTTCTTTGCCTTTCTATCTCGAGTAGTCGCATACCCGACATTTGTTTTGCGGGCCCTAAGTCCTTCATGTCAAGGACTTGAACAACCTCTCTTTCAACTTGCCAATCAATTTTGAATCATTCCCTTATTAACATATCATCAACATAAAGTAAAAGAATAATGGGGATTACCATGTAACTTCTGAAATAAACACAATGATCTGCATCTGTCCTCTTATACTTGTGGCTCACATAAAGAATCAAACTTCTTGTACTGCTTGCCTTGGCGCTTACTTGACCCATAAAGACTTTTCTTTAATTTGCAAACCATGTAATTCCTTACCTTTTACTTCAAACCCCTCGGGTTGTAGCGTATAGAATTTCTTCGTTCAAATCACCATGAAGAACGGTCTTCACATCTAACATTCAAGCTCGAGGTCTAAACTAGCTGATCGAACTCAAAACAACTCACGATAGGGTATTTTCACAGCTGGAGAGAATATCATCAAAGTCAATACCCTTTTACGCCCCGAAACCTTTTACTACCAAGCAGGCTTTATACTTGGCAACTTTCCATGTATCTTTCTTGACTTGAACACCCATTTGTTCCTTAATGCCTTTACGCCTTTGGAAGTTCCACGACTCATAGCATCATTCTTTAACAAGAATGCATTTCTTCACATAGCTTTCATCGAAACACCTTATCTGCATGATGCGTACTTCTTGAAAAGTTCTGGCTCCCCCTCATCGATAATCAGCACATACTCTGAAGAAGGATACTTGGATGATGGAATTTCTCCTATTAGTCCTTCTAATTTGAGGTTACGGAAATGACTTGTTGAGGAGAATTTGCTCCACATATGGCTTGATCCTCTCTGGCATCCCATCATCAACCCTTTGTCTACGGTGCTTCATCACCGATCCTCCTGTAACTCCCCCATCTATAGTGCGCAAAGGAATATGAATAACTGTAGGATCAATAGCACCGTCACTGATAAGCACAACCTTCGGTCTTCTCACAATCTGAAATAGTCGATCTTCATAAAATATCACATCTCTACTTACGAAAATCTTCTTTTCACTTTGGATCCCATGTCTGTACCCAAACTCTTCATTTCCATAGCCCAGCGAGGATATGGAAAAGCTTTGTCATCGACTTTGACCTCTGCTCTTCTAGGGACATGTGCAAAAGCCTTGCACCCCAAAACCTTAAGATGATTGTAAACAACATCTTTTCATCCCTCTATGGAATGTCGAACTTCCGGGCCCGAGGAGACTATTTATCAAGTAACAAGCAGTGAATAGCTTCACCCCAAAACACTTTGGGTAGCTTTGCCATTTTTATGCATCTGACCTTCTCAGCACAATAGTGCGGTTCATCACTCTACGCAACACCATTGTGATGTGGAGTACCAGGAGCGTCTTCTCATGTCTAATACCATGTCTTTGAAGCGTTAGTTTCTAAACTCCTTTGATGTATACTCACCTCCATTGTCGATGTGAAGACATGGCTCATCTCTCTTTCAACTAAGGCACTTAAATTTACGGAAAAGCGTCACCTTGATCTTTGGCATGACGAGATAAGCCCACGCCTTTCTTGATGCATCATCAGTAAGATGTGACAAAATGCTATTTACTTGAGGACTCCGCCTCAAAGGGACCACAAACATGGAATAAACGATTCAAAATATTAGATTTTTCTTTTGAAGATTTAGAAAAGAAACTCTATGATGTTTTCAAATAAATAATCACAGGGTTAAGGCTTGTACCTTTAGTAAAAGGAATTAGAGCCTTTTGGCTAGTATATGTAACCCTTTCTCACTCATGTGACCCAATCTTTTGTGCCATAATTTGAGAGGAACCATCTTGATTGCATTCAATTCATCTCACATATTTTCACAATCTTGTAAAGTGTGCTTCTAACTACTTGCCTCTACTTTGACTACTAAGAACCTTTGGTAAGCTTCCATTTACCGTTCTTAAGAAGTAATTCCACATATCCTTCCCGATCAAGGCAACTCGAGAAATAAGATTAAGGCGTAAAGTGGGAACATGCCTCACATCTCTAAAGTCAATGAGCTGACCCAGCGTGCATGCGTATGCAAACGTCACCCAATACCCCTGATCTTGGGTAAAAAAAGTGAGGTGTTACCCATCTTCCGCAGTACCAAAGTCTCACGGCGCATGCGATGTGAAGAACCTTATTAGGAGTAACATGATAAGAACTGCTGTATCAATAATCCCTCAACCTCATTATCTGTAACATGCAAACATTCTTCATCTCCAAAAAATAGACCTGCCACATCTTCGTCAGATAAAGCAGCTGTAGTATTTTTATTTTCATCTTTCCTCTGATTTTTGCCTTCTTTTTGTTCCCGTTTCCAAGCATAACAATTTCTTTTCATATGTCCTTCTTCCACCACAATGATAACACTTTCTTCTTTTTCACTAGACTTTCCTGCGGATTCTGGCGCGCCTTTGGATTTACACCGACCCTCCAGGTTCTCTAATTTACTGTACTCATATTTCTCTGTGACAAGAGCCTCGATCTTGAAAGATATTCCATATTCCTTCCTTCGCTTCTTCATTAAACAAGCTATCTTTCTCATATCATTGGTTAAGTGCGAATTAGGGTGAGTTACTAAGTGAGATAACTAGAGTATCGACTATGCGGCAAGAACCAGTAATGATAGCGCAACTCATCGTAATCTTCATCTTCACCAGCATTTAATGGTTCCTATAACCCTTGAAAGTCGAATTGTGCTCTGCTACCTTTGTGCCCACTTTTATACTTCATATTTACTAGCCTTCTAATCAAAGTGGCTTTATTCTGTGCAGTCTTTCGTTCATACATGGATTCTAATTTTTAAGCTCGGTATCGATGCTCTGTGACACGTGATGAAGCACTGCAGTGCCCACTATCAGATTAAGAGCTCTTTGTTTTTCTATGCATGATCTTCCATTACCTTCGACATATCTTTAGGTTTACTTTTATCTCCATTGATAAGCGCGTACTCGTCGGCGCAGTAAAAATTATCTTGTTCTTGGCTTCGGATAGAATAATTGAAGCGAGTTAGATCTAATCATATGGCTCCCAAATATTCCTCCATTTTTAAACCAACACCAACCATAATACCCAGACAATAGAATCTGGCTCTGATACCACTTGTTGGGAAATAAACCTGGTAAATATTTTAAAGCATTGATTTAACTTTGTTGTGGAGTCGATAAAATGCCCAGCGAAAAATAATATGCCGGGAGATAATCAAAAAATAGAGAGAATTTTAACGTGGAAAACCTCCCCAAAGAAAGTGAGAAGAGAGGAAAACACATGGGACACTTTGTCGAGTGCCCCAAATATATTATAATAATTTAGGTACAAACCTAATTCTAAACAAGGTGATCCCAAACAATAAAATCATCCAAATATAGTGAATAAAATAATAGGCAAATCAGCCTCAAATCAAGGCAGATTGATGAAGATCTCATAGCTGTCATAAAAAATTACTTTCACCTTTGACAAATCTGGCGCACTCTCACTTGCTGAAAAAGCTCTTTATGGCCGAAAACACCTTTGCCGACTCCTCTTATGCTCAGGCGCACACCACAAGCCCTATTTTACTGCTCCAAAAGCATTCTTGCTCCCAAAATCAATTCTTTGCTCTCGAGGTTTATAACATTCTTAGCCCTAATGACCAAGAGAAAAAAAGTAACAAATGGGCCGCCAAGTAGTTTAAATTTGGACCCACACTACATCAACTAATCCTTTCAAAAAAACTTTAAACGTTAATAATTATTTTTAATTATAATCATGATGCATTCTTTTGAAAAAAAAAGTATGATGCAATTAAAATAAATAACAAATTGAGTAAATTATATATATTTTATATAATAATTAAAAACTTGTGTATAATTACCACATTAAACATTTTATTTATATTGATATTATATGCACATCAAATTAAATTAATCGAGATTGAAAATTTTAAACATAAGAGTGAAATAAATTTTAAAATATTATATATATATATATATATATATATATATATATATATATATATATATATATATATATATATATATATATATATATATATATATATATATATATATATATAATTTAAATAGATTATATATTATAGGGTTGAGCTATAAAAAACTAGTTCTTATATGAGAATGAATTTTATATCGTTAAATGATGATTTTATCTCTTGAAATCTGTATAGATTAAAATTTTGTATACAGATCTCGAGAGATAAAATTCTGATTAACGATGTAAAAGCACATTGCCGTATAAGCAGTTTTTACCGCTGAAACACTACGTTACCTTATCTTAGTTGAGGATAAACGGGTTTAACCAAATGGTCATTAATTCAAGTATTCTCAAAAAATCATTTGGGCCAACCCAAACATCCATAATTATATATATATATATATATATATATATATATATATATATATATATATATAGTTTTTAGTACTAAAATAAATTAGAAATGAAAATAATACCAAATTAATGTACAGTAATATAGTAGTAATTGGTTACGACATTAAATTTTTTTTTACAAATTAATACCATAATAACTGCAGCATTACTATCACTAGTTTAAATATTATTTTTATTTTAAAAATATTTTAATAATAATAATAAAAAAACTAAATATTTACAAAACTCGGCGTCTCAATGTATTACCAAATACATGGCAATTACAACCCAAAAAGTTCAAATATTGTGCCGGCGCAGGCTCGGCTCGGCTCGACATTCACCTGGCTGAACTCATGTTGAGCGCAGCTTTAGGGTTTTCTTGCAGTAGTATGAAGTGAACACAGATGCATTCGATCGTTCCTTCTCCAAACGCCGCCTTTCGGTCGATATATGATTTCAAGGTATTGTTCCGATATTCCGAGTCCAATCAGTGATCTTCCAGATTAGATACATTCCTTTCCACGCTGGGAAATTAATGAGAAAACGAAACAAAATTTTGAATCCTAAAAATTTCACTTTCTAGGGCTCGAAAATACAGAAATCGTGCTTGACCTAAGTGGTATGGTTATCTGGGCTAGTTGACATGAATATTTATTTATTTATTTAATTTTGTAGTTGGCAGCAATACAAATGTGGCTTTATTTTATTTATTTTTTATCGGTGACCCAAACAGGGGGTCGAATTTCTCTCTGAGTGCTTTATTAATTGGGAGGCTATGGCTGGGAAATTTTATTAGGGTATCTGTTGGAACAGCCATGGAGCTATTGCTAGTTTGAATGACAACTCAAGAGACTGAAATTTTGTTAAATCAATCGTGTCTGTTATTTGGCAATGTTTTCTTGTGTGAAAATAGTATTAGGTTAGATATTCAGAAAATATTAAAAAAAGTAATTAGAACTTTGAATTGTGAAATTTTCACCAGCAATGATTCAGGAATACTGAAAAATTACACTTTGCTTAATTTCGCTGGATTTTTTATCTCTTGTTGTTCTATTTTTTGGAAACGAAAGCCGAGTTACAATGAATTATAATGTTGGCATTGTTTAGTTGTTTTTGGGAACATTGCAGAAGAATGAGTTATATGGACAGTGCTCCTTTCAGAAGTTAGAAGCTTCTAATCAAGAAATAAAATATTGATGCTATGCTCGTATTAGGGTTCTAAAAATCAGTTGATGATACTTTGATATCAAAACATGTTCAGAAATATGGTAGAAAAACAGGTAGATTTATAGATAAAGATTTTGCGACATCTATATCAATGCTTGTAGTTCAAGCATTTCAGTTTGCAGCTCCTTTCAGAAGTTAGAAGCTTCTAATCAAGAAATAAAATATTGATGCTATGCTCGTATTAGGGTTCTAAAAATTAGGTGATGATACTTTGATATCAAAACATGTTCAGAAATATGGTAGAAAAACAGGTAGATTTATAGATAAAGATTTTGCGACATCTATATCAATGCTTGTAGTTCAAGCATTTCAGTTTGCAGCTCCTTTCTTGAATGCATTTCAATTTTTACTTATCAATAAAAAAATTAAAAAAATCAATGCTTGTAGATCCTGGAGATCAGAGGTATTGGTATGTGTACTGATATTAGAAAAATAGATCTTAATAGAATATATGCATATTGTATCTTACTTAGAGGTAATTAGAATTCTGTAATTTTAGACATGAGAAATTGATTTTTCTAGAAGAAATGATTTTGGCTAGAATTTGTTTAACAGAGGCTGCTTACTTGCACTAATATGACACATTTAGTAAATGTTTTAGATGTGAAATGTGATCGAGTGATGCTTAATTACATTTTCAACTAATTAATGCAAATGGATATGGGTATTTAACAGACTGAATGGACAGTAACTAACAACCTACAATTGATGCAGTGGTTATACAGAAACTATGACATCTTGATTCACAGAAAGGCTGTTATTCGACAAATATCAATCAATATCTTAGTTAACACTATCATCATTGGAGGAACCCCTTTGTGGTAACGAAGGAGGAAAAATGCAATATTACTGAGGACATATTCCTTTCCATTTTCAGAGCCTATGGCCGGGTTCATAAGCCCCTGGATGCTGTCCGGGTTTTTCACAAAATGAAGGACTATCAGTGTGATCCCAGCCAAAAATCATATATTACAGTCTTTGCTATTCTTGTTGCTGAAAACCAGTTAAATCTGGCTCTGAGATTTTACAGAAACATGAGAGAAATGGGTATTCCGCCTAGTGTTACTTCCCTAAATGTTTTGATCAAGGCCCTCTGCAAGAATAGTGGAACAATGGATGCTGCTCTTTGGATATTCAGGGAAATGCCTAATCGGGGATGTCCTCCAGATTCGTACACGTATGGTACTTTAATTAACGGGTTGTGTAGATTGGGAAAGATTGGTGAAGCAAAGGAATTATTTAAAGAGATGGAGGCAAAAGCTTGTTCACCTACTGTTGTTACCTATACTTCTCTTATACGTGGTTTATGCCAATCAAAAGATTTGGATTCAGCTATTAATTTGCTTGAAGAAATGGCAAGCAAGGGCATTGTACCCAATGTTTTTACTTACAGTTCTATGATGGACGGTCTTTGCAAGGGTGGGTGTTCATCACAAGCTCTTGAGTTATTGGATATGATGGTTAGCAGACGACATTTGCCTAACATGATTACTTCCACACAGCATTTAATCCATGGATCTTGGTAAAGAAGGAAAACTCAAGAAGCTGTAGAGATTCTTGACAGAATGAAGCTCCAAGGCTTAAGGCCAGATGCTGGATTATATGGGAAGATTATAAGTGGCTTCTGTGATATTTGCAAATTCCATGAGGCTGCAAACTTCCTTGATGAAATGGTCCTTGGGGGGATCTCCCCAAACCGACTAACTTGGAGCCTTCATGTTAGAATTCATAATATAGTTGTCCAAGGGCTTTGTACTGAACATCCAAATCGAGCTTTTCAGTTATACCTAAGCATGCGGACAAGGGGCATTTCAATTGATGCCAAAACTTTTGATTCCTTGGTGAATTATTTCTGTAAGAAAGGTGACCAGCACAAAGCTGCTCACCTTGTTGATGAGATGGTGCTTGATGGTTGCATTCCTGATGAAGTAACATGGAATGCTGTGGTAAGTGGATTTTGGGATCGAAGGAAGGTGCGAGAAGCTGCTGAACTTGTACAGGTTGAGCTGATAGGTACTTTTCTTAACCTCGAATAGAAATATCAAATTGAGTTTCACAAATTAGTAAATAGAGTTGGTGGTGGCTCATTATTTTATAATATAAGATGTCACTGCAGTTTACTCCTTATGTGTACATCCAATGGCTCTTGCTATTATTGATGTACATTTGTGTATGAAATGTGCATTTAAACTGCATTGGGCTTGCATGCAATTTCTAATTGTCTATCTTCAACAATGCAAGGTCTGTTGCACTGTAGCTTTTAGCTTTTTGGCATAATTATAATTGGTTTTCTTTCTTGTCATTGTTAAAATTTTATAGGCATACATTTTTCAGAAACAACAAATTGTAAGATGAATTTGGAACATGCAAGACAGTTTTTAGAGATAAAGATCCATTGGCCACTTTAATTTTTTGGTTTCTGAACAAGGAGAATAGGTGGACAGGTTTTTGAGGAGCTTGCACATGATTTGAAATTACTTGAATCCAGCAGTCTATGTAATTGAATAGTCATATCTGGAGGTAACTAAGGCATTAATCATTTTCTGAGGTAAATGTCATTTTGTGAGGTAACTAAGGCATAGTTGTTACATGAACCCTTGGAGCAAGAACCTGAAGTTGGAAATGTTTTTTTATTGATAACCATGGATGTCCAGGCCAGCTTGTGCTCACTTCAACTAATCCCACGGGGCCCTAAAGTTAACAGCCGAGTAAACCTCTAGGGGCCTTGAGGGGACTTGAACCAGTGACAATTGGGTTAAACCCTAAGGCCTTAGACCAAATGAGCTACCCCTCAGGGTTAACCAGAAGTTGGAATTGAATCCTGTGTTAACTGCTTCTCCCTTATGTTTTCCAGTGATAGAAGGGGGTTTAAGGATTTTCAAAGCTTAGCTTTCAAGTATAAGATTTCTAGAATTTCCAACCATACTCTCTTCCCGTCGAACATGGGCAAATGCTTCATCCCTAGATGTAAATGGTTCTTTACCTAGTACTTTACCACTTACCTAATCAAACTCTGGAATAAGACCTACCATAAATAGGAATACTCTCTCCCTTTTCATTGTTTCTTTCAATTTCTTTGTATCAGTGGTTGATTCCATCTCCAGGTCCTGGTATAAATCTAGTTTTAGTCACAATCCTTTGGGAGTATTGTAATACTCTGTAACAGTTGGGGGCCCTTGTTTGTTTGTTTTTTTGGGTGTTAATATCATGTCATTTCAACTCAAATATTTGAAAAGAAACACCTATCTTGGAGTAGGTTTTGACACTGTTTGGCAGTTCGGTAGGAGCTGATAGGTCTTACTGATTTCTGGTTGCATTGAGTAGGGAAACCATGACACCATGGAATTCTCTGCATCCCAAACTTCATATGAAGGTCATCCTCTGCCTGGTGGTTTTACAGTCCCCATCACACACTTCATCTTTCACATGCTCTTCAAGGATATCTTCGCTAACTGTGACCACTTTGAAGTTTCTCCCATTCAAGTTGGAAGTAGTGATTTGATGGGCTGGGTTTTCATTGTGAATGGAAGCTTGGTTGAAGGTTGACGTATCGTATTATTGATTGAAGTAACAGATTTGGATGCTTCAGACATTAAAGATAAAGGTAGATTAAATGACAATGTGAAATTGGTTCTTTCTTTTTTTTTTCTCCATGGAGTTTCTCCCATTCAAGTTGGAAGTAGTGATTTGATGGGCTGGGTTTTCATTGTGAATGGAAGCTTGGTTGAATGTTGACGTGTCGTAGTATTATTGATTGAAGTAACAGATTTGGATGCTTCAGACATTAAAGATAAAGGTAGATTAAATGACAATGTGAAATAGGTTCTTTCAAAAAAAAAAAAAAAAAAAAAAAAAAAAAAAAAAAAAAAAAAAAAAAAAAAAAAAAATTTTTAAAAAGAAAAGAAAAAATATCCTTTGCAAACAGTTCTGAAAGTAACAGCAAGAAAGGTGGTTAGGGAGATGTCATGGCGATTAAGGTCACCAGAAGAATAATTAAACAAAAAAGAGTTGGGTTGGGGGGGGGGAAGATAAAATGAAAAATTTTGATGAAAAGTTCTCTCTCTCTCTCTTTAAGATCTTGATACAAGATGATACACTGAAAATATTTTCCCTCTAAAATCTAAAAGCAAGGAAAGAAATTAATCCTAACGAAATTTTAGGATCTATGTGATGCTGTACAAACTATACAGTGTTTAATTATGAAAACCATATTTCATGAACAACTTAGCCAAATCTTCAACAGATTCTTATAATACTCCTGAGTTTTAGTTCCATTTCTCATCAATAACCATAAAATTATTTTCTATTCACATGCCCAACACTCTGATATACGATATCAAGCCCCTTATTTATTGCTTTCTGTATTTCTATATGTGGTTATTTCGGTTTTTAATATTTGCATGTCACAAAATCTTCACTAATTTAAGTTCATTACCTTCTAATCGATTTTAAGAGAAAGTTCAGTAGAGCATGGGAAGATGGGACCAGGTAAACAAATCTTGCAAGTGCTAGAAACAGATGCAATTCTGTACTTGCCTCCCAGAATGGCACTTGAGATTCAGCAAGATATCCACATTCTTGTTGGTCAAGTTCTTTACATCTTTCTTCTGTGATAAATTTCCTTTAGGGCTCGATAGGAGCTGCACAGCTAGCTATATTTGGAAAATGCTGCAAACTCCTGGAAGGAAAATTCCAGAGCTTCAGAGCACAATGGTCAGGAATACTCTGGACCAATTTGTCCACTGTGCTAGGATCAAGAAAGTATTCTTGCACCACCAACAGATCTTCTGTTGAATAATAGGAAACTCTGCATTTTTTTGGTTCGTTTTAAACTGTAAAGCTATCAGTTGATGGTGAAAGAAAATTACACTTTTGTTCTTCCAGAAGTGGCCTGATTCATATCAACCTTATTGAATATACTTTAACTGATTGAACCTTACATAATCAAATAATATGTGAATAAGTCATTAATTCATTAATTTTATGATTGATGTAAATTTTTTTTCTATAATTTTGAAATTATGCTTAACATTTCAACATATGCTCCTGTTTGTTGCTTCCCCATTGCTCAAAATTTATCTCTTGTTTCCCTTAATTTATTCCTGAAATTCAAGCCAACTTGTTGAGCATTATTTTTCCCCGTGTGTGTTTTTCTTCCAATTCCAAATGAGTTCCTTGTTGCTATTTCTTGCACTGAGTTATCTGTGAAACCTACCATATAAGTTTGAACTTTTACAGGGAGAGCCTTGGGCTATATGCCTGATATTTCTGAATGTGAAGTCCATGTAAACTGCTCCAACTAAAGCCTTATTTCAGACAGTTTTTTGATGGCCCAAAGAACGTTCTGTTTAGCACAGGTGGATAACATGCCTTCAGAAAAGTTCTTATGTAATCAGATTTCTAATATATACTTTTCTCGTACGTACATACTATTTGAATAACAATCTTTTTCTGTGTGCAGATTTTTACAGAGAACTTCACTGCCTGTCTAGTTTTCCAAAGGGAAAAAGTAGGAATGAATAAATCATACAATTGTGAGAAGATTGAGGTATGAATAATGAGGAAAACGAAGAGGAAATGGTATTTAGTTTGCAGAGAGGGGGAAGCCAATTCCATGGCGTTTGGTGGGGAACACGACAAACAACATACTGCAGATGACTCCAATCCCAACGGGGAGAGCTGCGAGGATCTCCTTGGCTTCATCTGATGGTGTTGGATAGAAGCACTGCACCACATTCTTATCAAACAAAGTAATGGCTGCAAACACTAGTATTGACAAGAAGGCATGCATGAAATCTATAAACCTCAACCGATATTTTGCATTAAGTTCAGGTGAGATGGTGGCTGATCCATCAACAATCCACAAGCCACGGAACGTGGCCAACCCATAACAAACGCTTCCTTTCTTGTCCCTGATGCTGTCCGTGAAGCACGCCAGAAAACATGACACCCCACAGAGGGCTACAAGGGCTGCAGTCATGAATCGGCTGACAGGATCACACTCCCCCTGGTTTGAAAAAATAGGTGCCAGAATCTGGAAAGCAAGAACAGTTCCGGTGGGCAAAAGATTGGCCAAATGAGCAGTGCTCTCGAACGTCTGGCTAATGGCCTTCTGTATCAGAGTCTTCTCTTCTTCCCGGGGCATGGCCGTGTCTTGCAGGAGGGGGACGTTCTGGCCATTGGTATGCTGCAATTCCTCATGTTCAACCTTGATTTCCATGAGAGCCAACCCTTCTTTTTCTAATCTATAGGCCTGACAAAGGTGGTTGGAAGTTGAGAATTGAGATGGAGGTGCTGTTTATATATAAAGCAGGTGAAAGAAGGAAGGAAGGAAGGGGAACTAGTGAGTCCCTTGCAAGAAAGTAGAACCCATAACTGAAACCGAAATCACGGGAAAGCAGAAGCTGTAGCTGAAAATGTGGAGAGGAGAGGATGCTTTTGGATGTATGCCTGTTGGACATGGATGTGGACGACGATGATGGATGCTTTTCGGGGGAGCTTTCGCATCCTCACATCTGGTATGGTCTTTTGTATGCTGCTTTTGTTTCACGCAAAAGAGATGAAGAGTAGAGGGATTTCTGGGGAAGAAAATAAGAAACCTTTGCTTTGAGTTTTACACTTTGTGGCTTTTGTTGAGTTTTGGATAAAAATAGGTTTTTTGTTTAAAAAAAAAATTTATAAATATAGGTTGAAAATCAAAATAATGTTCAAACTAATGTATGCGTAGCGTTGGCATATACATCGAGAAATCACAGTAATGCTTGATTACGGCATTGGAAAATTTTTTAAGTTAAAGGTGCAGTCATTGACCATGACATTAATTTAAAAAAATTTCTAACTTGGCTTAAACACGTTACTTTGGACATTAGTTTGCTTTTCAAACTATTTCTGTAATTTTTAAAAAAATTTGTATTAGTTTAGGATAAGAATCTTTGCAAAACATGTTTTTCAGACATGACGTGTAAGGCAAATGACTCATGAGAGGCTAAATTTTTTTGCCAAGCTCGTAGACTTGGTAACACATAAAACAATATCCTATGTCTGAAACAAGATTTTAGGATAAGAATCTTTGCAAAACATGTTTTTCAGACATAGAATATTGTTTATGTGTTACAAGTCTAAGACTTGGCAAATTAGCCTATGTGGTCATATGCTATACACGTCATGTCTTTAATAATAATTCAACTTCATATATATATATATATATACACACGTTTCCTTTGCCATTTCTGATGTGCTCTCTTTTGTAAGTGGTTATTTGAGAATGTGTTGCAACAATTAATTTTTCGTGTATTTTAAGATGTTTAGTATACATATGAAAAATGATATTTTTAATTTTATTAAATATTATGAATAGAACATTAGCTTATGTGGTAAAACGCTCAATATTTCAATCAGGCAGGATAAGCATCTCGAATGAGTTAATAAAAATTAGCGATCTAAAGTATCTTTTTGCTCAACAACTTTTGGTGGCAAAGCCCAAGGGTGTGAGCTTTAACGATGACAAATGCAAAACTGCTTCATACTAAATCTATTACAATTTCTGCTCTCTTTTTTAATAATTAAAGTATATCTGCTTCGTTGTCTATATCAAGAGCACTTTCTACTTGGTCATATTGCTGAGGCAAATGAATTTCCACGTCAGCCAATCGAATTCTTTGATATGATTCGTGCTTGTTCACGAAATAATGATAATATTTGTTATTTATGTCATTTGCTTGAAGGATTGCTTTACTGTTGGAAAAGGTTTTTTTTTCAAGTGAGCATCTATAATTTTGTTTTTGCTCCACTGTTGAAGATGCTCTTACCCGAAGATCTTTCTAGGCATCTTGGCCCGATAACAAAATATCACAAGCATCTAAAGCTATATTTTCTTTCCAGCACAATTTTTTGAGATTTAGCTTAAAACTAAAAGGGTATGAGTTTGACGAGTGGCATCCCAAAAGCTTTTCGGTATCACTGCATCCCCATTTCAATTTGCCTTATCTCTTCCTTAATAATTATGCATTATCTCTGATTTATTAAATATATCATTTAAATCATAAAAATGGAATTTTCATCGTATACCCGATATTGCTTGTGAATGGTTTACAGCGATATTTGCGAATATTTGATGTATTGTTATTGTGATCGTTACTGCTTTAAGGATTGCTCCATTGTGGAGGCGAGTTTTTTGTTTGAAGCATGTATTTTTTTGCTTTGCTCTATTTCTTTGGATATCCTTATTTTTTTGAAAATAGAATAATTTGATTGATTCAATCTAGTAATACATTCGATAGAAATACTAAATCAAATCCTTTAAAAACTCTAGAAGATGACGTAATATCCAAGTTAATAGCACAATGAATTGGTTCAAAATCTACATATTTGATAATTTTATGATGATTGTTATATATATAACTTTAGTTTTACGGTATATTAATGATTATGATTTGACTTGATGTCTCTTTTTGATTGAATTTGCTTTACCGTTTTATACGTTCAAAATCTTACATATGAAGTAATAACAAACGATGAAATAAGTGTTATTGTTCAAAATACGTTAATGGAATGCGATAAAACATTGCTGGGCGACGACAAAATGTGGCGATAGTTAAATAAATATTTTGTGAATAATTATGAAAAAAAATGGTGGAAGAAAGATATAGATTGGATTGAGCGATCATGGCGATATCATATAGAAAGACTGCGATAATCTTGAAAACAATCAGTGCCAAATTGGTAATGATTTTCAACAGTAAGCGTTATGACCTTTGAGGCGCCGTGTTAGAGAACATACTGGAACAGTGATCAGAATCAATATAATTATGTATAACCATAGATATTATAAATGTGTTTTAACCTCTTAGTCTTAAGACAAAAACTCTATAGTAAAAAATGATACAGATGGAACCAAAAAAATCATGTTTTATTAAAAATAAATAATAATGATAATATAGATTAAACAATTAAGAAAATATTTGTTTTGGAGTGGATTTAAAAAGTGTAAAACATTGGTTTTGGATTGAAGCCTGCATGAGGGGGATGAATGGGCTGATGTTTTTTTGATTTGTAAAATTAAATATAAATGAAGTAAATCATATAATTAAAAGTATATAAAAATAATTGCATATAGATTAGCAAATAAGTACAAAATAAGATTAATTAAAACCATTTTGCTAGTTCTTTTTTTCTTTTTATAGTGGTTGGTTTCAGTTGGATTATCCCCTCCTTTGTGAGTTGACAAAGAGTTCCGGTTGGTAAAAAACGAAATAAGATTTGAACGGTAACCCCTCTTTATTTATTTTGGATTATTTGACGGAAAAGGAACATGATTGTCTTTCAGAATGAAGCCCCCTTTATTCAAAAGATGAAAGTTTCTTTTTTGACAAATTTACTATGGTTATATTTTTTGTTCGCCCACTTGTTTCCTGTTGGCTTCCTTTTCGTATACTTTTGGTTGCCTTTAGTCCTTTTTTTTTATCAATATATTACCTTTTATTAATAAAAAAATAATGCAAAAAGAAGATTAATATAATTTTGTTGTCAAAAAAAAAAAAAAAGATTAATGTAATTCAGCACCTCTTGTTTTCATCCACTCTTTTCAAACACGTAAATAAAGTGAGGGTTGTACTGTTTTTGAAGTTTCAGCTAAACTTCCTTTACAATTGAATTATCGTTCCAATAAATTCTTTTAGCCTAACACCCTTTAAATTTAATCTAAACATAAAAATAAGTTGAAGGGGTAATGAGATCCCCGTACCACCTCTCCATTTTCATGTTCCAAATGCCCCTAAATGGTATATAAATGATATGCAAGTCTTGAAATAAGGTATTTTTTTTATTAAAAAAATACTCATCAAGTGTCAAATATACCCAAGCTGAGTTTTTCATTGATTTTCTTTTGTTTTTTTTATGTTTTTGTCATCGAGGTATATGGTTGTTCATTGGTTTTTATGTGGGCGATTCAAATGACAACGCTGCTTTGATCGAACAGAAAAGTTAATTCAAATCCCTGTAGTATGTTTCGTTAGACTTTGAATCTTATGTATTTTATGCATATTAGGATTATTTAACATAGGCGCTAAGCAGTTTATTAACTTTATTATTAAGCTTGGATGTTATATCGTCATTTGTTTTAACGGTTTAATTTACATGTTAGATGTAAAAAAAGTATTACCGCTCAACCAATGAATTTTCTGTTTGCATTGTAAAAAAAAAAAAGTGTCAAATATATTTAAGAAATATTTAAGGTTAAGCTCTTGAAAACCATGAGATTGGAGCTTTTATATGGGAGTTGAAATTTCAAACTAGCCTATAAAATGCTTTGTAGGCAGAACATTTATAAATCCCTTTTTATGCTTTTAAAAAAAATTATAATATTAACATACCAAATATAAAATCTTGGATTTGTCGCTGTTTGTAGGTGACTATTGGTCCTCGATTATCTTTTAGTAATCCTCGTCTAAATGAGGTTTAAATTTGATCCATCGAACAAACATTTTGAAAAAGATAAAGTTTTTATTAATTTCAACTGATCCTCAATTAGATGAGCTAAACCGATTAACCAATTCAACTAGTTGAGTAATGTCCTTCACTAATTTGCTTTTTTTTTGGCTTTACAATCAACTTTTACAACTTGAAATCTTTTAAATAATTTTGAAAAAATATATATATTTAGCATGAGCTTTCAGTTGAAAACAATCCATAGTCTGATTTTGAACAAAATAAAATTTCAATGACTTTTAGTGTAAAATAAATAAAACAAAATGCATGAAATGCATAATGCACCAACAACCTTACCAAGAGGTTTTGTGAAATTTAATTTTTTCCAATGAGACTTGACTTAATGGTTAAGGATTCAGCGAGACATAAAAAATAGACTAATTAAAGTCTCTATGATGTCGAAAAATAAAGTTTAATTTTTAAGGTATAATAAGTAAATCAAATTTTCATTATATGCATATATTTTTTTGATAACTATTTACTTTATATTATATCATCGTAATATATTCGTCACAAAGCTATTTTCATTGGGATTCGAACCCGGACTCTTTCACTCCTTATGTTTTAATGCACTTTTAGCAATTTGAGTTATGTTTTTTATTGATATTATGTCACGAAACATTTATTTACTCAATTATGGATAAATTATTGCCATTTTTACTCAATCTATAAGACTATAACTAATCAACTATAAATTTAAATTCTTTTTTTTTGTTTAGATTATTCATTAAAGAAAATTAAAGCATTAATCAGAAAGGTATCAAATTCCTTCCAAAATAATTTGTGTTATTTCTCTAATGAATATTGTTTAATAAAAAAAAGAATCTCCCTCCTATTTTCTTTACATGCTTGTAGTTATATACTGATACCAAGGAATACATCGTGGATCATTATGAGTGGTTTGTAATTATGACGTAATGCTTATTGTATTGGGATAAGGAGTTGAGGGAGCAGGTAATCGAGAGGTCGCGCGGTTCCACGTGTTTTGGCTTGTTTATGGCCCGATTACCGAGATCTTCCGAGGCGACTTGTTCAGCGAACCGCACCGATACTGTCTTGATGCTCGGCGACGCTGATATTAATATCGCGACGCCGTGATCGCTACCGATTACTTTTTGTAAAACTCGGGTAACTTATGTGATTGACACGTGAGATTCGTCTTATCTCATTCCATTAACTATAACTCATTTACTGTAAAAAATTTTTTTATGTAATGAGAAAATTCCAAAAACGTGGTTGTGTGTATGTATAGAATAAATGGTAAATTATAATTCATAGCATCAGTTTTTTGGTTGATTTCTTATTTTATATATATATATATATATATATATATATATATATATATTAATTATTTTTAAATTAGCATTATCCAATACATTAAGTTTTTCTTACTTTCTAGTTTATTTTCTAAGTAAAAACTTTTATAAAATTATGATTCTACTTATAGATAAGTGGCAAAATTATTGAAAATGATTTCAGATTATCCTTTTAATGCTAGTTACTTGGTTTGATCGATGTTAAGTTCTATAATTTTCTAATTCTTAAAATATAATAATTCTTTTTAAATTCTAGACATTGTTTGATTGATTCCAGAACAAAATACTGCAATACATGAGTTTTATCTGAAAATAATACTTTTTAAAAAAAATATGAATTTAATATGTTTTTGAAAATAATATTTAAACTAGTGATTAAAATTATAGTTAACAACTATGGTTTTAACTTGAAGCTCAAAACCGTAATCAACAACTATGATTTTAACTTTAAAAAATTAAAATTGTAATCATTAATTACGGTTTTAATGAAGATGAAGTTACTAGCTTAAACATTTTTTTAACGTATACTAAATTGATATTTTTTATTTTAAATATTCTTTATTTTGGGACAAAACTCACGATGCAATTACACAAACTGAAATGGAAACTCAAATTTGAAAATTTAACCTGCCATCAAAATTTGATAAAAATGTTTTTTTTTGTTTTCTTGTAAAATAACATATTTTTTAAAAATATATTATAAATACATATAATAAAGAAGGGCATTTTTATTCACAATGAGTTATTTTTCAAGAAAAAATATGAAAAAGAAGAAAGATATTTCATTCTATTTTATTTAGGCTTATTTGATGTGTTTTAATCATTTTTTTTTCTTTAATAAAGAAAGTAAAAGAGATTCATAGAACGTATTTAACTCAAAAAAAAAAAAAAAAAAAGAATGAAAGAAGATAGATATTTCATTATATTTATTTACTTTTTATGGTTTTCATTTTTTTCCTTATTTCTTTATGCATTTAAAAAAAAGCCCATGTAGTTAAAAAAAATAAAAAAAAAAAGACCACCTAAATAATTAATATTATTATTTTTGTAAAATGGTTTTCTATTTCCACTTAAAAAACTGTTTCTAGAATAATAATAATGGAGTCTTCCCCACTTGCTTTGTAATAAATGTTGTGAAAAACGAAGTGTCCTCAAAAGCTTTCCACCACAAAACCTCTCTCCGACCCGCTAGATCTCTCACGTCAAATTCTACAGTCTCGGAATTCTCATTTTCCCAAGAAAATCAATTCCCATCTCCGCTTTATGCTCTCTGCTCGGGCTCCGGGATTGATCTCACTTTCCCCTACAATTCCTCTCTCATCGAATCCCCCAATTTTCTTTGCCCCAGATCTCTTCTTGTTCCCACGATTTCCCATCTCTGAGAACCCTAATTTTTTTTTTTTTGAGGAAATCCGCTTTACGATTTCTGCTCCAATGTCCAAGGAGTTCAATGTTCCGCCGGTGGTCTTCCCCTCCGGCGGCAATCCCGGACCCGTGGCGGCGCAGCGCCGCCTTCCCACAGCCCCGTTCCAGCCCCCGCGCCCTGCAAATCCTAGTATCCCCTTTATGTCCTTCGACGTAGGGTCCGCGGCCGCTACGACGTCGTTTCCAGCCCCACAGTTTGGCGCGAACACCATCGGCATCGGCAACTGAGCGACGAGCTGCCTGTCGAAGAGCTTGGTATCAATACCAAGCAAATCTGGAACAAGACGTTGTCAATTCTCAACCCTTTTCGCGTGAACCCGAACCTTCACGAGGACGCCGATTTGTCGGGACCGTTTCTGTTCTTGATGGGATTCGGATTGTTTCAATTGCTTGCCGGGAAGATACATTTCGGTATAATCTTGGGTTGGGTTATCGTAGCTTCTTTGTTCTTGTATGTGGTGTTTAACATGTTGGCTGGGAGGCAAGGGAATTTGGATCTCTACAGGTGCCTGAGTTTGATTGGGTATTGTATGCTGCCACTAGTGATTTTGTCGGCGTTTTCCTTGTTTGTTCCCCAAGGCGGGGTGGTGATTTTCGGGATGGCGGCGGCTTTTGTGTTATGGTCCACGCGGGTTTGCACCAGGCTCCTGGTGGAGCTGGCATCCTGTGGAGATGAGCATCGGGGTTTGATAGCGTATGCCTGTTTCTTGATTTACATGTTGTTTTCTCTGTTAGTGATATTTTGAGTAGAAACTGTTGATTGTTGGTGGACTTAGTTTTACTTGTTGGGAAATGCAAATTATTGGCATGGAAATGCAATGCTTTTGTGGCTCGGATTTTTTTTTGGTGGACTACAAATTGTTTACGGAATCATCTATTGTTGATTTTTCAGATTCCCTTATCAATTGAAATACCATTTAGTTTCAGACAGTTAAATGAACTGAAATCTAGGATTTTTATGTTTATGTTGTTTGAGCTATTGCATTTCATTTTTTGGATCGGAGAAATTATGTGGTCCATACAAGAGTACCAGAGGAAAGATGTATTATGGCTGGATTCTGCTGTTTCTGGCTTAGTTTTTCTGTATTTGTTGATTGTAATAAGCAAATGAAATGCTACGGAAGTTTGAGTTTTTAGCAAAGATTAAAATTTTTCGCTCAGGGCATGTGATCTTTTAATTGGACTGCATAGTTCTTCTCATTTATACTATTTCCAAACCAGAGACATGAAGGATAAATGGATCTTGTAGCAAATCTCGAGTTTATTAAATTGGAGATGTTGAACGGAATGTGCATAATTCCAAAATTTAAGGCCTTATTTATGTTGTCGCACATCTTATCTAGTTCACACAAATGTGTTATCAGTTCTTTCAGTTTGATATCTTACTTTAGGCATGTAGGGTTTCTTGGTTATCAGGGGGAGACAGAAACAATTTATTATGCTTAATATTTAAGGAGGTCAATAGAGAGCCCTACAGATCTGAAGTCCCTGTTTTTCTGATGGAGTTATTGGTCAACATTAGCCTCTGTTTGTTGGGAAGGTATATCTGAAATGTTAAATTAGCTATCTGTTGATGTTCTGAAATCATGGCCTTGAAGAAGTGAAGGAAAAGCATAAAGAGGAATGAAGACCCCCAAAGAAAAAAATTAAAAAAAAAACATAGAAAGGAGTGAAAGGGCTGCCTCCAAAAGAATCAAAATATGAATATCACAGTGCAATGCAAAAAGAATCATCTTATCTATCTTGTTCTTCACATGGCATGCCATCTCTTCTGGCCTAAACATTAGCCTCAGAAGATTTTTTGTTTTAGGGGCCATAGCTGACATTGGGATAGCAGAATCTGCATGCCCTTTCTTTAACTGCTGCATGGGATTCTGTAGAAGAGAAGTTGGCTCTTTTCCTGAATTATCATGTAGCTTGGATTAATATTTTAGTGGTTTTGAGGAGGATGTAGCTTACTCTCTGTTTCTGGGACTTGCCTTTTTAGGAGTACTTCCAATTTTCATAGTTTTACATATTTAGTTTAGTATATGGGGTTTTTGTTTCATGGCTTTTCATGATAGAGATATTAAGTTGGTTTTGCCTTTTGATATGGGATTTTCCTCATGCTTTGCTTGATTGTCACATGCTTGGTGCATGACAACTTACTGTTTTTGATAGGCAGATCAACTGCTTGCTGGGAATCTTAACACCTGCTTATAAAAACTGTTTCTCACACCTTTGCTAAAAAATGGGCTTGCTCTCAAAGCCGATGAGGAGAGAAATACTGAACACAACTAATAAGGGAAGGGATTTCCTTTTTTTTCCTTTAGAGGGCACATGTATATTTCTTTTGCGCTTTGTTTAGCCTTTTTTGGCTCTTTTATCTATCTTGCTCCTCTTCATATAAAAAAAATGATGAGAATAAAATGTAGTGACAAGTTAAATAGAATAATATTTGTGTTGCTCTATATATATAGACAGATTAAGGCTATGGTTGTTCCTCTGCTTTGGAAGGTTGATAAATAGATGGCTCAACCCTAGTTAAGTAGGCTTCGGATGATTACTATAGAAGGTTATGGTTGGCTACTTTTCTTCCTCTATCTTATTGTCTCACTGTTTCTCATTTCTTTCCCTCATCTTCTCTTGGCCTTGCTCTTGTCTGCCATCTTTGAAAATCATAAAAAGTTGAATTAATAATCAAAAGCTACATTGTTTTTGACATGGTTTCCTTCAAATTTAAGGTAGCTAAATATTTATTTTCCTAATCCCATTATGCCTATTAAAAAAATAAATAAATCAAAAGCTTGTAGAGTGTGCTTAGCAGGGTCAGGGAGACCTTTGATTCTCTGCTTCCTGAATGCTGGCCCCAACATATCAGGAATTGTTATGGTTCCATTCAAGTCATTGCTTCCTTTTTTTTTACTTGGTAGAAAAAGCTAACATAATGCCCTCTTACATTAGAAGATTTTCTTTTGCACATTGTTGCTAACATGTGGCTGTGCCAATTATGGAATATAATATATTATTTTCAAGATAATATGTAGTTGGGATTGAAGGACAGTTTTCTCATCCATCTATTCCTAGATTTCCTAAAAGAAGATAATGCTCAAAATCTGTCATTTGTGGGCTTGTACCATAGAGATGGTACCTGGCACATTTAAGATTCCATGTCTGATTTGTTTGAAGGATGGAATTCTGATGCAATTCATTTGAAATATTTATATCTGCTGGGGTTGGGTGGTTGTGTCATTTTTTTGTTTTTGTGGAACAAGTAAAACTGTTTGCTCTGAAGACACTGGCAAAATGTATTTACCATTATACCCTTTGGAACTAAGTTAGGAATCAATTTATGATTTTGGCTGTTACATGGTATCTGTGTTGATGATTTCTTTTTAATTTTTTCTTTCTTAATAGGGAAAGACTAGAGCTAGGTTAACATATTTTCATCGTGTAAACATCCCTCACCAGCAACCTAATGTTCAGTTTAACCTGTATATGCACTTCTCAACAAGTAGCCTTCTGCATACAACAAATGCAAAGTGTATTCATACACAAGTAGTTTAGTTATGGTCTTTCTTGAAGTGAGAAGATTGGTATAGTGAGCACAATTTTCTCTCTTTTCCACTCTAGTGTAATTTAGCTGGAGTATCCAATCAAATGTTTAAATAGGTTAGTTCTTCTTTCTCTAGTAATTGTAACATAGGGCTTGTTTGGTTCCTGTTGTGAAAACTGTCATTGATATTTGAATTTAGTGTTTTATGTATTCTCTGTGTTTTCTAAAAAAAACTGGGAACAAAATATGTTCTCCTGTTTTTGTTCTCTTTTGTTTTTATATTGACAAATTTAAAAATAAGACAAACATGCCCATAGTTATACTTCCAATAGAGAACAATACAAATTGAAATTGTCCATGCTTTTTTCATGTTCTTTTCATTTACTCAGGAGGAAAGAGAGAATCAAATTAGTCATCATATACCTTTTTGTTCTGTAGGCAAATAAAGGAAATGTGCCACCTAGGAGGGAAATATCGATATCCAGACAACCTCTGAATCATGCATACATGATAAAAATGTCTTTCCAGGATTGAACTAATTGCTCCAAAACATAGAAATAGGATTTGTTTTTTGCCATGCTTTGTTTCTTTTTCTCCATGCAGAACTAATGTCACCTCTGAAGAACATTGGCAGTACTATAGGAGGAAACAAAACAAAGGTGCAAATCAACTGTCATGAACTTTGTTCTTGTATGATCATAATGGGGAAATGGATTATCTTCTTCTCAATCGATATGATGATAAGGCAACAAAAGTTAGTTAGAATCCAAAGGCCTTCTCTTCTTCTCAATCAATATGATGATAAGGTCCTTTCCCTATCAGCCCTTTCATATACTTGTGGCATTCCTTTTGAATCTCTCTCTCTCTTTCTCTCTCTCTCTCTCTCTCACTACCTCGAGTTTTCTTTGGATCAAGACTGCACCATGCTACAATTTGCCATGGCGATTGGTGGGTAATAATTAGCGTCGACATAAAATAGATGGTAAATGCTTATTTTCTTGTTTAAATTTGTGTTAGCCTTTCTTGCTGCCCATTGATTATTAAGAAGGTTAATATTATTGACACACTTTAAAATCATGTCCTATGGTATGATAACATTGGTGTTTTTGTATTGTGAGCATATATAGTGTTTAGAAGTTAGCAATTCATTGAATTGGTATATATATGCCTTGGAGTAGTATACAACTTAAGGCATATATATACCAATTCATAAAATAGAGCTAGTTGAATATTGTAATTGACATAGCCTCATTTGACACTCAATATTGTCCATTTAGGACTACAACATTGCCTTGGTTTTGTTTTTCTATTAGAATTTGTACATGTATGGTTCTTCAGTTTTCATTTCCCTAACGACGTGGTTTATTCGGTTCAAGGTTGTAGTGGTGCATATATTTACTTTTTTTTTTTTTTTTTTTAAGTACATAATTTTGTCCCCATTTTGTCCCCATTGACATTTGAACCTGGGCCCCTTCCTATGCCCATTTTAGTCGGAAACCACTCATCATTGGCTACTTTCTATGTGATTGATGCGAGATGGTACAATGATGGTCTTATAGATATATTTTCATACTTAAATGATATCTAATTAATTTCACTAGCACATTAGCATTAACAAAATTGATGCACTGAAATTACTAAATGATTTTTATTAGAAGCTAATTTTAATATATTATGAATTTTATGATAATATTTCATTTCTTTGACGAGGTTGGTTTATCACATTTGGCATATTAAAGATGTAATATATGAGATTGAGTATAAGAAGAATATAGTGTAACAGGCTACAATTATTTGTTAAAAAAAGTCAAAATTATATAAATTATGTTATGTCCTAATGTATCATTAGATTAGTATACTTACATTACAAATATAGTATGTTTGTATTATTGTACCTATATTTTGTAACAAAAAATATTAATTCTAGAGATGTTTTTAATTACCAGTTGGATATGTGCATCATATCACAGTGTTAGCATCAACCATTTGATGCATTAAAAGAAAAAAAAATATCAAAAGAACCCATGAAAGAAAATCTCATAAAGATAAAAATTTATAATTATTTCATGAAGTTAAATATTTTTTTTTTAAATTCTTATATATACCATTTAAAAGGGACAAATTTTAAAAAAATTATAAAACTAACTTCTTTATTTGAAATCTTAGAAAAAGTACAAAAAATACAATTGGGATTTAATTTTTTTACAACTAAACACTTTTTTATGATATTGTAAATTGTATCAATTGAGACTCGAACTTGGAACCTCTTCCTTGAATGTCCTGTATTTTTAAATTTTGAATGCTCTACAAATTAAGTTGGACATGGAGATGAAATATATTATGGAAGATTTTGACAGCTAAACACTTTAGTTACGATGTAGAAAATTGGCCCAATGAGACTCTTAACTCGAGACCCCTTCGCTTCTTATGCCTTGCCTTTTTGAAACGTTAAGCGATCTGTTATATGAGTTAGACGTAATGGACATATTATGATATATTTAGTAATCACTCGAGGGATTTAGTTACCACATGGTAATGGTATATATATAATGGATTCAAGGTAGTTTTATCCTAAATGTGACATTTTTTAAATTATTTTCAAATAAGTTAGTTTTGTAAACGACTTTGGGATTTGTCAATTTCAAACCAATGTCTCATAAAAATTCGTAATGTAGACAAATTTGCCCAACATTAGATAGTTATAATGTAGAGATGGTCAAAATGTTCACGAGGGATTTAGATATTAGGTGAAAAATTTATCTTTACACTTTAATAGGTAAATTTGTTAGAAAGGGTTACATTTTCAAGGCTACTTCTACAAAAGCTCATTATTATAAATTCTTATAAATGTTTTTGGGATTTGTCCCTTTTTAATCCAATTTATCTAATTTTTTTTAGGTGAAATGCGTTTTTGTAGATCAACTACCAAAACTACCAAAATGTTTCTAATTGTGAATTGGCTAGTAGGTAAAATTTGAATAAGAAAACGATATATTGGACTAATGCTTGGACACACAGAAACCATCTGCCAGCGGTGGGGCATCTGAATCAACGCCCATCCTCAATCCTTCATCCCCTCTCCTCCCATGGCTGCTACTCTCCATTCCCTAATTCTCAGACCTCCACACCCTAAAACCCTCCGCCATCTTACACTCATTCCATCAAATACCGTCAGATTATGTATTTCTTCCCATAAATGCTCACTGCTTCTTCGGAAACCACGCCCTGTCTCCAAGCCATTCCTCATCACAGCTGCTCAAAATTCCGCTCAGGTTCCTCTCGCTTTTCCCCTGCTTGTTTTCGCTGAAAAAAAAAATGCATGTTAGTGTTCTACGTTTAGTTAGCTCAACTTCTCAAATTTTTTCTATATTTGGCTTCGTTTGGCTTGTTGACTATGTTTGTTGCGATGGAGTGTTCTTTTCCTGGAAAAATTAAATTTTGGTCGTAGAATTGCTCTAGTCTTTTTATGTTTCCAAATCCAGGGGATAAATGAGCCATAAAAGATAATGTTCAGAGGAAAATGTAAGCTTCCTGCTAGGCCATTAAACTGAAATAAATGGATTAAATTTGTAGTGCCCTGAATTTAAACACGGTCTTCTGATATTGGCTGAAGTAGTACAGCAGTATCATGATTGGGTAAACACCTGGTTTTATATGAATCAATTGTATAGTATTGTTAAAAGGGTTTATTAAGTTGTAAGCTTCATAAGATCTATGTTATTATGTACTGATTGAAAAATGGCAACTAAGTTAGAGAATTTTTATTCATTTTGGAAAAAAATTGTTCGGGGACATACTCTATTGAAATAAACAAAGGGAGAACCATCGGTTATTCGATCGCTGCATTATCCCATAAATTTGCAGGTGTGATTATATTTTTTTGAATGACTTGGTTATTATTATGATTATTTTTTTTTCCAGGGAGATGATGGAAGTCAAGTTTCTAGCCCAGGAAAGTCTTTGAGTTGGGCAAAACCTTTGTTAAGTTTTGTGGCAGATAATTTTCTTCCTATAGGTAGGAAGATTCCTTTGATGGTTCAAACTTTAATACCGTGTATCTTGAACTTTCTTGTTATTGTATTTGTTTCATGTTCTGATAATAATGGGCTTAGTGCTTGCATTATTTCTTTGCTGTATTGTTTGTGTAGCCTTGACCTTTGAAGGGTTGCTTTGTAGGCATCCACGTTAATATCATTGGCCTAGGAATATTTTGGTAACTGCATATTGGACAATAAGGTGCGAGTACATCCAATGAATGCTAAGGCTTTTGTTCAACTACGCCATTTTGTTTAGAGGTGTGAAGGCAACTAGTCTGGTGAATTACCATGAGTAGTGTAAAATGAGTTTATGATTGATAGTATGTATCTCAATGCATTGGATTGAAAAAAACTTTTAATGGGTTAGGATCACATCTTGCTTGGATGGTTTGAGCTTAACCTAAACAAAAGATACTAGCTTGATTAAATTTTTTACCTTTCCTATGTTTGGTTTGGATTTTTTTACCTTTCCTACAGTTAGATAAATGAAATGGTTTTTCTTGAAGGTTCTACAAAGGGATAAGGGAGGGTAAAAATAATAGGGTTGAGTTTGTAATTGTCATTCCATAGTTGATAACTTGATATTGATCTTGATGTAGTTTAAGGTGCAATTGGATTTGTATAACTTACTTCATTTATTGGGGACAAGGTTTTGCTAGGTTGATTAAAGGTAAAATGTCTTTCCTTTTTTTCCTTTTAGGAAATACAGCAAAGCTGCCTAAAGTACACTGAGAGTGTACTAAATGGAAACAGCCCAAAAGAGGAGCCAAAAAGCTCAGGAAAACCCAGCAACCCCAAAAAAATCATCTATACCCCATCCAAGTTAGAAAATCCAGCAACAACCTGTCTCTGTCCCCATCCAAGAGGAGCCAATAATGATGTTTAACCTTTACCTGCATTTTCCCCCTGGAACCTGTGTCTTCAAGAGTAGGTTAAGTTTGAGGTTAAGCTATCTTTATTTGTAGAAACAACATTGTTAACTGGGAAGTAGTTTTTTATTTTTAGTTTGCATTTTATTTGTTTAATTATTTATTTTGTTTCTGTGCAAAACTGTGTGCATCAGCTCTACTCAGTGGAGTGGCATTCGGTCTTGCAAATCCTAGTCTTGGTTGTCTTGCTGACAGATATTCTCTGTCAAAAGTAAGCACATTTGGGATATTTATCATCTCTGGTAAGATTCTGATATTAATCGTTCTTTATCTATCATATTAACTCACAATGCCAATCTTTCTGCATTGTAACCTTTAAAATTTTATTTTCTCATGTTACAGGTTTAATGTTGCGTAGTGAAGAAATTGGTGCAGCTGCTGAGGCATGGCCAGTAGGAATTTTTGGGCTAGTATGAACTTGAATTCTTATGTGGAATTATGCATTTTGTAGGTTCATTCTTCACCTTTTGTTCTTCATTTCAATCAAATGTGTTAGATTGACGATATTGATGATAAGAAAATACAAAAGAAGGACAGAGAATCCTCCCAAAATGCAATGTGCTAATTCGGAAAGTATTTTGAAGCCTCCAAGGTACTAAGCAAATCTATTCAATAGTAAAGTATCATGTGGGGATATTCAAAAAATAATTCATAGCTCTAATATTTGTGTTTCCATCCAAGCATCCTCCTTGCTGACCCACACTGTTCAAACTACACATTGAGCGCCAGTTAGACTGGAACACATAAAGGAGAATGCCCTTAAATTCTGTGGTTCAAGGGGCCCAAAAGGAGACAAAGAAGTGAATTGCATCCTGAAGAGCATTTGAAGTCCTTGCCTTATTTTCAAAAAATATTAACATTTATTTTCTGTGCAAGATCAGTGGTTTGCCAGAAAACCTTCTCTCTAATGGAGCTTCCCAATCCCTTATAGGAGATGATCATCAAATTGCAAACACTCCTGGGAGGAAGCCGATCCAACTTAACTTACTTGAAAAGCAATGGCATACTCCAAATGTAAGAAAAAATAATCAACTGTTTCTCCTCTCCATACGCAACAAACAAACGTTAGGCCTAAGCGTTTTGCAGGATCTTCTCAACTATAGCATGTGTTGATGTTTACCTTCTTGTGTGCTACCCCTAGTCAAACAAAGGTCTCGACCTTCAATACAGACTAATTTCGAACAAAATTACTTGGACAGAATGAAACTGGATCAGATTGATTGGACAGGACTGAAAACGACTTTTGGGTACTCCTGTCTTTGGATCTACTTCTTTCGTTGGTACTAACTATACTTGTTCCTGTTGTCAATAGTATGTGGAGTTATAAACAGGGTTCTGGCTCTTCTTGCACTTTTTCCCATTTAATTGATTTTTAAATATTGGGATGGTGTATGATATATTGTTTAACTTTGCTTTTGGAGTATAGGAATCGCTTAAAAGTTTCCGTACCCTACAATCTTAGGAAAGAAACAAGAAAGATCCATTTGATGGTGGAGGAGTTTGTCTTCCTCCTGTCTATCAATTAAGTTACTGATATTGAACAATGGCATTATAATCATTTCCAGTTATAGCCTGGTAATAAAAATAATGGAAGTGAGTCCAGCAAGGATAGCATGAGAGAAACAACTTTCTTCATTGATTTGGCATTCACCTTGACAGACTTTCAAGAAAATGCATCAGCTTTCTACTCGGTGGGTGGCGTTTGATCTCTTCCTTTTATGGAGGTCAGGTTGTCTTACTGAGGTCATTCAGTTGTCAAGAGGCGAGGTTGGAGGGGTTTGTGTGGGGTGACATCCCCACATGACATTATTGGACCAATGTTTTCTACTGATGAAGTAGCCCTTTGGGTTTTAGTTTTTTTTTGGCTATGTCCTGCTTTCTTTTTGAGAAGGATTGCTCATCCTTGTACTTATTACCTTTCTTTTAATCATAAGTTTAATTTTTTTCAATAAAAAGGCGTTTACACTGTTAACCAATGATTTCTGTCATTGCAGGGATCTATTCTATTACTTACCCCCTTCTTTTCAAGATTTATCTTGCAGTTGCAGCTCCAACCTCAAGAATTTGTCACTGGTATGGCAACTAGTATATTTTTTCTTGAAGAGTCTATTGCGAGGATAATAATGTCCAAGAATTTTACTGTTCAGGAAATAATTTCAAAATGATAATAGAATAACTAATAAGTTAGTTTGCTTCCTATAAAACATTGAAGTGTTTGCATCTATTTTGCATCAAAGTTCATTTTCAAGCTCTGTTTTGAAGAAATTTTTTTGATGGATAGCTCTCATTTTCCAAAGAAAATGAAGGTATGTTTCACAGAAGTAAAAAGGAGTGTTGGAAGCTCTCAGCACTTGTGATTTCTCTGAGAGTTGTGAGATTTCTGCCCCCTTACCCTTTTTACTGCCAGCATTGCATATCATTCCTGATGGTTTCCTTTGAAACAAACATAATTTGGATGCCATCTTTTTGTCCCAAATTGGCCTTTTTCCACATTCATAGAACATACCATCTGTTGCTTTTCATGGACACAGCATGGGAAAAAAGCTACTTGAGTGCAGATAATGGTTTGTGTTTGCTTTTGATTAACACTGACCACAGATAAAACACTGACTTCAGATAAAACACTGACTTTGCCTTGAGTGAGCACATGATCCTGATATTGTGCTGGTGGCACTATTCTGTTCTCTCCTGCTTATTTGCAAACTGTTTAAGACTTGTTTCTGGCTTCTACAGGACTGGCTATATTTTGCTGTATGCCAACAACATTATCAAGTGGTGTGGCACTGACTCAGGCATGTTGGTTATTATCTTTTTCCCAAAATCAGGGTTCTTCATTGGCTAGATTTAAATTTAACCGAGGACTTGTGTTGCTAAATTTTATTTGGGGAATTCACACTTGCTCTTGCAATGACAGATATCCTAACCTCTTAGGAATTTGACTGTAAGTAGGAATTGGAACATTTTTGTTATCATAAAATATTAGCACTGGTTTGAGATTTTATTCTGAAATACCTTTCTGACATCTTCTCGTACTAGTTTATTGCGAAGCTATGATTTTGGTGCTTATTAGTTATTATAGATTTGGTGTATTCTCTATGCATCTTGACTTGGACATCAGATTTAGTTGAACTTCTATATATATGAAATATCTAATGATGAGCTTCAATTGACCTACTGAATTGTGTCCACTCAAGTACTTGGTCTACAATCCAAAATGTATTACTCTACAATATCAATTTCATGAGCATGGGTGCAAATCCTATGATCTCATTTCCCTTTCCAACTAGCTTTCTGGATCCTCCTGTTCTAAAAGAAAATTCAAATATAAGCTACACATGAAAGAAGTTGCCTCTAATTTCTGGCATCTTTCATTTATTTATCTTGCCTGTCGTTATTCTCACTATTTATTTGTTCTTCTTAGTTCCTCTCTGTACTAGGTGTTGGTTCAAATTTTAGGAGTTGCTTCTCTCCTCAAGTTTACAAATGGTTCTTTGCTGGGTTGTTGGATGCTTGGTAGTATGCTTTCTCATGCAGGAATATTTGCTAAATTATAATTCCTTGGTTTTTTAATAGTCTTTTCATGTACAAGAGTTTTCTTTCAAAAAAGCATGAAACAACTTCAATGAATGGAGCTTTGTGTTAGGCCTATTGAAGTTAGTTTCCTAATCATTTAGGAATATCTTTTATTTTCCTTTTCTCTTTAGTATCCTAATTAGACTCTAATTTTGTTTCATAACATCTCTTGTAAATATAAATGGCATGTTCCCTCACTTTGTTAATTAGTAGTAAAGGTTATTTTCTCTTCACAGGCCAAAGGAAATAATATTCATTATGCCATGGATTTGTATTTTTATTCATTACTTTATGTATGGTCTTACCCTAACACATATACATCTTTATATCTGTTTCTAAGTTCATTATAAATATTATTGGATTAAAAAACAACTACCAAATGTTGAATGAACTTGAGTTATACATATAAATATATAAATATAAATATATATAGATATATATGCACACACACACATATATGTATGTATGTATGTATGTATGTATGTATGTATGTATATATGTACATGCCATTGCACATTACATGGATAATTAATTTGTTTTTGTGATAGTATGCATATAAATTATTGTGTCTTTGTTCTCTCTCTGTCTCTACCTTATAATATGTGTGCATGTGATTATACATAGGTTACTTGCCTGATAGTTTTATTTGTGATGGGATCATTTTACAATAAATAATGATTTGATTTAGTCTACAGAAATTTGTGCTAAATGTTTAATTACATATTAGGTCCATTTTCTTCCAAATTTTATAGTGATGGAGTTGGTGTTTCTGTTAGACTAAGCAAGCGCTTCGAGTCTTGTTGTCACTTTTTGATCCCTCTAATCTTGGGCAAGTGTACCTTCATTTTACCTCTGTAGTTATAATATGCATATCTTAATTTTCAAGATGAAAAATTTTGGTATCATGGGTGATTATTGCTATGCATTTACGTGAAGCTTTGCAAGTTGGGAATGAGCTTCTCAAGCAAAAAAGGAAAAAAAAGAGGTCCCTCACACCTTTGGAATAATGTGATACACAAGGACAAGAAGTGGACATAGGATTGACCATCGAGGTAAGAACTGGTTTAGCCTCTTTATTAACTTTTCTTAGTAAATGAAATGTTAAATTTTTCTAGGATATAAGTTTTGGAAATTTATCATCATAGGTAGAAATTTTAATCTATTTTAGATGTGGCTATAAGTCTTCAAATCTATTTAAGGAGGATAAAAAATTGTATTTTATGGGTATTCAAGAAGGGGAGATACTTGTGGAGGTATGATATGTGGATTTTACTAAACTGCAAGTATGCCAGAGGTTTGGATTTCTCTCTTTTTTGGACTTCTTGCTTAGCAAATGGTATTATGGATCACTTATCCAAGGGAGAAGCAATCCAAATGGTGTCTTTTCTTGGAGATTTTGGCCCGCCTTGAATTTTGGAGTCTATATATTTTTTTGTGACATTCATAAACTGCATAGCTTGTTTTTTCTTTTGGCACTGAAGCTTGTTTTATTCCTTTTTTATTTTGTTTAGATCTTATAAGTTAAAGAAGGATTTTTTCCTTAATTGTATGTCTAATTCATGTCATGAATTTGTCGTTTATTTTGGAAACAAGGTGTTTTCTGAAAATAAATTTTAATTGTTTGAAGTTATTTTCAGTTATTTTCTAGGGATTGTTTTAAAAATAATTATACAAATAAAGATAATAATTATAAGCAAAGCGCTACATATTAAGGCTTTAGAATTTATTAATTAAAATAGCACAAATCTTCAAAATGTTAGACAAACTAGAAATGCTTTTCATTTGTCAAGTAATAATGATAATTTGTAGTTTATACTCTCCGGTGTTCTTTTCTTGGGTTCTTTGATCGTAATTTTACTGAACTAATTCATACCTTTTAACTGCGGTGCTCATGAATCTTTCAAAGGTGAGTGTCTAAGTAGTCTTGATTTTGCATTTGATATGAAGCCCCTAGCAAGTCCATATAATGTGTGACTGGCTGAGCCATGAGAATTTATTTGTACTACAGAATATGTTAGTGAGTTCCTCTTTCAAATATGTTCTATTTCTAAAACTAGGAATAACCTATTTAAAATTTTGGTTAAACACTGATCAGCTTGAACCCATTCAATGGTTCAGCTGGGGATATTGAAAACTTTGAATGAAAATTTTAATTTTTTTAATTGCTTAATGAGCTAGGCCATTATCTAGGTGTGCAACCATCAACCTCCCAAAATCCCAAGCTTGTAGAATTTAGATTTAATCTGAATATCATGAGCCACACCCCTCCCTATGTGTGCATGCGGCCCCATACTACACATGTGGAGAGTCGAGTCCATTATGGATTTTCAAATCAAACAGTGCAGATCAAATATTCAAATTTGCAAAGAAAGGGTTTGAACCTGTGATTCCTTGCCAAACTGCTCTAATACCATATTAAGCTGACCAACCCCTCCTAAAAGCTCAAGCTTGGTGTAATTTGGATTTAATATAATATCATGGTTTTACAAAGAGGAAGGTAATACTTGTAAGGTTTTCAAAGATGGAAGCCAAATGCTAGGGTTGAAATCAAGATTTTGGTAGTCAGTAGTCACTAAAAGATAGATTCTGGAATCCAGAAATTAAGTTTTTCAGGTCCCTGTGCATCTAAGTTTTTGGATGGCCTGACAAAGAACAGATAATATAATTTTTTTTGATGTTAGAATGATAAAGAAAGCTTGATTGTTTGTGTGAAAATTATGAATTCCAAAATTCACACGAAAATTTAGGAACATGTAATAGACTAAAGAAGAGAAAAACCATGCAATCGTGGATGACCGTTTCCTAGAAGAATTAAAAATCTCAGATTCTCACTAGTCAAACTATAACTTCAGTTGGGTATGTTGGACCTCAATTGGACTCATAAAAACTCTTTAGGCAAGAGAAGCCTTCTAAAAGAAAAAGTAATTGACACAGAAACCTAACTGATATTTAAACTGTTGCAACCTAAGAAGGTGCATAAAGATTATGTATATATGTATGTATGATGCTAGGTGGCAACAGGAACACAATTAATCCATTATGCTAGGTGCAATATGATTAAGTATGTATACATGTATGTATGTATGTATATATGTATGTATGTTGCTTATCAAAAAAAAAAATGTATATATGTATGTTAGTATGAACATAATTTTTAACTTAATTATGCTAGGTGCCAAATATAAACAAGATTAAGTGTATATATTAAATATTTAATAGGAACATAATTAATCCATTATGCTAGGTGCCAACAGGAATATATTTATATGTAAGGTATCATAATAAGAATATAATCCATTATGCTTGGTGCCAAACAGATCAAATATTTAAGTGACTAATATATGACATATATGTAAATCACTAATATGACATACCAATGTAAAGGCAATCCAAGTCAACCCAGAACTTCCCTCTTTCTTTGTCACCTGTTCAGACTTCATGACTTGATATAACTTAACAAAAAAGAATATGTTTCAGAATGGTTATAATCTGTTTCAGTGGTGAGTACAAGATACTAACTGTTGAAAGTACCAATAAATATTGTATCTGAATTTCTAGGCCTAATTATACTTAGAAAGCAGGGCATTTGACTTTGCTTGACAAAAACCTAAACTTTTCTCATTTCGATCAGTGTAATCTTCCTTGGTCCAGGCACCCAACTCAAATGCTGTTTCTTTTTCCAAGTGTGTTTCCTTTATTTTTATTATTTTATTTGATTTCACATGACCTCTATAAGATATTGTTTTTGCAAGGATCTAACAAGATGATAGATTTTTTTTTTTGAATAAGAAACTAACAAATGCTGGAATAGGTTCTAATTACCAGGAGTTTTTTTGGATGTTCAATGTCGTAAAGAAGTGTTGCCATTTGTTTACCTTCTCATTTGCTAGTGAGGCTTAGTTCAATGGTTAAGGGCTAAGGTGGCATAGGGAGGGGATCTGGTTCGAAAACCCAAAGTGAGACAAAATTTGTGTACTATATCAAAAAAAGAAGTTGGTGTTACGCTTTGTTTTTTAAATGTGTAGCTGTATTTATATTTATTTGCCTTGCCATTCTCTTTCCTCTTACCGATGAGCGATTAGATTATTGGTAAGGATTATGCACTTTATGAAAGATTCAATATGGATCATAAAAATGTTAGAATCTATTAATTGTATGAAAATAGAGTTTGATCAAAATTTTGTTTGAAATGCTGGAACTGGTGTTCAAATGACTTCTCTCTCATATGATATTTTTTAATTTAATTTTTTTAATTTGCTTTGATAAAATCTGATTCAGTTCAAACTTAAAAACTGCATTTTGAAAATGTGGTTTCTAAATAATTCGAAAATAAAAACAAGGAGAGGGTTAATTTGAGAAATAGTTTGAAAACATGCCTAAAACAAGTATCTTGTTTGGTTAAGGAGCCATTTTGACCCATAATTCTAAAGAAGGGCGACCATCTCCATTTTCTTAATTCTAGATCAGAAGCAAAACTCCACATCCCAGTCTATTTACACAGCAAGAATAACACAGTCTCCAGAGTAATAATTTGATGATGATGGGAAAGGGAAACAAAACTAGAATGGTAACAATGCCACATAATGAAACAAAACTAGAACAACCATAAGATGAAAGAAGTTGTCTATGTCCTGATCTGTCTAGGTCTGTCCCTCGCATAAATTCATATGCACCAAGCTTGTCACAAATATACTTTATTATCACAAATGAGCTTCATTTGTTCATTCTTCCCAAATCTTAACTCTTTGAAGAGATGTTTTAATCATATGAATTCACACGTCGCCAAAGTCATAGCTTGATACTCAGGTTTAGCACTAGATCTAGCTACTACATCCCATTTCTTATTCTTTTAGGATATTGAGTTACCTCCAATAAACACACACAATACCTAAGTGAAGGCCTATCCGAGGTGAGCCTACTTAGTTCCGCAGATCACTATAGCCAACTGGTATGACCTTTGGTTCTCATAAAACACACCCCGCTTGATGTTTCTTTAACATAATAGAGAATCACGACATAACATCCAAGTGGCACCACAAGAAGGCTTGTAGGAATCGACTCTCTCAACTACATTCACAGAAACGTAAATGTCTCTGTCAGCGATAATGTAGATAGCCTCGCCTTTACCTTACAAAATGTCAATATTTTCCTCGATTCAGAGAAAGGAATTCTCCCTCGTTGATTAATAATACAGGGAATACACATATTTATGACAATAGAAGAGGATGAGAAAGGAAACAAATTAGAGAAGAGATCGTACTAGAATATAATAAGGAAATCAACGTAGAAAATTCAATTCCTAGCTAGGAAAACTAATCCTCAACAAAGAATAATCAATCTCGCATTAAAGTGAGTAACTTGTAGTCCGTTGAGAATTAGATTCCTAATAAGACTTGGATTCTTTTTCCTTTTTCTATTCTCCTTTAGTTTTCTTTATTCTATTCTAATTTCAAGTTTCTATATTTTTGTTTCCTTTCTCGATCATCTTCTTATTGTGTATAAATATGGTAATCCTATGTTCTAATCAATGAGGCTCGAGAATTCTTTTCTTAACATGGCATCAGAGCCACAAAGAGACAAGGGTTAGGTTTGTAGTTTGTGGGTTTCATTTTGGCAACCCATCTAGTGGTCGTGCCTCACTCCGGTCACACCCAACGATAAACAAAATTCCACTGCTCCAAAGCATTCTTTCTCAAGTAAATGAATTTTCTAATGATCAATGTATTTGTGACATGCTTGGTGCATATGATTTGTATGCTATAGCTAGGAAGGTTGATAAATTTGGGGCTTCCAATAAGACTGGGATTCTTTTCCTTTATTCTACTTCAGTTTTTTTATTCTATTCTAATTTGTTTCTATATTTTTGCTGTTTCCTTTCTCGCCATTTTATATTGTGTATAAATACGTGTAATCCCTTGTTCTCCTAATCAATGAAATTTGAGAATTCATTTTCTCTTAACATAGTCTATGGTTCCTTTTCTTGCTCTTCTTGTTATTTTACTTCTTCATCTCTACCCCCAACCACCACCACCACATCTTTTGTATTGATTATTCTGCTTTAGAATCTGATCAACTCTTCCACATATATAACTTCAAACCTTATAAATAAATATTGCAGATGCTGGGGTTTATTATTAGTATTTTTATGGGCAAAGAAAGTATATTAAAAAGGGGTGCCCAAAAGGCGACCCAAAGGGTACAAGAGAAGAAACTCACCCCCTACAAAGACAAAAAGCATATACAAAAAACAACCCCTAACTCACCTTGACCCCACCCAATCTATAAAATTCACAAGGGTTGTGGGACCATCCACAAAAAACAATTTGGTCTCCGACCAAAGAAGATTTACAAAAAAGAACTTAACCTTTTGTAAAGAAAACACCTCATCCCTTAATACAATGTCGCTCATCGCCTTCTTCTGCCCAAAAATACACAATGGACTCTGCTTTCCACTCTCTTCTCCGCTTTACAATGAAAGAAACATTCCAACTTAAAAGGGTGTCCCGAGCTAAGGGAATTACCCAAGGCACCCCAAAAAGAGAAAACAGCAGATCCCATAGCACCCTAGTCTCTGAGCAATGAAGGAGGATGTGATCCTCCTTCTCCTCACGCTCTTGACAAAGGAAACATCTATTTGCAATGGCCATATTTATTTTTGGAAAATTCCTTTTTAGCTTCAGAAATTTCTATCCTGAGGGCACACGGTCCTGCAAAATCTAAGTTCTGATATTGCTTATGGTATAATTCTGATCTTCAGAAACAGCTTTGAGGGAGTGAAATCCAGTCATTTCTCATCTTTTCATCATGAAACTCTTATGCCTCTTTTTGGGCTCTGGAAGTTAATCTCTGTTTTGAACCCTTTAATGGCTATTCAGGTTCCATGGATGCAAGTGAGTAGATCAAGGTCACTGCTGTTAATGGTCAAGCCTGCAGTCTTTCTTGTAGCGATTGGAATGGGAATGTACATTCTATTCTCTTAATATGTTCATACATTTGTGGTGTCATTTCACTCCTAATTTGCTATGATGATAAGGATTTCTTGAGTTCAGTTCATCTAGCATGCCAATGGTTTAACGGTGACACATCAGGCAGCTGAGAACATATATATAGAATGAATCTGGTTTTGTTGTGATGTGCTATTAAACCACCACAATTTTGTTCTTATTAGATAAATTAGAAGTACCTGTCAGAATCTTTTTCATTAAGATCACAGGAGAACCTGTGGAACATGGACTGGATCACTGAGATGCACAAAGCTGATATTCTGACTGTAAATTTTACCACATTTGGGGCTTATTCTCTGTGTATATGTGTGATTCTTTATTAGATGGTTTCATTGTATGATTTTGTTTTCAGAATTTTTTGAATTTTAATGAGATTCAGCATTGATTTTCATTTCCAAAGCTTCATGTTGATTTTTTCACTTTGAGCTGTTCAGCTGATTTGAGTTTCACTACTAACGCATGCTTTGCTCAATCTGACCACTTTTACCGGCTGTGTGGAAACAGACATTTTTAAGTGTATGCTCATTTTGTTACACCACGAAGTCTTGAGTACATGCATCTGCTCTTACAACTCGGAGATCATTTAATATCTATGAAGTGCAATCGTCTCAACTTCAGAGAGTGAAGTAAAATAGGGATCACATGCACAGTTAGTTTGAAGCATAAAAAATCTGTAGGGTGCTCAGATACTTTGCTTGTGGCTCAAACTCTGTTGGGCTTTAATTAAATGGCACCAACTGAGACCATTTCTTGTGTTGCAGGCTCCTACATCTCGTTCTATTAGCTTTTAATAGTTTCATTCAGATACGCAGCCGCCTTTGGTGGTAGCAAATCACCTTTGCTAAAACACAGAATGCCATTGCTTTTTCTGCTTGTTATAAGCAAGCCAGGTAATTTATAAGTCGTGCTTGTGAACTTCAAATTTCTAACTTAGCAATATTAAAACATGCAGAAACTTGAGTTTGATATCAAAGTAATTAATTTTTTTTTTTAAATGACACATATAGACTTCTTTTTAAAATATTCACCAAACTAGTCTTTTTGTTTTTTGAAACTAGTTATTCATCAACGGTTTTGAATTAACCTTTAGAAACCATTTACCAAATAGCGGTTTGAAAATTAATCTTAAAACCGCAGTTGGTAAATGCAGTTTTAAATTTACCTTAAAACCGCAATTGTTGAATGTGGTTTTAAGGTTAATTTTCAAAACTGCAGTTGGTAAATACAGTTTAAAAAAATAAAAAAACTAGTTTTGTGAATATTTTGAAAAGAAGTCTATATGTGTAATTTTTTTTCAAAAATGAATTATTTTGACTTTAAACCTTGTGAACTGTGGAAATTTATATCTGTTATTCAAGTTTACTGTACTGCATTTTGCCTTAGAGAATTCCTTGGCTATTTTTTTATCACTTATAAATAGTTCATGTCATTCTTGGTTTTATTTGACGATTATAGAGGGTGGTTTGATTTATGTTCTCGTAGAAACATTGCTCTGATGGTAGCAGTTGTGAGCAGCTTCAAGGGGACACCAGTGAATCTGGTCTATTGGTTCTTCCTGTGTTGCAGCTCACTTGAATCAGGTCCACTACCGTATTTTTAATGATCCTTTCATTTTTCTCTCAACAACCCTGTGATTTTAGTCGATATCAGCAAACAGAAATAAACGTAGATAATTATGACTTTTCTTTTGTGAATATGTACTTGAAAGCGACCCCAAAACTCTTAATCCAAAGGTACTGAAACACGAGAATGGTGATTGAATTGCTGATGACCGCAATGGCAGCACACACATTAATCAGTGACGTGCTTGAATCTTCAAGACACCACAAAGTGTTTTTCTAACACCCCGGCAACCAATGGTATTCACTCTCTTCCTTCCTTGTGAGGTGCTATTGAATTGAGATAGTTGGTTTTCTGGGACTTTTGAAGTCCTACATTGTTTAATCTACACATAGAGATCCATCTTGTATATAGCTTCAAATTTTACACAATATATTTCTAAAAAATTTGAAAATACACCACAGATATATATAATATATTATCTTAAAGACTAGATCTGAGTTTATCTTTCCATATTTTCTTTTAGGTCTAGTTGAGCTGATAGGCATATGCATCCTCAAACAGGAAAGCCTCCCAAAGACATGATAGTTGAGGCCTGAGGGGTGAGTGTAAAAGGCATGGAATGCTCCTGTAAAGGCTGGGCTTTCTTGCAGGTATGGTTGGAATGTTTTTAAGTCAGAAATCTCGTGTCGGGCTTTGATTGATGATCAACCCCAACAACCAGGTCATGAATACTATATCAGCCCTTAATGCATGGCCAGGGTTGAATGCCTTGAAGGAAAATGATCTGCCATGCTTAGGAGTAATGTTCTAATTATGGTTATGACTGTAAGCAATACAAAAATTATTTCTAACTGTAAAACCAGAGCGGTGCGGTTCAAAAGTGAATTTAGATTACCTAACTCTCAATACTTTTTTGGTCTGGTCTTCAAAGTTCAGGAAACAGAATTTCAAATGAAATTAGTTTGACATAATTGTCGATAGCCCCACATTCTGACCTTTTCTTTGCGGTTTTATAATTGTGGAGGCCCGTGCCAATTAAGATATCTCAACTCCACTTCCACTGACTAGCTGGCCACAGAACCTTTCAATGGTTTTGAAGGACTCGAATCGGTGATCGGGCTGGGGTTAAACCCTAATACCTTAGATGAACTAAACAACCATAAGGGTTACATGCTTGGACCTTTTAAGGAGCTTCAAAATGCAAATTAGACAATAATTGGAAACTTGATTTTTGGTTTCTGTAATGAAAACACATGGACAAATTGAAAAATATTTATGTATTACATGCACCTAATTTCTTCAGTTCCAAAAGGATTGCTGAATTTTTATACAAATACTATGCTACTTGATGTTACATAGTTCTGCTGTTGTGTTTGGTTTCCGAAAGTATTAAGAAAGAAGCAAGAAAAATAATGTTAAGGAAAATTATTTCCAGGTATATTTTGATTGGCTTCTGATGAAAATCACAATATGAATAAAGTTATTTAAAATCAAGATATTTTAAATTATTATCTTATAATGATAAATAAAATAAGATGTATTAAAATAATATATGATCTTAATTCTCTATTTTTAGCTTTTTACATTTTTTTCCTTTGATTTCTTTTTAAGTTTTTTAATATTTTCCAATTTTATAAACCAAACATAGTCAAGGATTTGAGTCTTGCTTATGAATCCAAAGAAGTTGTGATCATTCAATGGTTTGAACTTTTAGGGTTACTCTTGAGGATTTACCTCGGTCATTAATTTTAGGGTTCTATGGGAATTAGTCGGCATTTAACGTAAAGTCTGATCTAACGTCCACGGTTAAAAAAAGAAGTCAGGAATCATCCATGAGATGCTTATTAGCCTTCAAATTAAAGGGGTACATATTTAAAAAAATAAAAACAAATTAAAGGTACATGCTTTTGCTCAGGTCCACCTAAATGGTAATCTATTTACAAAATTCAATGGCCCTGATTTTATTAAAGCATTTTTGCTTAAAGAGCAAATTACTGAGGATATTGAAAATGGCCATAATATAATATGAAAATTCATGATTAACTGTAATCCAATCTGAATTCAAGATACAACATGGAGAATAGGATGTCTTCAAGCAAAAGAAACAATTTTGTTCTTAAGAGTAATGATTTAATAGTTAATCATAGATGTTTGACAAGATAAGCCATTAATAATTTCTAGGTATAAACATGAATAACAAGCTACCAAAAATCTATACTTATTAGCATACAATGATAAAAAAATAAAAACAAAAGTTTACAGAAGATTCAATTATTTTACTAAAGTAATAGAACTCATTGTTTGTTATTTTATTTATTGTATTATTATTATTTTTACGACTAAACACTTTTATAAATTTGTATTTTTACAAAGCAATCAGGAAAAAGCACAACATTATAGGTTTAAAGACTTGAAGGCATATGTGATACCCACCTAGTTGAAGGACCAATTGGAATGATAAATAGGATGATTTGATTAAAACACAAAATTTGGAATGCCCAATTTTGGAAATTTGGCCTTTTAATCATTTTTTTGCCCATTTGACAAAAATGTTATTATTTTCTTGTAAAAATAACATTTTAAGAGATAATGTAAAATTATTAATAACAAAAAACAACTTTTATCTAAACATAATTATTTTTCAAAAAAGAAGAAGTTAAATTTACAAATTTTGACGCCTTACGTTTAACTCAATATTTCTTTATAATAATAAAAGAATTAATAGTATCCAAATATTATTATTGGGTACCAAAATCTTGGATCTATGTTTTCTAAAAGACGTTTCGGCGATGCAATGCACCATGAAAATCTCATACGATCAAATCATTCATGTAAAAGACAAATTATTTTTGAACCATAAAGTTTTGCTATATTCCAAACCCGGTTATAGTTATCTTTAATCCTAAAACTCAATTTACATTCATTCTTTGACTGCCCATATGATGAAAAACTCCAAAAAAACTGGTTCCATTACCATCACTAGTTAAGATATGTAGACTTTGAAAAATGATGTTGGGATTATTAATCCAAGATTATGTAGGGCCATCTCAATTTCTTTGAAAACGTTATCTTCATGGGAAACTTCTTTGTAAAGGAAAGGACTTTTGATAAATATATAGTTTCCAATATATAGTTTCCAATATATATATATATATTTTTTTTCAACAGACCACAGTTTTAAAAATAATTTCAATTATACGATAGTGAAAATAGTTATTATTTGCTTTCCTTATCGATTTTGAATATATTTTATTGAAACTGTATTAAAGATATGATTTCATTATTTTGCACTCAAAACTCGTATCTTGAACGTTAATAACTTTATATTTTATATTGAAATTGTTTTTAAATATAATTAATTTCTGTTATTTTATGAGTTATCTGTTTTTAGATAAAACTGTTTCAAACACGTTTTACTATTTTACATTGAAATCTCCCCATAAACTTAGAATCATTATTTTTTGTGTAATATTTTTAAATGTATTATCTTTAGTGACATTTAAGAAAATATTTTTGATAGTAAGGTAACTTTAAAAAAAGTAGCATATATAACATTTTAAAATATTACACAAAAAAAATAATATTTTCTTAAGTTTTGCATTGGATGTTTTTAAAATATGGACCTTTTCATTTGACTGTTTTTATATGACTCCAATCTTTTAGGCTCTAAAAACTTCAGCATAAAGGAAGAAAATATTGATTTAAAAGGGAATGAAAGGCAAATTCTATTATATAGTATTAAAGTAAAGTAGGTTTAAACTTAATAATTAATATATATTTTATTCAAACTCATTTTGTTTGTTTCTTACTCTTATATATAAATACTAAAAAAATTTAAATATGTAAAATTTGAAATTTTTTTATTATATTATATTTTTCTTTTATATTTCTAAGGTGAAACCAAATACGAGAAAATCTCATTTTCTTGAGTTACTTTTTTTCCTATCCTACACTTTTGGTCTAATCAAGCCTTTGTTTCAAATTCAAGAAGGTTTCTCTCTCTTATTTTTATTAAAAAAGGACTTATTGATTCTAACTCGTAAACGGATCGATGATCAAAACATTATATGAATATAAACCACAATAACAAACACTATCCAAGTTACAGAAGAGATAATAAATCAAAGATAAGTCTCTACAAATTTGAGCAAGCGTTAAGATAACGATTAAAATGATCCGACTCTGGGCTATTCAACATATTGAATTGATTATAATCTGATGATTCTTCTCTGACTATCAATCGTTTATCATCAATCATCCCCCACATAACAAGTATTTGAATAAAGAAGACAAAACATCGATCGCAATAAATCTAACGATAAACCGGGACGCCAATAACAAAGTTAAGTGACTTAAACAATACAAAAAATAAAAAAAAATATTAAACTTTACAGAATAATAAACCACCAAAAAAAAAAAAAAAAGAGGGTGTACACAAGGGTAATTTGCCAAAATTGAAAGAAATTCTGGTATGGCCCCGGGTTCTTTTCAGCTTATGATTGTTGTATGAATTCGTTTTGGTGGGTCACTGTAGTAATTTCTGAGTGGATTGGGTCCAGGTCCCAGTAAAATATGATATAAAAGAGTGGTGAAGATCGCAAAGAAATGGCGCTGACACATTAATGCTTCAGAAGTCCTACCATTATAACAAATTCTAAACTCCCTTCCAAAGGTCTCTCTCTCCTCTCTTTCATTAGGTGTGTTTTTAATGGGTTATTGGTTAACTTGTCTTCTGGTCGGGATTTCTGATTGCCAGAAAAGGTTTCGGTTTTTGTCTTAGCCTGCCTTCTTAAATGTGTAGCAATCCTCCATTTGGTTCCTGCTTGATAGAAAAACTATAGGTAAAGAAGAAGAAAAAAAGCTTGTAATATAGCCTATTCCTATCAAACCGTTAAAAAATAGGAGTTCTTCATCTCTTTTCTAACAAACAGACCCAAATGGAAAACCCTATTTAATATAAGACCGACTGGAGTAGAAAGTAGTTCTTTTAACCCTATTTAATATAAGACCGACTGGAGTAGAAAGTAGTTCTTTTAAAAAAAAATAAAAAAATCAGCCAACCTTTAGGGATTTCATGGAAATGAAAATTTCCTTGTTCAATAGAATTTTGGTATTTTTGTCCCTCACATGTTTGTAGAAATTGCTAGGTCACTTTCTTCTCAAGAAACCAGGATTCATGGGCTCAGACTGGGCCATCATCCTGTGTTCTTTTTTTTTTCCCATGATAATGATTCTGAATACTTGCTCGCATTCTCTTGTTCTCCTAAATCAACTTAATTTTGATAACTATCTGTTTTTCAAACTGACTTAATTCGAAATTAGTACTCAATGGCTCTTCAGCCCTTACTGAATCCTTACTCTTGCACATTATTTCCAAGTTTCAGTTTCTATTTAACATTCAATTCCGGTAACTTCGAAGTTCTGTTGTCTTTCATTTTTTCTATCGTTGGTGGATGGTGTTGAAGAACACATACGATCTCTTGATTGATTGGTTGGTGATGGCATTGGTCGAGGTTGCCCCTTCCTCCGCCTCCCAAAATCTGCGGCTCGCCAGGCGGCCCAGCCATTACAGCATGGAGGAATTGGGGTTTAGGTGGGATGGAAGGCATTTGGCCTACAAAGAACATGGTGGCCTGCAGACAAGTAGCTAACTATAAGATCATATTCATCCATAGATTACAGCACCAGACATGACGCTGATAATTGGAAATCACATGTCACTCCTTGGTAATTGACCAGAAACGGCAGGATGTATGCTTGTTGTTTGTTTTAAGACAATAATTGTTTGTATTAACGATTCCTATGTGTTTATGTGTGTTACTTAGGAGTGGTTTAAGAACTGGGTTTATATGGCTGCCTTGATGGTCTGGCTATGGAGGAAAGTGATCATCCAAACCTAAAAGAACGATGAAGAGTTTGGCATTGGATGTGAAGAGCTTGTTGATCAATTAGAACTTGGATCCCAACTTTGTTGTTTTGGATTTTCTATGGAGGCTAGCCGCTAGCCTTCAAATACATCCCCCACCGGTAATAACTGCCACTTAGTACACGCCTATTTCTGGATCATACTGACATTTACCTGAGAAGTAACTGGTAACTGGGAAGAGGAGAAAACACACGCATCTTAAGAAAAAAGGGAGGGATATAATATATTGGATAAAATTGACATTTGTCTAGAAGTATGGGGTGATCCTGGTTAAGATGCTCCTTGTGCATTTTCTCCTTACATGTTATTCACAAATTTTGTTATCAGTTTTATATGACATTCTTCGAAATAGCAGGAGCAACATTGATCGTCTAGTCATAAATCCACACAGGCCCCATTTCGCACCTGATCTAAAGAAGCCTATTACCAACAGACTTCAGGACCCAGGGCGCTTCATTGCCTCACTATAATTCATGGCTTACCTACTGGTGGAACACCCAGAAACTGTTTCCTGCTTCAAGTGTCGCTTCAGGAAGGGCTAACTGTCTCGCCAAGACGTGGAACTTCTATTCAAAAGATCGGGACCGAGACCAAGGCACCATGTGAGGTGAGTGACTTTCTCAGTGTTTCTTCATTACTAAAGAAAAGCAGACCAATTTTAACAGGGTTCGTTTTGTCTTGTATTTGTGTGTGTGCCGATCAAGCAACATCACTAAGAGATGAGGATATAGAGAAAGATGGAATCTCATTTTAATGTTATATTTGCTTGGTTGGCCTGTCAGTTTCTTGAGGATGCTTCTAACCTTAGAATAAGCTTTGTGTATGCATTCTGGTAAACAGTGAGCTATTAGAAGGGGAAACACTCCTCAAGAAATATGTGTAACTTAAGGTTCCGAAGTTAGCGTTTGAAAATTGTTGTTCCAAAACAAGAAAAACAAAGAAAACACATTTGGTTCCCTTTTTTTTTTGTTTCTGAAAAATACAAAGAACACAAAAAACACTACATTTAGAAAATAAGAACCAAATAGTGGCTTTAGTGCCAAAACCATTCTCAAGAACAGTTTTGAAAAATGGTATTCTAAAAATTGGTTTTATTATTCGAAATTAGTGTTTTCCATGTTTTAAGAAAAAATTGGAACTAAATGTGTTCTGAGGCTTCTCATGTTCTATTTTGTTTTTTCAGAACAGCACAGTTCTCAAAACTGTAAACAAACATGCCCTTAGTTTATGAAGATGCTCCTTGTGAAGAATTTCTCCTTTTTTTTTAGACCCCCCCCCCCCCAAATTACTGCATTTAGTTGCAAAGAGTTTGTAATGCTGTCTGAATTATTAATCAGCTGCTGATTCTGAATGCGATTGATTTAGAGTTTATCACTTGTTTAATACTTAGTTTTCTTTTTTCCTCTTATATACTTGAGGCAAGGCAGTAAGGAGTAGCCCAGTCCGTCCACCGATGTGATATGAGAGATGGTCGGATTTGGAAGCTGGGAGTTTGATCCTCTTGAGCTTGAGAACCCTTTCCCTAACAATGAAGGCTCAGTTCATCTATGGCAAGGTGATGAAGATGGCCTTGTACCTGTTACGCTGCAACGGTACATTGCCGGGAAACTTCCATGGATTCAGTACCATGAATTACAGGGTGCTGGGCACTTGTTTCTATTGCAGACGGCATGAGTGATGTTATTGTTAAGAGATATTTGTTAGGCAAAGTAGTCAGGTTTAGACATGGCTGGAAAGAGTTTCATTCTTTTCTCTTGTATCATCTCTCTCTTCTGTTTTCTGGGATTTCACTTCATTATTATTTTAAATTTTGGTGAACTGAATCAAGAGAAATGAAAAGGAAAAATGCTGTCGAAACAGAAAGCCACTATATAACTTTTGCTTTCAAGTTTTGTACTAAATTTGGAGTGCCTTTGTTGTCTATAGCTTAATTGCATGTGATATACATACAGTTATATCCTTAAGATTGGGAATTGCTATTATCCTTTCCAATATTTGGAGACAGAAATCAGGTTGTGTTTAATGTTTAAGAAAAGTAAACCCAACCCTTTTTTCAATATTGAGAAAGTTATTTTAACTTTCCAAAATCTTAATGAGTTTTTGCGTAATTCTTATCTTAGTAACAAAGGATTTGCAATGTGTCCATCGAGAGTTGAAAATTTATTCTGATTGATTCTTCCTATTATTCAAAACCATCAGGGGGATTAATTAAGGCATCAGTTGGGATATTAGAAATACCAATGGTTAAGATGTTAGGAAACGGATATTTAGGTAATGCTCTGATATATTACTGCAGAGATAAAGATGTTAGGAAACGGATATTTAGGTAATGCTCTGATATATTACTGCAGAGATAGGGTTCTAACTGCTACAAATAATGGTTTTTTAAACCTGAAAATTGAATGAGACTCTAAAGTAATTATGTTAATTATAACAAAAAAGTAGTTTACCATTGTTATCATATTTTCAGGGAAGCGAATAAAACAACAAATTGTTTAGCTAAGAAAGATATTTACAATATTGATTCAAATATTTGGTGGTCAAATTTTCCTAGAGATGTTAGAAAATTTACATTTAAAGATTATCGTGGATATTCTTTTATCGTATTTGTAGATTTCCTTATCCGTAGTCTTATTTCACAAAAAAATAAAATAAAAATTGCAATCATCTCTCCCCTTTAACTTGGGAAGTTGGTGCAGTTACTCTCCACTCGGCCTCATCTCCTTCTGGCATCCAATTCCCAGCCAGTTCTTTCCTACTATAAAATTCTCAAACGAAAGCAAATAATACTTTTAGTAACCATACAAGAGTACTTCAAATGCTAGCTTTAAATTCCAAAAGAAAAATTACTGTCTGGGGAAACAAATTCTTATTTGCCCAGTTCAGGAACATCAAAAGCACATAAAATAATTGGTTGAAACAGAGGAACTACACCTACACAATACATGACAAAAAAAAAAAAAAACATGCTTAAATCCTCAAGGACTGCCCATGGGTAAATTTTATAGGCTCATCCAGTATAAATTGGACTTGTCTTCATTAAGACATTCATACATCAATGAAAAACATCCTCCTACCTTACTTAGGGAGGCCAGTTTTTAGGGTTGAGGAGGGTTTGGGCTCTCATCAGAAAGCAAATGTTGGTGTCCTTTCCCAGGTCTTGGTGTGCAGATGAAGTGCTAATAGCACCCTCTGCTTTTGAGCTGAATTTGATCCTTCGCTTCGAAGGTGGTGGCAAAGCTTCTACATCCTTCATCTCCTTGACCCCAACGTCTTGTAATATCGTCTTATCACCAATAACATAACTGAAGAGAGCAAATAGAAGGAGGGGAAAAGGTCCAACAGGAAAATCAGCAGCAAGAGGACCATGGAGTAACCAATAACTAACTATCATCTACCTACCAGTAAAATTATAGTAAATGTCATATTTTAATCCCAATATGTGCTTACAGAATACCTGTTCAAATCAGTATCAGAATGAGGAGGGAAGTAGTAAAGCAGCCTCTGAAGCAAATTTGCAGCAACCTTTCTATCACGCGGCAATTAGATCAAGGCCGCCCCCAGATCTAAAAAGTGATGTGTTTCAACTGCTTAGATCATGCTCTTCTCAAAATTAGTCATCTTTTACCTAATAAGCAGGCTACCCCTAAGGAAACAATAAAAACAGAAATTTCTCTCATCTTATTAGGCCATATGTTTTCTTTTCCCTTTTTCATTTCCTATTAAAATAAATATGTGGATGTAAGAAAACTGAACAGCAAGGAACTCTGAAGTAGTTATAACATAATTACCAAATAACAGTGGAAGGGCTCAATCTAACCATGGTTGGTTTTGAGAATTAGTTCTACAGACAAACGGTGCTTTCGCATATTGAGAATCAGTTCCCCATATTGTTTTCGCACCCCTATATGACATAAAGGGATGCGAAAGCAATATCAGTTTAGTACCAAACGGTGAAATCAAGATCAGTCCCACTCAATAATTTTCATTGAATTTTTTATATGGGGAAGGATGGAACATCTATACATACTGATTTCTCATGCTGCTCTGTGATAAATATTTTTCTTTTGTAAAATTCAACAGATAAATTCTAAGATTAGAAAGGTTTTCTCGGGGATGAGTATTACTGTATAGCTAAGCCCCTAAACATAAGTGGACAGGATTATTTTACCCAATAGAAGCTTCAAAGCAACCAGCTTTCTTCAGAACTTCCCACCGTGTATGTTTAGAAGGTAGTTTTCTCAATCTCTTACTCCTAGAGAGGCAGTTTTCCTATTATCTCATTGAGGTTATCAGGTCATGGGGGTAAACATCATGTTAATCATTAAAATGAAACGTAGAAAGTTCTAAATAAGATAGTCAAAAACTAAAAAGAGAAAATTTAAGGAAGATGAACCTGAGGTGTTCCTTCAGAGCGATTCCATTTTTCGACGCAGCTGATTATCCTGAACCATAAAAAATATTGTCCATAAATGTAATGCTGCAGCTCAAAATGAAAAAACAAAAATAAAAAATCATATAGTGCTTAAAAGTCGAACTTTGCCTATGGATAATCATTCAGTGTAGAATATTGGGGGGCTTGTATCTAGGCAGACAACATGGAACTGATTACTGTCAGCGCAAGTCATACGGGCAAAAGATGGGAAATCTCGATTTTTTATGGCTTTCCATTTCAATCATGCTGAACAATTTCTCATGACAATTCAAAACATAAATACAAGAAAAATGTTAGCTATCAATTTTCTCAACAATTTGAAATAAGCTCTCATAGATGTAAAATTGAAAACAAGACTCCCTCAACTAAAAGTGGCTATAAAGTACAATGCATTGCTCTAACCAAAATCATTTTCTAGTATATAAATATTTAGAAGTCCAGTGCTATCTTGATACGAACTGAAAAACAGCATATTTCTTATTATTATTATTATTGGTTTATTATAATAAGAATAGGAACTGTATGTAGGGAGCTGAGATGTATGCCTGAACAGAGGTACCTTAGCCTCTATGTTGCAGAAGCAAACTTGTTCTAACGCTATCACGCATTCCTGAGGTGCTACTTGCTCTTCGTCATGATCTCACTCCAAATCCCAAAGATGATTCAAGAGTGGAATCAAAACAGAAAGTGGGTGAGGAAGAAAACATTACGCCATAATCATTTGCCACTCCCAATATATGTCTAGATGTTCACAGTTCCCCATCTGTGGCGTGAGGGAGTGTTCACTCCCTACATATGTTTCTTTTTAAATCACTTTTATATCAACGAAATGTACATTTTCTGAATTTTAATTCGTATTATAATGGCGTTTTCGTCAATATACCACTTAATCACTACTGTCAAAAAATATATATATATATATATATATATAGCACTAACACGTAATACAGATTTTCACTTAAAAGAATTCCTTTGTAATGAAGGCCATTGTTTGATAATGTTTGATTCTCGAAGGAAAATCATTGAAATTTATCAGATTACTTTCAAAGGTTGCTTTAAATTTGCAAATCATTCCTCTTCCCCCCCACCCCCTAAGATTTTGTCATGCCTCTTGTGACAAAGATGTTCCTCTTTTTCTTACTTTCACTTCAACAAAACAACCTTCAATGCATGCCAATAGAAGCAAGAAAAAGAAGGATGAGAAATCCTTCTATCATGTGCAAAATCCTTTGTACAACGTTTGACGTCTGATTAGAAGAAAAAATGTGCATACTAATCCAAAAACCAAATCTATCTATACAGGTCAAAATGGTTTATCACATAAAAGACAATCCAATGGAACCAAAGTTGGAAATCATCTGGTTCGTGTTAGCATTTCAAATTAGAAGCAATGAGTCACATAGAGTTCGCATGGAATTCTTTATTACTCAAAAACATGGTTCAACTTGTCAACAAGGAAATTTATTAACTCTCAAATCATTATACATAGTCATTTGAAGGAGGGAGTGACATACCACAGCAATAACACAATGTCTATCCTCTAGTGCTTCTCGATCTCTTGGAAGCTGTAATTTCATAATGTTGCTCGACACATCCATCTCTCCTTGAATTATCCAGGAGAAAAGAAAATTAGATTTGGATATTTAAGTAAATAATGTGCCTTTATAAACCTCAGAGCTGAAACTTACATTTCCCATAGCCCACTTGACTAAGCCTCCATATAAACCGCGACAAGTTGTTCACCCGAGCCTTGCCCTGCATGAAAGAACAAGGGACCAAAAAAAAAAAAAAAAAAAAAAAAGAAGCATGAGTTGTATGATGCACACCTCATATTTGTGAATATCCTATGTTTTTATTTCAAGAATAATCAATTCTTGACATAAATTCATTATTTCAAGTATTTATGTAGATTTCTTTTGACAACCATGGATGTCCGCTGTCCACACACACCTTGAGTAATCCCACCCGGCCTCGTTAACTGTCTAGAAACTCCAAGGGTTCCTTGAGGAGACTTAACTATGACCACGGGTTAAAACCCAAGGTCTTAGAACAACTCAGCTACCCTCGTGGTTATTTATGTGTAGAATTTTTAAAACAATGGTTATTTTTCCAAGAAAAGATGAAGGTATTTTTTCAAAGTAAAGCAAAGAATGGTTGAAAGTTACATTTTTGAAGTTGGGCTTTCAATGGCCCCTCTAATCAAATAACCAAAAAAATTGGGAATTGGTGGTAACCATTATTAACTTCCAATCTTAATTTTCATAGAAAATATTGAATCAATTAAACACAATAGTTAAATCAATATAATGTCAAAAATAATTGCAATAAACAACAGCTTAAAGAAATGCAGGAAAGTGGCAAGACATGATAAAAAATAACACTAAAAAGTCTAATTGAACAGTTCCAAATAATCCTATGTGATCAACCTCAAGCAAGTAAATGAAAATATATATAAAGAATGGACCAGCAATAGCAGAAAGCTTCCCCTGATCTTCTTGCACATTCATCATTTTGCAAGACAAAACTGCAAATGTGAAATACACTAACTTCAGTTAACAAGAGCATGCTGATTGTTTATTTCATGCTAGGTGTGTAGAATGCACATAAAAGACTAAATAGATGATAAAAACAAGTGGCTTTGAAGAAGAAAATAATAAACTAAAAGATGTGGACCAAAGTTGAGGTTATAATCCAAATCTAGGGAGAGATGATGAAAAATATGTCATCCCTTAACATTCTTTGTGAAATGGAGTTCCTTTTTCAAAATAAAGATTTTTCATAGTAGAGGTGCAAATCTTTAGGCCAATGTTTCAAATCATGTGTGATGACCCACACTCAAACATATAGATATTATCTGCTTTGAGCTCAAGGAAGCCCTCGCGAATTCAAAGCACATCTACATAGTTAAGAGGAAAGTCTGCGCCTCAATATACAAGAAATTTCTCCTTCAGCAAGTGTATAAGCTTACCACTCATCCCCTCATGTTGATACAATGTCCTCATTGAGTCTCACAAGATTGTAGGGCTAGGAAAACACCTCTTAAGTGGTCAAACAAACCTTTACTTGGGGTCAAAGTGATTAGCTGATACCATGTGGCACCACTCACATCTAAAGGGGGCTTATGGTCTAACATATGTATCCAACTACAGAATATTACTGTTCGGCAATAATTAAAAGGCCTTTACAATTTTGAAAATGCATCTTTAATTAGAGTACCCTTGCATCAAAGAGCGCACAATACTCATATAGTTGGGTGAGTCATTTCAAATGTTAATAGAGTCAATCGCTCACCCTTGATGCATAGTTTGCTTACCTTTTGAAGGGTGTTTGTCTATTTTAACCCTATAATCCTATGGAAGACTACATTAAGTTATGTTTGTTTAAAGATTTGAGGGAGTGAGGAGGGATGTTTATGATATTCTCACATTGGTTATGGGAAGTTCCCAACACTATTGTCTATGTGTATAGGTCTCTCTTAACTTCATACATATTAAAGTCATGATGTAATTCTTTGCTCGAGTTATAAACAGGTGATATTGGGCTTTAAACCTGACCTAATCCACCCAATTGTACCCCTAATTGAAGGAAAGAGAAGAGATAGGAGAAGGAAACCAAAAAATAAAACATATTTTGTAACGTTACACCATAGCAAGGATGGTTTTGTTTAATGAAAGAACTATATGAATTCTTCGTTCACTCTAGCGTGATCGCTTTTGAGGCAATCAATCCCGGCAGATCAGACTATATGCCATCTCTGACTTGGTCAGACTAAAAGATCCAACACGTTCTACCACCAACCAAAAATCTGTAATTTTCAGACAGAAAGTAAAGCTAGAAACAACTTTTAACAACCAACCAACCCTGTCAAGCATCTTGTGACTTGTTACTTCCGATTTTTAAGAACAGGGTGAACTGCTACTAACAACCATGCCAGGCATCAATATTTGGTCTTAAAAATATTGAACACAGATAATGGCACAAATTTAGGGGTTGAGCGTAATCGATGAATGCCTCATTTCTTCAACAAAAAGAATGCACCTTTCACAACAAAAATAAGAAAAGTGAATAAGAGATACAATAAGGCATGCAAGACCGGCTGCTGAGGAAGCTAATCCTGGAAGGAAGTGAAAGTGAAAGTAGTGTGGAAATTGTTGTATGAAGCAATGTGCAGATGAAGTTTCTCCCAGTCCTTTTTTGTGATTTTAATACCTTTTTTCTCATCCTCAATTTCACTAGCTCTAGAGCGGATTTCCCTCAAACAATTTTGGTATCTATCACCAGAAAGGGAAATCTCCTATACTAACCAGAAAAACATAAAAACTCTTACTCAGCGCATGAAGGTAAAATCAGTACTCTAAAAAATGAAATCGTATCACTATGTTTGGATTCTGAGAATGCAGGAAGAAACTCATTAGTATCTTATAGCTTATCATTTGTACCTCACAGAAACAAAAACCTCCCTCAGTTGAAACCTCAACAAAACATTTGAGACCAAAAAATGAAAACCTCATTAAGAGTGTTGTTCCTCCTGTTTGATCCAAATCCAATTTCTCCCAGATCAGGTAGTGTATTACCTGATATTTTAACTTAAATCTTCCAGAGATTCCACATCTAACGCGTCCAAAATTGGCACCTTAATTTAATCAAAGAAACTCCATGGCATTTTTTATCTACACGACAACCTAACAATTAAAACCCTCAATCACAAGTGATTCTTCCTTCCATTTTTCCAAACTGAAAAACAGGTAGCATGAGCACTCCAGAAAATATGTGCGCATATATATGAAAAGAACGAAAGAAACAAAGAGAGCGAAACCCAAGGAACACAAACATTCATTTTTTATTTGATCTACATCCCATTCCTCCAAAAAAGTCGAATTAGTTTGACTGAAATTTCATTTACTAAAGAGCAAAAGAAATTCCAATTCCTGGGCAACCTCATTTCCATCGGTTCTCCATTTTCTCAGTAGCTAAGCAACAAAAAGAACACAAATCAAAAAACACCCAGAAAAATACACCACACCTTCACTCTTTGATCCACATCCGAAGTTCACGTGAAAAGTCAAACAAGTCGTAATAGCTGAGCCAATTAGTTGAAAAATTTGAAATTTACCCATTGTATACCATTTATTTCTTAGTCTGAAGAACCCAGAACCAAAAAACCTCAATTTTCCCCGGACCCAAACAAGAATAAAAGATACCTTGCCATTAAGCCACATGCGATCAGACTGGAACATGGGACTGACAGAAACAGTGGTGGTAGTGCAGAGATGCTGGGGATCGAGTGTGACGCTGATGCTGTCATTGACAGGCAAGATCAGGGATTCGTCCCTCTTGCCCCAGTACTTGATCACGGCTATGTTGGTGGGGGTTTGGGCCGTAGCCATGAGTACCCATTTCTGCGACAGATCAGTGGCCATTCCAAAACTCCAAATTGCAGGAGAAGAGAGAGTAATTTGAGAGTTGAAGAAAAACGAAAATTGGAAGAGAATGGAGGAATGCTTAAATAGGAAGTGAGGGTGATAGCTGTCAACATCAATTGTTGAATGGTCCCACCCCCTTTTCAATCCAGGGATATCCTCCCACCATCAACCCCTCTTTCATTTTCCCTTTTCCTTTTTTCTGGTTTTTTTTTCAGGTGTTCTGATCATAGAAAATGCTTAATGGGTAATGGTTCTTCTGCTGCTGCTGATTTATCTAAAGAATTCAACAACATTTATGCTTAATTTTCTGAAACTGGTACGATTGATAAGGTTTTCCTCCCTCATAGAATCCAACATAAACCCTAATCATATTTTCTTGATTTATAGATGGATTAAGGAAATAAAAATTGGAGAGGTTTGGGGAAAGCTAGTAATAGGATATGCATGTGAAATGGGTGGGGATATTGGTTTGGACATAAGAGTCATTTTGGAACATAAACTCAACCCCTCTTACCAAATTCATAAATGTGTAGGTGGACCATCTTCCCCCACTTTCCCTCCAAATTCATTTCTTTTTTTTTATAAATAAAAGTTTTTAAATTTAAAAACAAAATGAAAAATAAGTTTGTTTGGTTACTGTTTTTTAAAAACTATTTTTTATCACAAAGAATACTTAAAATATGTTTAATTATCATTTTTACAAGCTCTTGAAAAACACAAATATGTCAAAACCCTTATTTTCAGAGAACACTTAAAGCTTTGTTCCTTTTTGAAAAAACCGTTTTATGCGAAAAACTGTTTTGCTTTATACCCTAAATAAGCTTATATTCACGTATTTTATAACAAAAAAATGAGTAAACAAGATGCTCCAGCATTCCTCGTCTGGCCGACGAATGACCGATACAGGACCGTGCTTCGAACTCAATTCAATTAAAAACCTTAAACTCAACTTACCGAACTCGACAGTTCCTTTCAAATATTCGCAACTCAACTCGAAAAATATCACTAATCCACCAATCTGATACGACAGTGCTCGAATCAATTAAAAATTAATAAATAATTATACTCGAACTCGACTTTATTAATAAAACAGTAAAACTCGACTAAGCTTACAAACACCACACAGATACGATACTGAACTGGGGACTGATAGCACTGCCTACTGAAGTTTTCGGTTCCTCAACCTCAAACTAACTCGAACTCCATTTTTGGGCAGATTCTTAATAATGTAGCCTAAAGACCCTCGACTGATTATCCCCGCTTCTTATTTGCTTTTCAAAACAAAAACCAGTTTTAAAAACTATAATCAAAATTATCTATGTTTTCAACAAAGTTGGAACATCGATCAAGCAGCCTGTAGTTTAGATGGAAGCTAGAGTTTTGTCACGTCATGAAAATTCAAATCATATATTATATTTCTGATACAGTACCAAGAATGTGTTCCTCAACATCAATCAAGCAACCTGTAGTTCAGTGTGGTCCCCTACTTTAGGTAGAGAATGAGGAACCCAATCAAATTAAAATGCATTCTCAAATTAATTATTGGTCAACATTTTTGGGCCATCCTCCCTATTAAATGATGGAAGATAATGAATACAGTCAAGAAACATGTACATTAATTGGGTCCACCAATGTGTTCCTCATGTGACATGATGTTTGTATAAGTTGCCTTGTTAAAATTAAACACTTCTTTTTTTTTTTCCATTTTTGTTATCTATTTTAAGTGACTAGTGACCCAACACATGTTTGTTATCCATTTTTCCATTTTTCCATTTTTGTTATCTATTTCCAACTCACTGTAACAACACATGACATCTGTTGATTTATTTTCATTTGTTTTGTCACATATTATGGCAAGGTTTTTTTTTACTTAATTAAAATAAAATTTTTTTTCATTTTGAATTAAATAATATTTTTTAATAATATTAAGCTTTTAAATTATTTGTTTTTTAACATTTAGATAAATAATATTACTGGGCTTTCCTTTACATAATGATTACAAGCTTATTTATGTTTTTTTAAATTTTCAAGACATCATAAAGCTTAATATATATATATATAGACAAGCCCTTTCTTTTAAGTCAATAATTATTTAGTGTAATCCCCCTCCAAGGCCACTTCCATCTCCTCCAAATAATGTTATGTTGAAATTTGGGAATGCAAGAAATCATTTTCTAAGGTAGATTCAAGAGACTAGACATGCAACCAAACACATTCCCTTCCATTATGATGATAAAGACTTCAAATTTGAATGCAGCCAATATGTCATCAAGTTTTCAGTCGAGTAACAACAGCCTTTGGCTCCTTCCTTTGCTTTAACTCCTTCCACTTCCCAATCAACTATTTTCTCAACATCCTCTGCTTTTCAATTTTATTCTCCCAAAGTGGGAATGTGCGTGGGAATCTTGAAGAGTAAGGAAGGCAAGGGCTGCAGAATCAAAACATGTGACTGTTGTGTTGAAACACACTGGGCTTAGAGCTTCTCATTCCATGCCCCTTTTTACAGTTGAGACATGAGTTTTGTACCAAAAATAATATGAGGGCCTTAAAAGAAAATATAGCCATCTTAGCTTATGTTTTTTGGTAAGGCACTTAAAAATCTAATGCTTAAACCATAACTGTAACAACCAGCCATTCTTAACTTAAAAAAATTTTTAAAATCATATCTGGTGACTACTGTTTTGATGAAGATACACTAGTTTGAACATTTTTTTCAAAAACATATTAGATTAGTTTTTTTTTTTTTTAAATATATTATTTCAGGACAAAACTCTAAAGACATCATATACTAAAAGACAAACAGAATGAAGCTATCCTCTTTCATAACCAGTTAAGAAATATGCAGAGAACTCAAGCCATTTTCCTGTAATAAAATTACATCGTCATTATATAAATAAGTTCCATTCCACTTGGTGGAGCCACGCTTATCAATTTGGCATCCCAAGTCATTCATTTGAGCCACACTGTTTAGTTGTGATTTCAGAACTACAAATAAATAACTGAAAGCATCAAAAACCCCCTTTTAAGTCCTTTTGCTTCGTTACAAATACAAATCATTTCCTCTATGTGTGGTCATTAGAAATATCACTCTTCATTCAGAATCAGAATCAGAATCTGGATCAGCATCCACATTAATGCCAGGAAAATCCTCCATGTATGATTCATTGCCCACTCAGACACAAGTCTTGTTTCTTTCAGAATCAGGAATCTTAAATCTGATCAGCATCCACATTAATGTCAGGAAAACCTCCATGGACGATTCATTGTCCAATTCACACACAAGTCCTTTGCTTCTTCAGAATTTGATACTGCAGATGGAGCGGATTCCTCCCTTCATTGCAAAACTATCACCTTCTAGCCACTAAGGCATTTTCAGTTGGTATTTCACTGTCCCAGGATCTAATGCACCAGAGTCTGGAAGCAAATCTACCAGCTTCTATTTTAGTGATTGTCTGGTGTAATGAACACAGCAGGTGAAGCGGTGGCGTTCTTTTCCTGAGGAACGTGATTCAAAATTGGTGAGGCGTTCAACCATACTCATCACCTGTTCCTCCCTCCCTCATGTCAGAAGCTGCTGCTGCACCATCCTCAGAAGGAAGCTTTTCTGTCCAGTCGTCTCTAAAGGCTTCTGAAGTTTCTGCAACATTATTCATATCCTTGCTTGGATCAGTCACTGGAACATCAACTTCACTGCCGCCCTCCCAGCCACTGTCAATAGATCATAATCTTGATTGGAAACACCAATTGCCAATCCCAATGGATCCTTGAAATGGGTTGTTGTTGAGTTCTGACCACCAGAGTACATATTTTCCAGGAAAGAGTTTGTGGATTAGCTCCATTATCAAAGGACTTACCGCGAACTGTGGGGAAATCCTCCAGTGGAAGAGCCCTAGGGATGAATGGAGCACTTCCAACGCTAAAAGAGCATGGCAAGGGGCTGGTGAATCCAGCAAGCCTGCCCCGGTTTCTTGCTTACCCAGAACCATTCAAGGAGATATTACAGTAAGTCGACAGACAGCAATCTCCAGTAATCTATGCATTTTCTTTAGGCTCCATTTGAAACCCGGAAAGTACTAGGGAAAGAAAAAATATATTAAGGGAAAATGATTTTCATGTTTGGTTTTACCGCGGAAAATATAAAAGAATCTCACTATTGATTAGCTTATGCAAAGGGGTAGGACTGTGATTAGCCTGTGTTATCATTATTATGAAAAAAAGAAAACTTACTTCAAATTGTCGAGGATTACCTCTACGAAAAAGCTCAAGACCCTGGGCTAAATATGGGGGTCGAACACGAGAAGGGGAAAGAAGAGAAGCCAAAAGAGCTCGCAAGGCTGCAAGCTGGAAATCTGCTGAAGTTGAGGTTACTTCACTGGGCAGGGAAATGACCCTTTCATCATCGGCCCATCCCCATTTACAAGCATTCGTTGCTATAGTTATCAGAAGACGATCAACCTTTAATCGCCAATGTTCAGACCTCAAAGCACCACCCTGTGAAAAAGTTTATACTAATTTAATGTTAATTGTTCATTCCAGAAAATCACTACTGAGTGAAATAGTTGCAGAAAATGTTCAAATGTTTGGCATATTTGGATCAACAACGCAATTAAAATCTTCCAAAAACACATCATTCGGTTAATTAGGAAATGAGAAGACACAGTACAACATGGACTGCAAGATGAAGCATGGAAAAAATTGTTTATAGACGTGAGTCATGACAAATTAAAAAGAAATAATCAACATAATGCTGAAAAAAATGGCAGTATACTTCCAGCATTTGTTTCAATTGAAAATAAATCAGGAAAAAATGTGGCCACGCTGTTGATGCTGCATGGTATTGTATGTATTGAAAGAGCAAGCAAAATCATTAAGGCATGGTATTTTATGTATTGAAAGAGTAAGCTATATCGTTAACATTCTGCAGCCAAATTCCATTGGTTCATTAACATCAACTTCACTGAGTCAGATAATTGAAGAAGCATTATAATTCCTTGTCAGTCAACCCAAGGCAACAAATTCTTATTCCCACAATCTGAGATTCACCTGTTCTTCTGTTCTAAGTCTGCGTTTGACACCCCAGCATAAGTTAAAAACAAAACAATTTCAGGATCATATGTTGGGCTGCCAACTTGACACAGCCCTCAAAGGAACAAGAGAAGAGATGTGAACTTATACAGGAATACTCTTTACAGATCATTGAAGCTGAGGGAAACCATGTTCTCATCAAAAACTAAGTGCACCATGAAACAACATTATTCACAAGAATATGAGAGACATACCACAGTAAGGAGAGAGCTTCAATGCCAGAAAAGCCTATCTTCATGAAATAGAAGTTACAAAAATCCTCGGCACTTTCTTTCGAAATTGACTTTATCAAGCTGCTCCTCGAAAGATCCAGCAACAGTAGCAGCATGCTTCTTTCCTTATGTCTTGTCTGCAGCAATGTTCTGCAGAGGCCTTTGAATTTGCTCTGTGAATAGATCAATAGTCCCCGATCAATGGGTTCTAAATCAGTAGATGAGTTGTTGATAACTTCATCGGCTAGATGCACCGCGTCTCTGCTCAAGGTAAAATAACGATAAGTATAACAGAAAACTAGATATGCATCAGAAGACAGCAATTACATACAAAGACTCACATGAAAAAATTTTGTGCTCAAACATAAGCTTGGTTATTTTGGAATATTGATGGACAAAAGCTCAAAAAACATGTTAAGAGGCAACAAAAATCCCCTCGAGTGATACACTAAGGACAGAACAGGTTCCATAATGATGATTTGTGCTTGTGTGCGTCATGCACACATTATGAATGTATGTATTTGTCTGCATATGCACACAAGTAGGCATATATAACTTATAACTTTCACTCAGACCCTTGTACTTCCTTGGCAGAAAAAAAAACAACTATGATCTACAGTTTGACATTAAACATTTAGGAGCCATTCACTTAATGAAAAATGATAAATACTCAAATATTTCTTAATCACCACATACCAATACCCATGGACATCAGCAAAATCTTTATGACTGAATAGACCTTCACCCTTAGTTCTGGCAAAGCACAAGTCCTGAAATATGCTGTCAAGAGCCGCACAATTTCTGCAGCATATGGTAGTAGTTGACTGCAAACAACGAATTCATGTACAGAATTTAAGCATGCATGTTCTGCAAACAGATGGAAAAGAGGAAGGAAGAAGAAAGCAAACACTAAAAATAAATACACACGGTGAGAAACAAGAAAATATGTTCAACCAAACAATGGATCGGGCAAGAGATAGGATAAATTATCCTATTCCATCCCCAACCAAAGATGGGATATGATATAAATTATATAATATCTTCTAACCCATCTTATATTATATCCAACCAACCAAAGCCTTGAATTTTTTTTTCTTATTCTGCTGTATGATTGATCCAACAAGGAGTTCTAATGGGGAATTGTGTACTGAGGGTTGAAGAGTACTCATCGTTTGTCAGCATTTGTTAACATCTTTTAGGATTTTTAACCAGAGACAGTGGAAGAGTTTGTTGACCTACCTTAAATAAACATAATATGCAGGGCCAGAAGGTACATGATTGATGGAAAGCCAATTGGGATGGAAAGTTCACTTTTTTCCCTTCCTTTTAATAGGAAACAAGAAACTGTATTCATTAAGGAGAATAAACACAAGGAAGGCTAGGTAAAAGGATAAGATAGGCTAATATTGATTGTCTGAGACTCTAAATTCTTCCTTACTCAGCCCCCTTTTATTCCCCATCCAGCTAAATGGAAAGCACAAAAGAAGGAAATCCCTGTTTATGATCAACAAAATCCCATACTTGAACTCCCATTGTTTCACTATTGAAAGGGAAACATGTAATAGGGATTGAAAAGAAAATCCATAACTTAATAAAACGTCATGTATTTTAGAGGCATTTGGTTTAACCAGATGTGTGCTTTACATAGCTACACAACCTACCTGCAATTACTCAAATGAACAGTAGTTTCTTAAGCATATTAAGCACAGGCATTACCCAATAGAAAAATAAAAGAAAATATCATGCTTCACCTGCGCACTCTCTTTATGATTGCAGTGAGAAGGTCCAAACCATATGAATGCAAAGTTGGAAGATGTGAACAGATAAACTCTTGTTGAATGGCAGTCACAAAGGGCAATAAGGCATGTGGATATGAGCTTTTGTCCACCACTCTCAGTAACCTACCCACAAGGGATAACAGTGGACGGATAGGAACAGTTACCTGTCAATCAAAACATATGCTCTTGATCAACATTAATTCAGTTATATAATATTTAAAGAAAGACACCTAATGATATATTCAGAAGTACTTTGAGTGAAATACTGTTCCTCTATTTATGAAAATTTTCCTCAATGGTACCATGAGAATCAAATCATATACCTGAACAGGATATGAAGTTGTAAGCATTTTACAGCAGCAAAGCATCATACTAGTGACACTGGAAATCATTAATTGCTCAGACTTCCTTGCTGGCTTGTCCAAGACTTCTCCAGCCATTTTCTGACCACCCAAGGGAGGTGGGGGATCTTTTCCTGGTGGTACCAATAATCTAATAGCTTCTTTACATTTAGTTTCTGTCACAGGCCAAAATTGTGTTGCTTCTAAGAGATCAGCAAACATTGTTTCACAGAAGAAGTTTTATCGTTTACCTTCTTCTAGACCTTGGAAGGCCTCATTAAGGTTAACATTTATTGATAATAAAACCTTCTGCATCATTAAAAACCAGCAATCATCATTGCCTCTTGATTTTGGAAGCAATGCAAGGCAAGCAGCAAGTTTCTGAAAACAAACACCACATGGAAGAAAGGATACAGTTCAAACAAGTTCACATTGTGTCTTAGTGTGTTTGTTTGGTCAAATGCCAGCAAGCAAACAAAAATACACGCACCTCCAACATATTAACACTGCATTTCCCAGACATAATTTTTGAAACGATAGCGGCTTCAACCTGCCATAATATTCCATATTCAATTTCACTTGGTATGCATTAGCAATTCAACAATAGCATTTTGAACATCCTACAATGAGTGCCAACAAACAGGAAAAATGCAAAATTATTTGGCTCCTTTACAAAAGATTTTACAGCAACATCCAACTACCTGAGGTTTCCTTAGTGACATCAAATTAGCATAACAGAGGCATACAAACAGAGGCCACATGGCAGATAGAACTTGCCTATACAGAGCTTAATTTTGGGCCACTGAGATGAAAACCTGCTCACAACTAGTCAGCTTCTACTTGACTTTATCTCACAGTAAAAAAAAATGCAGCAGTAGAGTAGTACAATAGAACATCACCGAGGATAAAATATCAATATCTTTTTTTCAAGGTGAAGAAAGGCATGTGCGGTTTAGTAAAAGAACGAGATGCAACAAAGTACACAAGATGTATACAAGGAAAGCACTAAAAGCAAGGCCTCAAAAGAAAGAACACAAAAAACACCTTGACATTCAACCAGAGCCCATCCGCTCTACAAAATAAATAGAGGCATTAAGCCTTCACTACATGCTAATCCAAAAAGAGAGAATACAAAAGAATGAGAGTTCTAATAATTGATCATTTTGTTCCTATCATCTTCAAAAGCCCTAAGATTACTTTCCCACCAAATTTTAAAAACTTTAAAAAGCAGCAACATTTCATACCATTTTTCCTTTTCTTCCTTATTAGGAGTCATACCAACTATAGAATGAAACTTTTACCAAAGAAGGAATCACCCAGTTTACCCTAAATAAGGCAAATAATAAGTGCCACAGAAATCTTTCTTTAGAGCAATGAAGAAGTAAGTTTTCAATAGATGCCCCCTCCTGGTTGCACAAATAATATTTATTCACCAATGATTGTCCTCTCTTCTGCAAATTACCTAAAATTAGAACTCTTTCCCAACTAGCTTCCTACACAAAAGAGCTCACTTTGGATGAGACCCATGGATTTCAAATAATGTTCAGTGGAAAAGGATCACCCTCACCAATGCTAAAGCCATCACAGATTATATTTTTCTTTCTTTAAATCATTCAAAGTATTCTTTTGAAGTTAAGACTTTATGTAATAACTTTTTTTTACAAGAAAATGATAATGTATTAAAAGCACAAGTGAAAACAACCCTCTTTACATGTAATACTTTATTTTAAATCATTCTTCATATTTGTATACCTATTTGTTAAAATAACTCTTAGAAAACAAGTCAAAATAAATTAAAATAACTAAAATTGCACCTTGAAAACACTAGTTTTGTTTCCACATTCACTAGCTTTTATAGTTTTTAGAAGCAAGTGATTGTTGGGAAGTATGCAGAGGAAAAGAGAGTGTGGACGGGTTGTTTAGACGATTACAAGGACATGAGACCAGAGTGGGAGTAGAGGATGTTACGGTTTGGTGTTTGGCCACCTTTTTAGTTAAATCGTTCCATTCCTCTATAACAAGTCATCATCCGAAAGAAATCCCCAGAAAGAATTCCCCACAAGACTGGTTTGAAACTCTTGGGTGCTAATGAAAGTTAACTCCTTTGCTTGGGTAGCAGTTTGAAAAAAATTTCTCAGTTTGGATTGGCTGAAAAGGAGGGGTTGGAAACTACCTAAAAAACTGTTATTTGAGCAAGGTTGAGGAGGAGTCGGTAAACCACACTCTTATTCATCGTCCTAAGGTGAGCATAGGATAACGCATTATTCTGGCCATTTTTTATGTTCAGTGGGTAATGCTGTTTCATTTAAGGATGCCTCATTAGTTGACCGGTTCCTTTTTTTTTTTTTTTTTTTGGTAGGCAATTATTTTCCATCTTTTGTCCCCATTGGAAACTAAAACTGGAACCTCCCATAGCCCCACCCCAACCCTTTACCACTTGAGTCACACCTTAAGGGCTAGTTAGAAGGTTCTTTTGTTAGAAGAAGAGGAAAAAGGCTTAGAATGTGCAGCGCTTTTGTGCCTTTAGTCCTTAATGTACGAGAAAAATCGAAGAGCCTTTGAACATTCTAAGCTAACAAATCACACAATTTTATGATCCATCAAGTACATATTCTTGGAGTTAGAATACATATTACTTGTAAGAGGAAATTTCCTATCAAGGAAATATACAGGCAAATGTAAATACAATAACTTGGATTTAAAGAAATAACATAATTGAAGTCTAACAAGAGAAAGAGGAGTTACTGTGTCATAATGATGTTGGACGGAGGACGGATAGAAAGTTATTATAGTGCATAACAAATGAACTGCTCCTTCCTGCATAATTAATCACAACAATTAACAGATGAACTTACAAGACATGAAAGAGGATCACAAAAGACATCCTGAATGAATAGATGGTGTAGCTTTAAAACAAACAAACACAGCACACATAAAAATATCATCACCCTAACAATAATAGAGACAAATTCATATAAAACACATATAAAGAAGATAATATATTGTTAAAATTGGGCATGTATGTGAGAGCAATCAAGGTACACACCAACTGGAGAAAGGCTCAAACAAGAAGATCTATTAAAGTGAGGGCTATTAAAAATATACATACAAAGTTGTGTTAGTGAAATATATAAAAGCTAGGCATGTATAGAGTAATTAAGGTAACAAGACCTATAATTCACCTGGAGAAAAGGCTCTAAATAAGATCATATAAAAACATGGTTATGAACACCTCAACAAGAGCCCAGTCAATCAGAGGAAACCAACATCAGAGGGATACCATTCTGGAACGACTTGGTCCCTGACCAAAGAAGCAAACAAAGGAACTTTTTAGTCTTTGGATCGAAAGCACATCATCCTCAAAGATAATTTTATTCCTAGCCTTCCACATCATTCAAAAAATGCATGAGAAAAAGAAAATGAGACTTGTAGCATTTCCTCCAGTACTCATCTTCCCCAATACACCTCAACAGCTGATCCACGCCACTCAAACTGTCCAGTGTCCACATAGTCCAAAAAGTAGCATCTCCCTTCTGCCATAGCCTCAAACATAAAAATAAAATGATCTCACCATAATTTCCTTCATCTTGGTTTTGAGTTAGACACTTCAAACTATCAAAATTTCTTCCACCTTGCTACTTCCAAATGCAGCACTGTTAATCATAACTTTTTCCCCATGAAGAATTTTCTATTCCATTAAGCCATCACCTCTTGCGTTTTTTATTATGGTGAGATCAATTGGAGCCATTGAACTAACAAAAATCGGAGCCAATATGTAAATTGGAGCCATTGGACTAACAAACATTAGTATATATTGGAATCCAGGCACAACTCAGCACGAACATGAATCGGGACAGTGTTTAATGGTAAAATACTCTTTGAACTGATAATTACGGAGTTTTTATATATCTTACATGAATATGAACCAACATGCAAATCATGGTAATGCCATCAAGCAGTTCACATTTACTGTGTCTTTTTTAGATGGTTTGGGGGGATTTGGGAGAGCAGAGACAGAGGGTGTGAGAGGTGATCTTCAGATATTTGGAGCATGTACAGCTTGCTGGTTGAAACAAGAAAGAAGTAGCTAAAAAATATTCTACTTTTCCTTAGACATTTTATACTACTAACCCATACAACCTCTGAGCTATCTTCATTTAACAGCTTCAAAATAGGTTGAATAAGTTTCCCAGCAATGGAAGTCTTATCTTTCTTTATGAACATACAAGTATTACATGCAATATCACAACATGTAAACCATGAAAGCAATCAAGAAAGTTCAGATCACATTTTCCATGTGTTTTTTTAGATGGAAACATTTGCGGGATGGGGGGAGTAGAGACAGAGAGGTTATATTCAGAGATTTGAAGCATCTATAGCTTGCTAGTTAAAGCAAGAAAGAAGTAACCAAAAAAATAATTCTACTTTTCCTTGGGCATTTTATACTACTAACCCATACAGCCTCTGAGCTATCCTCGTTTAACAGCTTCAAAACAGGTTGAACAAGTTTCCCAGCACAGGAAGTCCCATCTTTCTTTGCATTTGGAAAGGAACTCAACCTAAATCAGGAAAGCAAATAGCTTCAAAAGTTATGCCTCAAGCAACCTCACTTACAAGCATAAGCTTCACAAGTACAGCTAAATATAAAAGATAACTAATGACAATCATAAAAAGGATGTATAGGCTGCTCATAATGCTTGTGTTTTACAATGAATTATTTATTAGTATGACAAGTTTATCTTTTGCTTTCACCTTTTTGCCCATATACAAGCAAAATATCCATATCAAGCAGATAGATTAAATAAATTCGCCACACATGTTGATTAAACTTTTAATCAAAATAGGGCTTCACGTTATTCAAATCCACACATAGTTTCTATTCGTTCTTTTAGAAATATAAAAATTATCATTTTGAGAAAGAGAACAATGTGTTTGTGATGTTGCTTTGTAACATATTTACACATTTGTTACAATGGGAAAATAAATAAAAGAAGATCCAACCTTGTTAATAAATCTGATATTGAGGTACAAGAAGCCACCTTCACAAGATGAGACTCTGCTGCTGGCTGCTTAAAACACAAGAAGACAAATGCCATGTCATGATTTAGAATGACATGAGCTTTGTGTGTGTGTGTGTGCACGTGTTTGGTTGTGTACGGATAAGAGAAGTTCAAAAGATATTCACAAACAAGACATGATGCATAGATACTATAGATACAGCTTTACCTTTATACAAATTCTCTAAGAGACTTAAAGAGGAAGTTAAAGGGAATGATACTCAACAATAGTTGAGTAATTTAGCCTATCAAAAAAAAAAATAAAAATAGTTGAGTAATTTAACATTTTCTTGTTCTAATTGAAGTCTTTTATCTATCAGGATTTATTTTAGAAGTTTAATGTCAGTTAAATCGTGCTAGTATCTAATTTAAATAGGAAAAAGAATATATTCCTACTAGGAAATAGTCTTAGGCTTTTTAGGAAAAGAAATTCCATAGATTCATCTATTTTTAATGAATAGAAATTCTTAAGAAGTTAGTAGCCATTCGCCTTTTAAAGGCATGAAGTCCTTCCCTAGGCACGATAGCTTAAGAACTTTAATGTGATTGCCATCTAGACTGCTGGAATCTAAAGATCTTGCATCAATTAGAATTAGAGCTTCTTGACAACATAATGAAAATTTGAAGCGACCAAAACACTCATCGACAAAGCTCTTGAGGTGAAGGCAAATAGATATTCCAATTTCTTCTCTCATCTATGGGACCTTTGAGCCTTGGATGCTAGTCCTTAATGATGTTGATTCAGGATGGCCTCTCTTGGTGCTTTCAAGAAATGCAGCAAAAGTCCCTTTAAGTAAGGAGCTGGTGATTATGGATGAGGAGACAAATCCACCTTGTGATTTGGGCTTCAAGAGTGCTGTCAAGAGGGAGGAAGTTGTTCATTAACCCAACAGCTTTGTCAAATTCAGTAGCAGTTTGGGGATGCCTGTTGCGGGTTTGAGAAGGAAATCAGTTCTCTCCTTAAGAAGGTGGAATCAAGAAAAGGGAGGGGGATCAAGAGGTTGAGAGGAAAGAAGAAATCTTTGCCTTCGTCCTATAGAGAAGGAAACCTGAAAGCTTGAGAGTTCAGTCAGCTATGATTGCTCTACATCCACTGTCAGGGGAAAGGGGAGGACTATCAGAATTTAATGGGAAGGTTTGGCTTGGGCTCAAGAAGCTTTAATGTCTAGTTGAGGTTTCTTTTTTTGGGTTGCAGTAGCAGTTTTAGTTTTCTTTCGCATCCTAGTTCTTTTGGTGGTTGTTTGTTGTAAGGGTGGTGGTTTTTTATCTTTCTTTCTCTGCTTGTTCATTATGGATTTGTTACATGCCTTTGACAAGTGCTTGTAATATATCATGTCTACTTACTCATTAAGAGTCATAGGTAAAAAATTTAACAAAACAAACCATGTTTCATAAGTAGCAAAACAAACCATGTATGAATAGTAAAAAATGAAAACGATGAAAAATATTTCTCACCAAGTACAAAACCTAACAAAGTAACAATATACCACACAACTAAAAACAAATGAGAACATTTGTGACCCAAAAGAAAAACTCTACATGTTTCTTCTTTTTTTATATAGAGAAACCAGCAGAAAATATATTAAAGATTTTAGGTTTTAGTTTAATAAATCTTGTATTTTTTTAAATCATATAAATTCATATTTTTAAACATTATTTTTATTTACTGGTCTGTATTTTAAAATGAGTTGTATAAAATCTTGTATTTTTAAATTATTATTTTTTATTGGGTAAATCTGTATTTTTAAAAAATTATATAAAATCTGTATTTTAAACATTATCTTTATGTAGTTTTTATTTTTAAATATTATCTTTTATATAGTTTTATTTTTTTAAATATTATTATCTTTATATAGTTTTACCTATTAGAAGGGTTGCATTTTATTTTCTATTTTATGACTTAGTATTGGATTTTTGTTAAAGTTTGGAACTATTAGTGTGGTTGAATCTAGTTTTTATCATATGACTAAGTTATAGTTCCTTTTGTGAAAGTATAGAATTAGTTTTGTTTCTTTTCATGATTCTAATGTATTGCTATCATGTTACAATTTATGCTATTTTATTTTATTTTTAATATATTATAAAATATTTACTAATTATATAATGTGAGTCATGCTGCTTATGCCTTAATGCATCAGTCAAACATGAAAAATCGTTCCCGTGTTACGCCTTCGCTTTAAACATTGATATGACTTAGCTAAGCCACATCAAACATTAAATCAATACTAAAACTTTGGACCTAAAGCCTTTTGCTTGCAACCCAAAAGGGCTCAAAGTTCCACCTCAATAGTTAAACTCTTTCTCACATGTTCAGAGAACAATATTACATATGCAAACTTGTAAATCAATAAAGATAGACAGAAAGCCACTGAAAGATAACCTCAATTCATTTATCACCAAATAATATAAATATCATACTATCTAGGAAACCTAATTTCCATACCTGAATATGTGACAGGAGCTTATGGAACCAAACTGTGTATGATGCTAGAAAACGATCAGTACAACATTCTTGACAGGTCAACCCAAGCAAACAAGTTCCAGCCCAACATTTATCTGGCTAGAACAACATCATATCATCTAATAAATAATAATGAATGAATCATTGAAGAAATTTCTTTAGTTAAAGAAAAAACAAAAACCAAAAAAAACCTCTTCTTTCAAGTTAACTTGATCATACCCAGGAAAGATAGCAAATAATTCCTACCCAGACACTCTCAAGTAAAATTTTATCCTACATCACATGTTAATATTCAGACTGGGGGGTATTGAGTTTGCAAGAGCTATCCTAATAAACTCGTTGGAATTAACTAGCCAGTGAATTGAACACAATCAACTACAGTTTGCCCACTCTTCTTGAACATCAATTCATTTTAAGAGGTGTGAACTAGGACTTGTGGATTCAATTCATCCATCAACCAAATCCCGTTGTAGGGACTTTATCACCATAACTCTGATAAACATAAGTGAAGTTTCATCCACTCATCCCGAAATGGGATATTTGCATTGCATTTGAACACACGATACCAAAAGGCCATTAAAGTATCCTCTTAGGAAAAAAACAAAAAAAAAAGGCCACCAAATAAATTAGATACTAACCCTAGTTGTATAGTTACAGTCTAAGAGTCTTGTAAATATTGCATATAGCTGCATAGAAATGGATTTGATTTGGAGTTCTGATGCTACAAGATTCAGAAATCTGTCTTCTACAGTGTAATTGTTTTTATGCATCTTTCACTAAATTCAAAGAAACCTAGATAGAAATTGCTCCAATGAACCCAACTATGATTTGGGCTTTCTCCTAAGACCCATTAGTTTAGTGGGTAGTCTTTATAAAATTTTATCGAAAGTGTTGGCCAATAGAATTGCAAGGGTTATGAGTTTGGTTACTTCCCCAGCCCCGTAATCGCTTAGAAGGGAGGCAGAGCCTGACTGTGCTAATAGCGAATGAGGCTGTGGACTCTACTCTTAGAGGGAAAGAGAAAGGGATCCTCTGTAAGTTAGACATTGAAAAGGCTTATGATCACATCAGGTGGGACTTTTTGTTGAAGATGCTTGAGAGAATGGGGTTTGGTCCAAATATGGCTGATTATTGACTCACAAGACTCACAACATTCTCGGGCCCCGATTAATGGTTCTCCTTCCGGTTCTTTCTTAGTTCTGCAGGCCCGAGATTATAGATCCCCTCTAGCCCTAATTATTTGTTATCGGGATGGAAGCCTTAAGTTGTTCGGCAAAGAGAGCTTGGAAGGCAATTTTATTTCAGGTGCAGCTCGGGGGAAGATGGTGGGGGAGATTGTCATATCTCATCTATTATATGCCGATGATACTAATATTTTCTCGTGGATGCCAAGGAATACCATGTATTTGAGATAGACCTTAATGGTTTGAAGCCTTCTCGTGGTTGCGTACCAATTGCTCAAGAGCGAGATTATCCCTTCCGGGGTAGGTGGACAATGGGAGGCGTTTAGCGGTCGAGCTTGGCTCGCGTGGGTTCCTCCCACTAAGTACTTCGGCTCCCCCGCGCTCCTCACGTGGCTTGGGAGCATGGGACTCTATCGTAAGCAAAGATTTGTAAATAGATTGTCCTCCCGAAAAGACAATATATCTTAAAGGGCTGACTACCCTCACCGGGCACTTGCCTAGCCTACCCATTTACTTCCTTTCTCTGCTTAGAACAATACCAAAGATTGTTTCCGGTCTAGACCGAAAAGATTCAAAGAGACTTTCTATGGGTACGGTAATTTAGAGCTGAAACCCCACCGGTCAACCTGAATAATGCTTTGCCGAGAAAAAAATGAGGTGGTTGGAAGTAGAGGCCTCTATGATGAACTGCCACACTCTGTAAGTGGTGCTGGCTGCTTGCTACGAGAGGGACTCTCTTTTAAGAATGGTGATCAAGAATTAAAGTTCATGGAGGAAGTCATCGGAACACTGTGTGGGCTATCGAGGAGGATACACCGCTTATGGAAAGACATTAGGAAAAGAATGGTTCACCTTCTTCAAAACACCATTTCCTGTGAATATAGAGACTCGCTTTCGAAGGACCTGGTGTGCAATGAGACTGTTAATGAATTTCCCACTTTGTTTAACTTGGCAGTTCACAAAGATGCTAGGGTGGTAGATGTTTGGGATTCCTCAAGGGAGATGTGGTTATCCCCGCCTTAGACCTTTAATGATCGGGAGATGGAAGAGGTAGAAAGGTTCCTTCACTTCCCCGTCAACAAAAGTTGGGGCGCCCTTTCAAGAGATCGACAGCCGTGGCTGAGCTCAAGACTAATGGTTTTTCGCTAGTCTTATGTATCTAAGTCGAGGTATCTTCCCACCGACTTCCTCGCATCCATTTGGAACCCAATTGTTCCCCCCAAATGGGGTTTTCGCCTGAAGCCTCCCGGCAAGTGCCACGCACGCCTAAAGAGGAAGGGGATCCCCATAAAACAAAAGTTTATGTGAAGAGAATTAGGAAACAATAGACCATTTGCTTATACATTGTTCGAGAGCCAAGATGTTATGGGATCTGCTTTTGGCCATTACTGGATGAATAAGGTCTCCGCACTGGCTTTGTCAACTACTCCTAGTCAGCATAACACGAAAAAAAAACTGAAGAGAGTTTATTTCCGCTTACCCCTTTGCATTTTCTAGACGCTGTGGGATGGAAAGGAATAGGGTGGTTCGAGAATGAGGTCCCCTCTCCCACACAGTGGACGTAAATCTTTTGTTCATGTCACACAGCCAGATGTTGATAACTTAAATTACATGGTATTAATTTACTGGGTATAAAGTGAAGAGGAAGGTGGTTTTTTCTTGTTACTCAGTTTTCTTTGAGCACCTTGTGCTCTTCTTAATCTATATACTGCTTTTTACCGATCAAAAAAAAAAAATGATTTGGGCTTTCTAGTCCATGTTCATGAACGAAACAAAAAATTCCATTAATTAAAAATTTTCTCCACCTTCCTCTTGTTGAATCACCCTATTGATTTTTAAGGTAAATCACATATAACACTACTCTGTTATCTTCTGTCATCGTCAACTCCTAGAAAAATTATCTAGGGATCCCCCAGTAATCTACCTTCCCGGATAATTTGGGAAATATATCATCTCTTCGATTAGGAACAGATTAAAAATAAAAGCACCATTTAAAGGTCAACTCTATCTCTTGAAAGTTCAGATTGCTCCAATGCAAAACAGCATTTTTTTTTTACTTCCAAACGAAAAATTTGAATTTGAGTCTCAAAAAATGTGATTCATATACTGCGTTCAAACTCACCATATTGCAGGAAAGAAGAACCAACAAGCGGTCCACCCATGAATCCACAGCGGACTTCCACTTATCAACATGCTTCTGATCGACGGATTCCGTGACGGACTCGGACAAGAGATGGTGAGTTTTGACGGCCGAAAGGACGACGGAGAGGTCGGAAGGGCTCCGGAGAGGTTGGTTTTGGTCGGGAACGTGGTCCTTGAGGAGGGTCCGAAGCAAGCGAGGCTTGAAAGCGACGTCGTAGAGGTTGTGGAAGTAGTCGAAGACCGCCATTGGAGAGGGAGAGAAGATGAGGTTCAGGGTTTTAGAAAGGGCTTTAAAGCCTATTCGTTTTAAATCTGGGCTTCGGGTCGGGTCGTCTATCGGGTTGCTAGTATCCGGCGTTTGTATGAAACTAGTTAAAACTAAGTGCCCCGCTTTCGATAAACTATTTGGAACGTTTCAAAACTATCAAATTTAAAATTTTCAATGCTGACTTTTTCAATACGCCGGAGAACAAAATTTTGCAGTTCTTGGTAATCAAAATTTTTAAATGAAAAACTGGTTAAAATTATAAAAGAAAAGCACTACTTAACGTAATGTATAATACGATCAACAAAAAAAGTCTAACTTTAAAACAAACTAAACCAAAAAACCATTATAAATAAGATAAATATTTTGCAAATATCTCTTGGTTATTTTTTGGATGTTTTAAAAATTTAGATTATATCAAGTTATTTTTAAACATATTTATGTCTTTTTTTATAATATTATTATAATAAATATTTTTTACATATTTTGAAGATGTTATTTATATAATTAATAATTGTAGTGAAAATAAAATATTATTATAAACTCTATTTATTTTGGATAATATGTAATTTAATGATAATAGGTGGTAAATATTTAAAATACATAATTTTATTCGTAAGATTTATGCTTATCAAACAATATATTTATTCAAGATCTGCAATCATAAGAATCTATCAAACAATTTTTACAAGACACATTCAATACTTATAAAATTCAAAGACTTAATTTTTCAACACTTATTTTTCAAGACTTAATTTTTTCATTTTTATCAAAACGCGCTCTAATTCTACAAATTTTAATATATATTCTACCTAATTCTCTAATGTTTTTTATTAATATTTTTCTTATAATTCGCATTAAAAACATAGACAATTATGTTTCAGTGCATTATTTGACCAATAAAAATGAAAAAAAAAAACCCAACTCACATTTTACAACTTAATAATGAAAACATGCACTCTCCTTTTTTGAAGACCAAATTACCATTAATGAGTTGGCAAAATGGGTCTCACTGTTTGACCACATAGGAGATAAAAAGAATAATAAATTTGGATCTTCCTCCTTTCTCTTACCTCTTATGTCAAATGTCTATTTCTCTTTTCAATGGGTCTCCCTCCTTTATTTCATTTTCATCGCTCACGTTAGCATTTTTGGAAAAGAAAAAACGAGTTTTGTATTAATACATCGCTTTAAAATAGTTTAAATTAATGTTGGTTCAAAATACCCAAACTGATATCATAACGCACGGAACCGCGCTGGTCAATTACGTAGGCCGCAACACCAACGGCTATCGTTTACAGTTAATCGCCGCCGTAATCCACAGATTTCAAAGATCCACCGTCGTCGCTCACAACGCACGAGATTCAACTGGTTTCAAACGCCGCCGTCTCAATCACGCAATCAACTACTAAAAGCCGTCATTCAACTACAATTAAGTATCTACTTCGTGATTGAGTTAAATTGTATATCGATAAATTCTACTTATTTTTTTATAGTTGTTTATGCTTTATCTACTCATTTATTTATATTCTGAGAGCAGAGGGTGATATACTGTGTAAACTTCTTGAATGTATGTGTGGCTGTTAAAACAAGATAATATGATGCATTCTTCCATGTTTCTGCTCTGAGATGGTGAGACCATTCGTTTTGTGAATTTATTACCTGGGTATATGGTGCATTTACGCTGTTTAAGATGCTGAGGTGGAGCTCTCTGACTATCTGTCCTCAATGAGCAAACTTCAGATCGGATTTCCAGTTTTTGATAATGCCCATTGGCACTTGTATGCTTGGAAGCACTTACTTCAGAAATGTTTCCCATGCACTGAACTCGGCCCCACTTGTGTGTAATCTTAATTGGGCTTTATGATATCATTCAGGTACAAAACCCTGATTCCTCTGCTATAAAGGCATCCAGAGGAGAGACATGGCGCCCTGTCAGCAACTTTTTAAATACTGCTTGACCAACTCTATATCCGCCAGTGCAGGTTTACCCCCACTTCTTAGATTCTGCCCTGTCACAGCTAATCTTATTACACAGTCTCATGCTGATTATGTCTTGAGGAAGTGTTTTTCTATCTTTTATTACTGCTAACAGCCATTTTTTTGAGTTACTGGGGCCATTGACTAAAAAGTAGTTGCTGCCACTGCACCTCATGAATTCCTAAATTCTTCTGAGTTCTGTGACTCAGTCCATACCCAATATCTATTGCTTTATATGTTTGCCTTTTCTTCTGTGATTCACTGAGGTTCACATTGTCGAAGGAAAATTTTCATTCCCTTTGTTGATGTACTTGGCTGTGCCTGCAATATGTTTGAAGTTTGTTTTAGGGGATTTCTTTTCTTTTATTCTTCTTTCTTTTTAGGTTAATCCCTGAAGAATTGTGGTCTTGTCCTGACAAGATAATAGCTATATTCAAGTGAATCCTCACAAATCCTAGCTAGGATTAATGAGACAGATGCAGTGAATGAACTACACTATAAATTGTCTAGTCAAAGTATTGGTTAAAAACATTGAGCCATGTAAATATGTATCAAAGAAAATCTATCAGTGCAATTGATGATTCAACTTCAAGTTTTAGATTGGCATTTCAATTAAAACTCTTAGGGGAAGTATTTCAATATTCCAAAATTCCTTGACCTATTACCATTTCATTTCAACATCCAAATATGATTTGAATGATTTATGCCTGCAGAGAATGCTACTCACAATCAAGGCTAGAGAGAATTTGCTGATTATGTCCTCAAAATGTGGTCCATGGTGAGTCCCTTTTCAACCAAAGAACAGCAGAGAAGTGACACCTGCAATTTTCTGTCAGAGAAGAATAGAACTGTCTAGTGTTGTTAGAACTAGGAATTCTTCAGCAACAAAGAATGCGAAACCGTTTCTGCTATAAAGCAATGAAATGTATTTTTATTTTTATGGAATAACAGAAAAGGTTAACATGAAGGATTATGAGGCTGTTGCGCGTTCCAAATAGGCGGCAATCTTCAGCAACCAGCATAATTTTGCATCTGTCTAGCATAAAATGTAAAATTTGTTTGAGAAAGTGGTTGTTCTTGTTGTGTTTGGATGTATGACTAGTTTGGCTTTTCTGTCAAGAGTTTGCTTTGTTTTTTAATTAAATCAATGGGATTGTCAACCATTTATTTTGAGATCAGTGTTGCTCTTGGATTTTTCGCAATTGGGTACGATGTACTAATTTACATAAATTTGTGATCTCTCTCTCCCCCTCTCTTGGTGCAGATTTGTCTTTGTAGAACTGCCAGATATTCGTAAAGATGCAATGTCCATGTCTTGGTATTCCCTTGCCTTGATTTTTTTTTGCTTTTGTCCGCAAAATGAATTTTTCTTTTTCTTTGTTTTGAACTAATAAATGACATATTTATTTATTATTAATAGCTCATACAGCTGGATATCTCTGTTAGTCTCATTTTCCCTGCCTTCCCACCTTCTACATTGTCATGACTGATGCTTTCAAACCAAAGTTCCTGATTTCAGGAGTTTTGGAAAGTCATGTATATGTAATGCAATTCAATGAGACATCAGAAACCATGTAGAACTAGGTGATGATATAACAAATCGGTTTAATGGTTTTCTGCGCCAATCCAATATTGGTGCCTCATTCTTTCACTTTTCAATATCAATACATGTTTTGTTTTTTTATCTAAAAATGAATTTGCTGTAACACCCGGCAGACAAGCCGTCGTTTTCGCTTTTTCTTTTAATCCGCTTCTTAATCGCCGCCGTCGGACGACGGTTAATAGCTTCACTGCCGGCTGCGCTGGTAATCCACGGCATTTGAATTATTCAAATGCCGCTATAACGACGGCATCAATCCATCCCAACGCCGCCGTTTCGACGACCGCAATTAACTTAAACCCAAACTACCGTCGGGTGCTTCGTCGGCGGTCAGATAATTCAATCACCGCCGGCTCCCATCATTGGCATTACGATCTAGCTCTTGGGGAAATATTTTCAAACAACATTAATTTAATTTCTAATTTTTTTAAAATGATGCATTTCCGTACAAACCTGTGAAAAACTCATAGTTCCCTTAACTCATTGTCAATTCACAAAAAGAAATCTCAAACATCACTTTGTGGGTAAGTATGGTGTGTTAGTTCATGGGTTTTTTCATCAAGATTTATAGATTTTAAGCGTTTTTTGGGTAACCTTGTTAAATAGATCATATTCTTGTGTTAAAAATCGTTTTTGAAGGAAAATAATCATTGAAATGTTAAAGGAGCTATCTTTTGTGATCTAAATTGAATGAAATTTTGATATTATTTGATGTTTATGTAAAATTTTGAACCAAAGTTACGTTATTGGAAACTGTGTCACATTTATGTTTTTATGTTTTACATATGTTAAATTAGTACTATATATATGTGACATTAAGCCCGAAACATGTCGTAAAATTGCCCAAAACCTATGAGATGTCATGATACATTTATAACAAATACTTGTTATCACATGTCTAGACTAAGGGGATGTATATTTATTTAGCCTTTTTTTTAAAACAAATCGCCAGACTTTTGGCATCAGCTATGGTTTTTTTTTATTTTCAGATAACTATTTTCAAAATTTGAAATATTCTTTCGATTTGTCATTTCTTACTGTAGTTCTCATATTTGCACTATACAAAATCTTTTAAAATTCACATAATATTTTAAAATCACGAAATAAATTATTATTATTTTAGTTATATAAATAAATAAAAATAATTATTATTTTTTGTAAGAATGATAATAATAAATTGTTTATCATAATAATTTTATCATTTTAATTTTTTGTAAATAAGTTAATATGTTATACATATATTATACAAATATTTTTTATTTTATCATAATAATAATAGTGATTTTTTTTTTGACAATGGAAAGTGAAATTTCATTCATTTAGAACGATAATACATTTATATCTAAACACATAAATCAAACTGTTAAAAATATTAGAGAATGACATAACATCCAAATTAATAGCAAGAAGAAATGACTTAAGGCCTACGCAAGAGATAATCTTATATGTCTATAATACCTAAAATTCCATATATAATGAAACATACTTACGAACAAAGATTTGAAGTTGCTTTTCTGTCTTATTGAAGCAATGTTGTCGTCTAAATCTCTCACACAAAAATCAACGAATAAACACACATTGTAACAAGTGGCAAAAACATAAGAAAATAAAGGAAAATCAAATAAAAATTCAGATCGGGTGGAAAATACCACTTTATTGAGGGAGAAAGCCCATATTTGAGTAGATTAAACAATGAGAAGGGTGATTTCAGGCCAAGAAATGTTAAAAAACCTTCTCATTTCTAATGAAGATGAAAATAAATAACGAAAGAAGTTAGAGTTTTAATAATAGTGATTTGATTAAAAGAACTTTTGAAAACTAAATTTAGAGGAAAATTTTAGAATTTCAGCAGTTCACGAAAATCTTCAACTTTATCCAAAAATTCGAATATGAAAATTTTCAATGTATTCAATCTTGGCCATTTTCGAAAATACGCCAGACTTCAGATTCAAGTTGAAAATAAAGAATAAGTCTAAATCCGTTTTCTTTATAAACCATTTTCTTGAAACGAAGTTAATGAAAACAATAGCAAACAGCAAGAAATGGAGGTTGGCTGGTCTATTTTTTGTCATTTTGATTTTTGTCTTGATTTTTGCTATTGCTTCACACTTTTTTTTTTTTTACTTATAATTTGGTTTTGCTTGCATTTCGCCAATTCTTATAATTGAAATTGTGCAAAACAATGACATAATCAAGTTTCGATTTATATATAAAACGTCGTAAAATAAATAATTCATTTTCTTTGCTTTCAAAATTTGTTTTCGTCTTATTCTCGTGAATCAAACTGCGTTCCTCGTTTTTTGGTTTCAATGTAGAAATGAAAATTTTATACCTACTAATCAGGGCCTTAATCTTTCATTAATTTTTTACCTTATTTTGACAAAAATATATTTATTGTGTTATCATGAATATAATCATTTATTTTCAAAGATACATGTAAATACATCAAATTAAAAAATATATATATTTTTGTCTATTATGAGTCATTTTTTAAAGAAAACACATGGAAATGATTAGCTTTACAAATTTGGAGTTATTTGTGGTATTTTAACCAAATATTTATAATAATAAAGTTTTTTTTTATAATTAAGCACTTTGTTACAATGTATTTCAAACTCGCCCTTATTAGATCACCAGACCCTCCCAGATGTCCCGTCTTCTTAAACTCTAAATGTTCTACCAACTCGATATGTTGACTGGGGGTGAGCGACCCAAATTATTTTTCTTAATATATTTAAGATGTTGATTTTAAGCCTATAAAAAACAAACAACTTAATACTTAATAGAAATATAATATTAAAACTTTCAAAAAAAAGAAAAGAAATACAATATTAATTTGATTTTAAGTATATAGAAATAAACAACTTAATACTTAATAAAAATATAATATTAAAAAAACAAACGATTCAATACGTAATACTATTAAGCCTTATTCAATATTCAGCATAATAAAAGTTATATTCAGAATTAAGTTAAAAAAAAAACAAACAAACGCCAACGACTAAGTTAAAGCTACTAATAACTTCAAAACTATTTTAATATTATTTCATGGTTGAAAGTCTTTGCAACATAGTAACTTGATTAATCATAACGTGATAAATAATCTTTTCACCATAATTTTTTTTTATGAATTGTTCATATTCATGAATTAACTATGAACTATTTATAATGTTGCAAGAAATCAATGAATTGATTTTTTTTTTTTTTTTTTTTTTTTTGGTGTAACTCAATTTGCACCTAACTTATGTGTATGGTGCAGGCAATAGGAGTGCGAATGTTCAAGTGAAAGTCAATGCAAATAAAGATAAAATAAATGAACTAAAATCATTAATAAATAAATATATTAATGAAACTATATCTTGTTACATTATGTTTTGTTTTCCAAAGTTCTATTTTATTTAATAGTCTTAATGCATTATTATATTTACTTTCACTAAGCCAATTGCCAACATCTTACATCTTTGTTGAAAACATCCCACCTAACGTGAGACTTAGAGACACTTTTTTATTTTATTTTATTTTTTTTAAATAGATAAATTTATAGATACAGATAAGCAATACATTCGAAGATTCAGTAGTTCAATAATTTCAAAACATTTATTCTTTGGCATGAATGACTTGATCATTTGAGACCCTCCATGATGCGCCGCATAATTGAAAATTCTAATGGGCACCCATTGAGAAGCAGACAAATTTTAACATCTCCAAAGTTTTACCAGGGTGCTTTTATTCTCAAGGTAAATTGACATTGCACCATCGTTCACCAAGGTTATATATGAATCCACCGGCTTTTTAACGTATTCAAGGACATATTTCAAGGTCCATTTACCCAATTTAAGGACCTACGTTTTATATTTTAATTCGATGCTGGGCCCACTAGATGGTCTCATGTAAGCCTTCTATCTACTAGAAATATTGCGTTTGCTAGATTATTAGCTCAAATAATTCGAATTTAATAAGACAATTCTTTCGACCACCCTATCAAGATAATTGCCTCTGATAATCGCCGAATCCTCATCTCAAATCTTTTACTATTGTATGTCACTTGGCATAGATGTTCAATATCCTATTGCTCATGTTCATACTCAAAATGAACTAGCTAAATCTTTTATCAAACGTTTGCAATTGATTGCTAGACCTTTACTTTTGAAAACCAAATTGCCTTTATCAGCATGCTATTTTACACGTTGCGAATATAATTCGCTTCCGTTCTACAACCAATCAAGATTTACCACCATTACATCTTACTTTAGGTTATCAACCTAACATTTCACATTTGCGTGTTTTTGTCTGTGGTGTTTATATTCCAATTGCCCCCACACATCGAACTAAAATGGGTCCTCAACGTCGTCTTAGTATCTATGTTAGTTTTCAATCTTCATCTATTATTAAATATCTTAAGCCCCTCACAGGTGAAATTTTTACTGCTCGTTTTGCAGATTGTCATTTTGATGAAAATGTTTTCCCACCATTAGGGGGAGGAAAGCCAATTCCAAAAGAATTGAGAAAAATTACATGGAGTGAATCATTTTTATCTCATATCGATTCCCCTATAAAGCAATCTGAACACGAAGTTCAAAAGATAATTCATTTACAAGTTCTTGCAAATAGATTGTCTAATGCTTTTGTCAATTCAGCGAAAGTTACAAATCACAAATACCAATTGCAAATGTCCCATCACGAATTGAAATTCCAATGGGAAAATTGGAAGGTATAATGCACCAGCATCAATACATTTAAAACACAGAACAGACTGCTCAATACACAACCCTGAAGGAGAATATTCTGTAAACTTACATCTCGGAAGTATATATGCTATAAATGACAAAGAAATATCTGAATATCCTGCTGATAAACCCAACCCGGTAGTTCATCAAACAAGTATTCCTGAGACTGCGCATGTTCGGCAACAGCAGCAACACGTCGCGGCAGTAACAACATGGATCGTGCGACTGACTTATAATGATAGTTCGTTAATATGCGAAATATCGCAATAATGAATATTATGCAGAACGAATATAGTATCGATCCATAATCGCGATTCGTTATACGGTAGCAACCAAATAGAGTTGAAACACGCAACGTGTAAATTGAACCAACAACTCAAATCCCACGAATAACGTATCCTAACGATCATATCCCGCACGGAAACAAATAACAGAAATTAAACTGACAAGATTTAATACTGACTCATTAACAGTGATCCAGAAATGACGGCGAAGAATATGTTCCACAATCCACATCAATTTGCTTGAATAATGCAGTCGAAGGATCTATGCACGGATAATACTAATGATATTCATGCGGATCGATAATGATCCATATACAAACCCGGAAGATTTAATGATAGTAAATGATCAACCACGTGAGAGCACCCCACTTGAGCGCAACGATCCGCGGCGTGACTGAAAACAATCGGTCGAATGTGGTATAATCATGTAAGCAAGTAGTTACTCAAAAAAGGGTATGTTAACGATCCAATTTGCCCATGTGTTTTTATCAAGAAAACTGCAGTTGGATTCGCAATCCTTATAGTATATGTAGATGATTTAAAATTTGACCGAACTCTCGAAGAGCCATTAACACAACTAATTACTTAAAGAAGAAATTTGAAAATGAAAGATTCGAAAAAACAAAAAATATCGGGTTTCAACTCTGCAGACAGTATCGTTTCAAATGGGTGTCTTTTATCCATCAAAATATTGTCTCAACTTGCAGATTGAGTATTGTTCAAATGGTGTCTTTATCCATCAATCAACGTATATAAGAAAAGTCTTGAAACTGCTTTATGCGGATAAATCTCACCCCTGCTTCCATAAGGGTTGTCCTGGCCATCATGACTAAAAAGATCCGCTTTGGCCTAAAGAAGAAAATGAAGAATTACTTTATCCTCAAGATAATATCTAATGTTAATTGGCGACTGTGTATCTACAAATTATACTCGACCAAACATTGTTTTCTCAGTTAACTTATTAGCAAGATAGAGTTCAGCTTCAACTAGAAGGTATTGGAACTGAATTAAACATGTATTAAGATGTCTTCGTGGGACAAGTGATATAGGATTATTTTATTTCAAAATAATGGAACCACAATTGTTTAGTTATGCAAATGCAAGTTACCTTTCTGACCCCCATAAAGCTCGATCATAGACAAGATACATTTTTACTCTTGGAAATACTGCAATATCCTAGAAATCATCAAAACAAACAATGGTGGCAACTTCCTCCAATCATTCAGAAATACTTAACATGGATGAAGCTAGTCGATAATGCATTTGTTGAGTTCCATGATACGACACATTCAAGAATCATGTGGACTACCCTCTATTAATAGCAAACCAATTATACTATATGAAGACAACGCAGCATGCATTGCATAAGTCAAAGGATGATTTATTAAAGGAGATCGAACTAAGCACATTTCACCAAAACTCTTATTTACTCATGAACTTCATAATAGTGGTGAAATCAACGTGTAACAGATAAGGTCCAGTGATAATCTAGCAGATCTATTTACAAAGGTCTTGCCTACGACAACATTCAAGAAACTTGTACACCAAATTGGTATGTGCTAGCTGAAAGTATTTATGTCATTATTAAGGAAAGCAATGTTATAATACTATATTATTTTTCCCTTCGTCCAAGTTTTATCCTATTAGGTTTTATTGGCCAGGTCTTTAACAAGGCAATACTAATAATCATTAAAGTGATGGTCATTAAAGGAGAGCGCGAGAATGATAAAATAACTATTAGAATCCATAAACAGCCAACCCAATTATATGAATTTACAGTATTAATGACCATGAATTCTCGTCATTATTAATCATAACCATATTGTAATTTTGAAAACCCTATAAATATTAAAAAACAAACAAAACAAAACAAAAGTATTTAAATACACCTATATTCACCATAGAGAACTCAAATTTCAAAATAGTTAATAGTAAAAAAAAAAAAAAAACCCAATGGTGAGTAATAAATTAGCATGCATGATGGGGAAGCATGTGTTACAGAGGTTTGGATTGAGAATCATGGCCTTTATTACTCCCCACCTTGCCTACACCCCATCAATATCATCATCATCATCAGCCCTGCCCTTTTCTTTCTTTTCAAACCTTTTTGACCTTCCCCCCATTCTATTCTAATTAATTCCATTATTTTCCGATAGCTCTGGGCAGGCCCCGGCCCCTCGGCAAGCTCCCACGACCCCTTTTATTATTATTATTTTGTTCTCTTTCTTTCCCTTTCTAAGAACCTCCAACCACCATTAAAGCCTTCTCTAGCTACCCATCTCCTCCATTATCACTCCAATGTCCAAATCCAGCCCCACTCATTATAAAGACAATTCATGCTCTAAAATTACGGAAGCAATATTTGGTTGGAAAACACTTATACAACCCAAAACTTGTCAATCTAATCTTTTCTCACAAAAATAATCTATTTTGGCACCAAAGTGTCCTTTCTTTGCTTATGTTTATATGTTTTTTAATATTATTTTTTACTAGAAAACAAGGGTATTTTTGTTGAGATAAACTAAAAAAATTGATGAAGGATGATCATATTTCCCAAATTGGATTTTCAAAAAGATTGTTTGATTAACAAACTGGCTTTTGAAAACCCAATTTCAGAACAATTTTTAGCTTCGTTTTGACATAATTACTCTTAATGGTAAAAGGTATTTTTACTAGAAAATAAGGATATTTTTATCAAAATGAGATCGGGAATTCATCAAGGGTTAGATTTCTAAAATTCATCATTCAAATGGCATTTTAATCATGTTAATGAGGCCTGGTTGAGTGGTTAAAAAGCCAATATCGAGAAGAACCAGGAGTCTCTTTGGGAATAAATTACTACAAATTTGTAATGAGTATTATGTAGATGTAAAAAAAAATCGTAAGGGGCATTTTGGTCTCAAATGGGTTATTTTTCAAGAAAAAAAACACGATATGGTTAAATTTATTGCATTTTCGTTATTTTGTCGCTTTTTTTTCAGTGGGTAACCGATTTAGTACAAATCCCAACAAAAATTGTAAAACTAACATCTTTCATTGAAATCCAAATACATGTACAAAAAGACACTTTTGGACAAAAATGTCCTTGGGCATTTAGTTATAAATTTAGGGATTTACATTTACACTTTTATGGACATTTTTGTCCAAATCAAGACATTTTCAAACTAACTTTTTGCAATATGTTAATTTTACAAATAACTTTTGGTTTTATCCCCCTTCTAAACCAATTTCTCTTTTTTTTTAATCAAATTCCACCATTCTACCTTGACTAATGCCTGAATAATGGAACCAATGCTCTCCACTTAAAAAGGGTGTTTCATCTAAAAGCTTCAACCCCCAAAATACACTCTCCCATGGCTGACTGTGGTAGTACTTGTCCTAAGGTCTTATTCCTCCTGCTGCTCTTTTTCATACCCTTCCAGCTGAGCTTCCTCCATGGAAACTCATCAGAGTTTGAGCTAGATGATGAGTCATGGCTAGATGAGAAAGATGATGAAGTTAATATGGTCCAAACAGGACATGATTCTCAGGGTTCTTCCTGTGATATTTCAGATGGGAAGTGGGTGTATGATCTCTCCTACCCTCTCTATGACTCCGGCTGCCCGTATCTTAGCTCTCCGGTGACCTGCCGGAAGAATGGCAGGCCGGATTCCGACTACGAGAAGTGGAGGTGGAAGCCCCATGGCTGCTCCATTCAAAGGTATATATATATATATATATATATGGGAAACAAAGAGGCTTAGGAAGTGTAATATATATGTATGTAATGGTGATAATTATTCAAATATTGAGTGTTTTTTTTTTTTTTTGATTTGATCATCAGGTTTGATGCACTGCATTTTCTTGGAAAGATGAGAAGGAAAAGGATAATGCTGGTAGGGGATTCCATAATGAGGAACCAGTGGGAGTCTCTGGTTTGCCTTGTCCAAGGAGTGATCCCAACTGGGAGAAAGAAGGTTACATATGATGGTCCTACCATGGCCTTCCATGCCCTGGTAAGATTTTCCTGGTTTGATTCTGGGTTGTTGGGCTGCTAAAAGAGAATGGGAATAGGCAACAAGAAAAGTATGAAAAGAAGAAACATTTTTACTTGGAAACACTAAATAAATAAATAAAAAAGGAGGTGAGGAGAAACCTTGACTATTCCCAAATTAAAAAAAAACTGGTGATTTGATTTTTAAAGTCCAGCTGTCGCATGTATGACTTTTCTTCGATTTTTGGCCAGATTTTGGTAAAAATGTACTTCTTAACGTTTTCTTTAAGAGATAATCGTGAAATTACTTAAATAAATGACATTTTTGTTTAACATAGGTTATTTAAAAAAAAAAAAAAACTTGGTAGATATTAGATTCACAAATTTATAAGTATTTAATGTCTTTTAACCAAATATTTCTTTAAAAAAACCACAATTGAATCTCTCAACTCCTATCGGGTCACTCAACTCTAACATCTGAAATTTGACCCTTCATGTCCTTGTTTCTTGCAAAAATAGCATATTCTTTTAAGAAATAACGTAAATATATGAAATGAAAAAAGATATTTATGTCCAAAATATGTTAATTTAAAAAAAATGAAAAAAGTTAAATTTACAAATTTAAGATCATTTGAGGTTTTTTAACTAAATATCTCAAAATATTTTCACAGGATTTTGAGACATCAATAGAGTTGTGTTGGGCTCCATTCTTGGTTGAACTGAAGAAAGGGCCTGAAAACAAGAGAATTTTGCATTTGGATTTGATAGAAGAGAATGCCAAGTACTGAGAGGAGTTGATGTCTGGCTTCCAAGATTCAGCCTTCACTGGTGGACTCATTCTCAGAAATGGAGTTCGTAAGACAACTTTTCTTTTCTTTTCCCTTTCTCTTTTGGTTCCTTCCTCTGTTTGGCTGCCAAGAAAATAGAATTAGAGACTAAGAGCCTCATGATCCTAATTCTTTCAGGTGGGACTACTTCATGGAGGGAAACACAATGTTGAGGAGCCTGAACCCAATGTTAGCCTACCAGAAAGGACTCACAACATGGGCTAAATGGGTGGACTTAAACTTAGACCCTCACAAAACCAGAGTGATTTTCCGAAGCGTATCACCAAGACACAACAGGTACCATTAGTCCTAGTAAAATTTGACATAACTCATGAACATGACACAAATCCAATACGTTTTATACGGGTTTGGGTTTAGGTTTAATATAACTATGTTGGGTTAAATTCATGTTAACTCGTGTAATAAACTGATTATACTCGTATCAATCAGTACAACACGAATTTGATCCATATTAACTTGTTATAAATGTCATGTTACCTAATTAGTAATTACTAATCAAGTCATGTTTGAATTTGTCATTTTTAACCCATTTATTATTCATTATATACTGACAGGACTCACTTACACGAATTACCACCCCTGAATACCCCATATTTGCGTATGATTCCCAAAAAGAACTAAAGAAAAAAAAAACAAAATCAAATATAAATAAATTTGCTTATGTTTAGCGGGGTTTTTGCGGTTGCAGGCAGAATGGTTGGAAATGCTACAACCAGAAGCAACCACTGGAGTTCTTCAGCCACAAGCCTCATGTTCCTGAACAAATGGTGGTTCTAAAGGGGGTATTGAAAGGGATGAGATTTCCGGTGTACCTGCAGGACATCACGATGATGTCGTAAGCCTCCAAAGACGGGCATCCGCCGGTGTGTTACAATAGAGGAATGGACCAAGAGCAGTGAAGTAGCACCCAAGAGACTTTACATCAGACTGTGGTAGCCATTGGTGTCTCTCCTGGGGTTCCGATACTTGGAATGAGATGTTGAGTGCTTTATGATCTCGCAGTGAACAATTCATGTATGTGTGTCATGAGTATTTGTTTGTTAGGCCCTGCTTTGGGGTTATTATGTGCTGTTTTGTTTGTTAATCTTGATTTAGCTGGATATTTCCAGTACTGTTTTCATAGAAAATGAAGTACTACTTCCTGTTTGTTTACCTGGAAAGCTAAAATTTGTGAAATGTCCGTCTTTCCAATGTCTAAAGAGTGCATCTTTATATCATAAATCACATCATCTGATCAGCTTACTCACATCTCTAATCTATCCCTGTTTAGAAAGATTATTGATTGATTCAAACAAAATATTATACTTATCCCAAAATTAGACTTTAAATTCAATTAATTAATTAAATCACAGATATGTTATATGAGGTAATACTTATTTCTATATAATCCTTTATCACAGTCGTGGGGTAAAAAATTTCAGACAATATTGGACCTTGTTTGTCTATTTTTAAAATCTATTCTTGAGAACAGTTTTTAAAAACACAAAAAACATTTTTTTGATGTTTCTGTATTATCTAAAATTAGGAACCAAATGTGTTGTCCTTTGTCTTTTAGAACAAAAAAACAGTAGGCCCATTGGCACTATTTCCCGTAGCGCCTAAACTTGTAGATATGTTTCTAAAGTTATAGGAGATGATATTTTGAAACAAAAACTGTTTTTAAAAGTTCTGCAGTTTGGATGTTCTCTGAAAAGAATCACATTGAAAAAAAATAAATCACATTTCTACCAAAACCGATCACCTACCATTGCAATTAATAAGAAGACCATACAAGAACACAAACCCAGCCAATTTGTAATCTAGACCAAAACAATAAAAGTGACGCACAAAAGAAAGCACACTGAGAGGATTGTGTGTTATAAAGCAAGTGAAGCAAGACAATGAGGCATGTCTGATTTGTTTTCTATAATTCATTTCCCCTCTTATTATATTGTAACTTCAGAATAAAATATTGTAAGATTGTACCAGAATCCACATGCCAAAGAGAAACACCATCATAGTATCTCTAGTTGTCCAGACGTATCAGTAACCATCCACATCGGCTTGGCCTCTGGCGGAGCACCGCAAAGAGTTTATTAGTACCTGCATGTTTAATGAACACGTGAGAGATAACACAAGAAAATCCTCCCAACAATTCAAAGAAAAATGAGCCCATTTAATTTTATCAATTCAAAAGCAATTGAAGTAATTCCACGAAGAAGCTAGAAGAAAGAAACAAGTGCTGGTCACTGACAAAACATTAAATCCCAGTTAAAAGAAACTACCTTCTTCCTATAGAATTCTTCTTCAGCGATAGAAGAAAAGTTTTATGTTAAATAGTAATACAAATTGATAGACAATGTAAGATATTATCATTAGTTAGTATGATCGCCTTTGTTAATCAGTAAAATTTACAAAAGCATAGTTGAATTCATTTAAATTAAGTCTATGTTGGTTATTTAAAATAATCATATTAAAACGTAACTTCAGTCCAGGCAGCCGTAAACTGGTTACTGAGATAAGAATATTTATGCAGCTCCTCTGTAGCTGACATGAAACTTATCCTTGGCCACAAGTCCCTGAAAGACAGAAGACAAGTTGATGAGAAAAGAAAGCAATGCACACAACAGAGAGAGAGAGAGAACTTCAGTATCAATCTCTGCAGATTCCACATCAACATTCACATCAGTTATGATCTGGATGATTTCTAATAGCAATCCTGGTCGATTCAGTTGTCTCAATATGATAAGCTGTAAAAAATTTAAAGAAATGAAGAGCAAAAAGTAAATTATGTTCACGAGCATAATTAATTACCTATCATATTCAAGTTCTCGGATTCATTTGTTTATTTCCTTTCCCAGTGTTGGTTTCTATGGCGAGGGCAGAAATAAAAGGGACAACATTAACTACTCGGCAATAATAAAAGTGGAAAATCCATTCTAATCACAAGACAGGGAAGCTGCAAACCTCTTCTTCAGGCCACTATCTTTGACATGCATAAGAGCTGCATATATCAACATCGTTTACTTAACAACCTCACCAAATTCAAATCTGCCAGGTTTTTTTTTTTTTTTTTTGATAGTGTTTGCAGTAAAATGTTAGAGAGAATAACAAGACACGTGTCATGAAAATGTCATCTAAATCCCAACAATATTCAAAGTCAAGATGCTTCCGTGAAGCTAGCTTAATGACATTGGAATATATTCACCTTATTATAATGTCCCAATGTGCACAGAGCATGAGATACCAATTATGCTTTGACAGCATGTTATCTTGAAAATTGTTTTTGAAACCAAAATTAAATACATCTTCATGTATTATTTTTCCAAAAGTGATTCTTTTTTCATAGCAAGAAGATATAAGAAATGTAGGTGAAAAAATCTTTAAACAGCTTGGTATAAGTACCATGCATGGATATACAGGTGAGCACTCTCCAAAGAACTCCGGTAGCTTTGGAACCTGGAAAGCACTTAGTAAAGGGAAAAAAATTTTATGAGTATTGATTTTTCATGTTTGGTTTCACCATGGAAAATCAAAGAGGTGACCTAATATGATCAAATTTTCTCAAAATTGTGCATATTTTTTAAAAATTTTTGTCCTTATATAATATAGAGAAACAATAAAATGGAAGTTTTTAAATAAAACATATATAATCTTATTTATTGTTAACCTAGTTTTTATTTTCCTTCAGATTTACTTCCCTTCAACTTTTCATCTCTATTTTCTTTTCCTTAATACTTTCCAGGTTCCAAACGGAGCCTTTAGTTTCTTCATATTATGGGGCCAATGTAATGCTTTTGAAGTGATGCCATGAGCACAAAAATTAGCCCTGAAACAACTCAAAATATTCCCCAAAGCTAGCCATTGCTTCCTACAATCATGCAACACATTTATGCTTCTAAAAGCTAAGGCTTAATACTTATTTTCAGCTATAAAAATAGATTTTTTCATGAGCTTCCTTCTATCTTTCAAGATCAATTTTAGTTTTGTTGATTTGTCTTACAACTGATTGTCTTAAAGGCTACCATATTGACAAATCAGTACTTAGTGACCAGAAATTATGTTGTCATTTATTTAACAGGCTTGTGACAACTCTAGGTAAACCTGGAACAGACTCAGCAACATCTCACACAAGATTTGTGTTTCAGCTTCCATGTCAAATTGGTTCTCAAGAAAATAAATAAATGCTAGCATGAATTAGAATACTAGCTACACATATTATTATATTTTCCTCCATCATTGTTATTATCACATTTTTTTGTTTTTGTTTAAATATGATATATAGTAACAAACCTATTCATTCATGAATAAACGCATTTAATCAAATTAGTGCAACAGTATGCCAAGAATTATGTTAAATTTCTTAGTTGAAGTGGTGGAAGATTTAAGGAAATTCTGATTCCTATTAAGTCAAATACAATTTGGTAATGAAATAATAAGTGAAAAAAATTTAGCAGCAGAACAGATGAGGTTGAGGTTTTAGATAATAATATTGCAACCATAAGGGCCCAATTCAAGAGAAAATCAATGAAAGTACAATCAGTGATAAACTAGAGAACCACAAATCGGAGGCTCGCCAAGAGCGATGAGTAAAAATCTGGAAAAAGAAAAAAGAGACTGGCTACAAATGTATGAAAAGAGGAAGAATCTGGATATTTGTCAAGAAGAGGAAGTATTACAGCCTCAAAGCTCACAATCATTCAAAACAGAACCTAAAGGATAAGGTACAAGGTTGATATTCCTATCAAGCAGAGTCTGAAGGAGAAGGAGATGATGGGGAAAAACAAAGACAAAGAAGAAATGAGAAACTGGAGAAGGAAAAAGCAAAAGAAGAGGAGATAAAAGCAGTCAACCATAACTTTCAATTGGTCAACCATGAAGCACTTTCATGTTTAATAGATAAATTGGTAAAAATCTTCCCAACTTGTCTCAGATTATTCCCAGCCTAAATCCATGTTATCATATGTGGTCTTTTATATTCCAAATGATTGCATCATGTTTATGTTGTCATAAGCAGGACACAGCCAGTCGTATCTACTAATGCCATGTGCAAGCCATTGGAAGTCATGTGACAACTGAAATAAAGATGAGAGACAATCCTCAAACCATAAAAATCAGTCAAGTAAGATAGCATCAGCATCACAAATACCACCCAATTAAAATGATTATGACTCTAAAATTCAAAACCCGCCCTGAAAACATTGAACCATGGAACAGTCTAAAAGAAACTAATTACTAACCTTGAAATCTAGGGTTACATCAAGATGGCTTATAAGGCATCAGGTTATTATATAACTTAATAGCATGTTAAAATGTCGGGTGAATAACACATTGCACCAAGAACATATGCAGACCATGGTATCATACAAATGGGGTTCAGTCAAGAAAACGCGCTAAAGTATTTTGACACAGCTTAGGACAAGCTGAAAAAGCAGAATAAGATATAGTTTTCCAATGAATGTTCAACAACATCAATCTCTCTTTTCTGAGCTGATTTCCAAAAGCTTCACCCATAGCAGTTGTCTGGACCCTAAAGGATGCCAAAAAAGGGATAATTAGAAACCTAAATGCAAACAGCAAAAAGAGAGGTAAAGAAAGACGCATGAAGACTTCTTCTATTTCATCCACAGATAAAAGTGTAAAAACTGAAAAAACCACCAAATGAAATTAGTGTCAACTCAGATACTTACTGGATGATACTGCAAAAGGTTGTTGATGATTGTAAGTCGAATTCTCTCTAACAAGTCAGGATCTTCAACTTTGCGTCCATCACTAGCATATTAATCAATATTGATTTGTAAAGGATAACAGAGTCCAAAAAAAAAAAGGAAAAGATTGACTAGCTAAATTAAATTCCCTAACCCCTAACTCATGTAAACATTTCAGATGTTTAGATTTGATAAAATTCCAAATTTAGAGAAATATTCAAGAACATATTTATCAGAATCCCATTTATAAAAGCCCCTTCTAGCTTGATAATATGTTATTCCTAGTCTAAGAAGAGAAGCAAAAAGAACAAAGGAATCATATGCTTCATTTTTCTGAATGATGAGCTTCAGAAATCAGATTCTGCTCAGGAGCTAATATTTCAACATCCAATGATTGATTAGCTTGAATTTTTTATATGTTTCAAATTTAGGGTCTGCTAAAGGTACCTGAAATCTAGAAATGATAACAAGAAGGAAAAAAAAAAAAGAGTATCAATTTTAAGCAAGATAGCTGGTACTTTTGTGAAATATAAACAGGTGCTCCAGCAGTAAAGTAGCAGTTAAATTGTTTACAGCTATTCCTTTTGGGCTTTCAATGCATAGTTATTCAAATGGTGTGACAACAAGGTTGTTTTGACAGTTCAAATTAAGAATCAGACAATTCAGACTTTATGCTCTAAGACTCCTTAAATATGAACACATGCTTTTATCTATCATAATCAATTCCAAACAACCTTTTTTATTTACCAAAACAAATATAGTTCTCCATCCTGATTTTTGTGGTATTAATCGTCCAAACAGTTTGGCCTACCCCAACTTCCTAACATCTATTTGTAAAATTTCTTATAACAACGTTGTCAATGATTTTGTAATTAGTGATTTGGGGTTCGATTCACAATTACAAAGCTGACCATGCATTTCACAATAAAATTTGAAGGAAACAACCTTTTTTCAACCATGAAGTAAATTTATTATGGAATAAGACGACTATTTTTTAGACATTTTTGCCCTTCCTGATCAATATTCATTGAGTGCCTGTACACCTATATTTGCTTATATCAATCAACCATACAACTACGTTGAGTTGTCTTAGGACACCAGAAGAAGTGAAGAACTATTGGATTTCAGGATGAACCTTGTACATAAACATCCAAATCTAGGAAAGATAATCTACTTACATCTAAAGGAGCTCAAAGAGCTCCAAATATGAAGGAACTAATCTGTTCAACTTAAAACATTACAATAATTAGCAAGTCCCAACTTCAGTTTGCAAGTAAAAGCAAGTCGGCAAAATATGGAGACAATTCAAAGAACTTGTTTACTTCAAATGTGTTGAGAAGCATGATATTCATATTAAACCCAAATCCTACAAACTTGAGCTTTTAGGAGAGTTGGTAGTTTAACATTGTATCGGAACTTGGTTTGGCATGAGGTCATGGATTCGAGCCACCTCTCTGCAATTTGAATATTTGATTCCCATTAGTGTATTTGAAAGTCCATGGTAACCTGCTTATTTGTTTGACTCTCCATGCGGTATGTGAGGTCACCCGTGGAGGCTTGAAGCATAATATTCATATTAAACCCAAATCCTACAAAAGTTGTGCTTTTAGAAGAGTTGGTTGTTTGAAACACAATGTTCTCAGTCTGTGTTTTTTCATGTAAGTAGTGAACATCTATGTCACCAGATGGGATTGAGAGCTTTTTTTTTTTTTTTTTGATAGGCCAGATGGGATGGAGAACTATGTGCATGTGGTGCTGCAAATCAACCAAGCTGTTGATTACCAGTCTGTTCAGTTGATAACTGCCTCGACCCAACTGTCCACCAAAAACAGCCAGCCGACAACTTATGTTCAAGCTTTGCTTGAGCAAAAACAATTCAATGAAATTGAGCTTTAGCTCATGGTAAGGAAATGGAGTCAATAAGTTTGTATGCTCATGAACTTTAATTAGAGTTTCACCCTTCCATAAAGATACTTTCTTTACCTCTATCCTGAAGGTTCACAACTAAGGCAGCAGTGCAAATAAGCCGTAACATTCAGCTATCTCTGGGGTTACGCTTTATATAACTATTTATTGAGATGTTCTCCTTATAAAATATTTTCTATTATAGTGACACAGTAAAGTTATTTCAATTTGAAATGAGGCAGGAAACTGTAAAGAGGCAGAAAAGGGGTTTTGATATTCCTTAAAGTAGGTTTTCTCTGCAAGTATTTCTTGAACATCTATCATCCACTATAGTACACATTTCTTTCTTCAAGGGCATCACACCACCCCACCCCCCCCAAAAAAAAAAAAAAAGGTACACCAAAGGACACAGGATGTACACAACAGTCACCAAAAGATGATCAAGAAAAAAAAGGGAGAAAAATAAAACACTACACCCTTCCTCAGTGAAGACCCAACCAATCAACAAAGTCACAAAGGGACATGGACCTACAACTATGTACATCTTGGACCAGAGAACAAGTTACAGAGGAATAACTTTTTCAGCCTTACAATGGAGAGCTCTTTATTCTCAAACGACCTATTTCTCTTTTTCCAAATTTTCCAAAAGAGACGCAACAAGGCTGCTTCCCCGCTTTGATATGTTAGCAACAAGGCCGCTTCCCCTCTTTGCTATGTTATAAAGGTTATTATAAGGTATGTTATCAAACTTGCTGGACTTATTAAGTTATTGGACATTCAACCAAGCCCAGAGTCTGACAAGCTCACTCTGAACCACTAGACTGAATCATTTGCGACGCTTGCACGTATCATTGTTTACACAAGAATTTACATGTTAAGATGATCGCGTAATCACAACAAAATGGAGAAATTTTCTCAAATGGCCTCCACATATAAGCAAGGCAGGAAAGGGATGAAAAAATGCATGGATAGAGATTGATAAACTTTTGTGAAAGTAATTACACCAGATAACAAGTCAACAGCATTCCACTTCTGTAGGAAAACCATGCAAAAACCTCACATCCCTATCCAAGTATGAGGATATGCTCTCAACACCAAAATAGTAAGAGCTAAGACAACCACTCACATTCAGGTAATGAAAAGTTTTGTTTGGATGACTGATCCCTTGGTCGTAACAATTCCCTTTTGCACATCTAGCCCTAAAGCTTTCAAAGCCTTCATCTGCCATGACAAAACCAAAAAAAAAAAAAAAAGGTCAAATAACTCCAATATTAAAAAATAATTCAACACAACTAAAACTAAGATCAACTAGGCCTCCAAGCCTTCACAAACACAAGGAGACCAACTGCATAGAACTTTTACCATGAGAAATACTAAGCAAGCATATGAAAAAAATTATATATATATTTTTTTATCGATAAAAAGCAGTATATTGACCAAAAAAGAGGGAGTATGCAAGTCGTATACAAGAGGGGCCACATAGGGCCAACAAAAAAGAGCGGAGAGAAAGAAAGAGGCCACACAGAAACAAACCCAAAATACATACGCACCTTAGGCATTGCCATAATAGAACCTATACAAGAGCAATCTAACAAAATCTATATCCGCCTTTGGAATAACAATATGACAAATGGATAACATAAAGTTTTAGTCTCAACGGGAAAAGTAAGCGTCTTCAAAATAATTATATTCCTCTCTTTCCAAATAGCCCCAGGAATAACGGGGAAGGGGCAACTCTCCATATAGACTTAGCTTTTTTCCTAACGGGGAAATGCATCCGGCTTTAGATTAGATCATTTGCCATGAAAGGAGCAAGAATCCGAGGCAGCACGAAGGCAAAAGAAGATCAATCCACTTTGTCCCAATTGCACGGCCAGTGGATTAGAAGATACTCAACTCTTACTTCTCCTTTCTACAAAGGGCACATCGCGCTAAATGAAAAACCCTTTTCTTCAGCCCAGATTGAAGTAGAACCTTACCCACACACCTCAATGAAAAACCAACTTTAGAAAGGATATGGCCAGTTCCATAACATTTTGCGGGGGACTTTATGGGAGAAAATCCTTCCAAATGTTTAAGATGGCTTTACCATGAAGGACCACGACTCATCCCCACTTCGAGCAGTTTATCCTTTCACGAGAGAATTTTTGGGTTGCTAGTCTCTGGAGTAAGAATCTGGATAGCATCTAACTCCAATCATTAAAGGACCTCAAAACATTAGATCGGGCTCCTCCACCATCTTTACCATACAAGCAAAGCGACCTTTGCCGCTTTTTATCCAGAAATGATGCCTATAGATGGAAAATATTATATATAGTCCCTCGTTACATGAAATGGTAGTAGGTAACCTATGTGTTATCACTAGATTCTTATAGTATAGGTTCTAATTTATAGGCTTTGTAAGTGGGTTAACATTTGAGAGACTAGATTCCCAAATAAACATTCAATGGTAATTAATTCGCGAATACCCAAAATATATGAAAACCGGAAATCGATAAAACATATTTTCAATAAATTGAGAAGAATTTTCACAAAATGGGGATGAAAGCGATAGCGAAGAAAACTACACTATAAAACCAGCTAGTCGAAGGCCTGATGGTATTGAAATTTCGAGCTCACGAAGTTTTTCTAAAATTTTAACCTATTTGGATTTGGGCCTACGATGTATATAATGCTCTCTTACACCTTTTCCTTAGAATATCATGCTCTCTAACACACTTCTCTTGGGTGCAAACCCATAATCGGGAGACGGATTCACATGGGTCCATCGCCCATAACCCACACATGGAGAGACATAGAGGCGCCAGCGGAGCAAATCAAGCATGTAGCCCGCCGATCACGTGGAGACGTAGACGTAAACCTATGAAGCCCAGGACAAGTGAGCCCATCACATTCATACTCACAGAGGCCCCATATTGGGGTAAATAAACATATGGTGAGATTTGAACATGAATTCAACTAATGAGATTCCATGTTAAAGGCAAAGTAGTGCAATTTAGACCTACACCATATATCATGCTCTAAAAAGTCGAGAAAGTTGAGAAAGACGACACACCAAAGTCACGAGGGAAGTAAAGATTATTTCAAAAGAAATTTTCCATAACACAAAAAGACCACCATACTCACACTTCCAAAAGCCTTAAAGAAGACAAGAAAATACCTTACATATAATTAGATAACTAAATTAAAAATTTATCTACCTGGCAAAAAAGACCACCATATTGATTTGAGCATAATCTAGGAAGTTCCAAGGCCGTCTGAGAAGATCAAGAATTGAACCCTTTTAGGATAGCCAACAGGGAAAGGAGCTTACATAATCCAGTCTTTTTTCTTTAAGTTTCCCAGTATGCAACCAAACATACTACAAAGTGTTTTAACAGCTAGACTGCTTCTAGAGAGAGAAAAAAATAAAGGCTGCACAAAACAAGACATATGTGTAAGCTCCTCCCATTATTGGACCATTCCTCTGGGAAAGACCACGTTCGTACTGGAACAGAGTTCTATAGAGAAGTCCTTTTCTGCCTTTTGTTTTGATGAAAAAAAGATAGTAACAATGATACATATAACAAATTGGAAGATAGGGAGGAAGAGGAACACCCTTCAGGAAAATGGAAAGTGCAGGAAAAAATAAAAGGAAGAACTCAAGTCTGTTGTAAACTAATAACATGGAAGTCTTATCCTCCGGATTAAGGAACTTGCAGCTCCCTCCCCACCTCATCAAGATAAAGCTACCTTCGAGTGTTATGACATTCATTTTACCATGTGAAGCTCGAAATCTCACAATCAAAACATCGACCTTTTCCTACCATTTACATTTCCATTCATCTCCATCATCAATTATTAATTTGAGGCACATTAGAACCTCACATCGAGACATTTCTTGAATTAAAGAGATTTACCTAGACAAATGTGTAAAAACACTTTTCTCGATTCTGCCCGTCCCCGAACATCCACCCATGCCATCTTTCTTCATGGAGTCCATACCACTTTTATAACACTCATCTACCCCACATCTATTTCACGTCCACCACAGAGACAACTCGAGCAAATCCTTACACACTTTCACCAAAGGCCCACATCATGCATAAACATCCTTCAACAAGCAAAGCATTTATCTGACTCTACACCACTAAGAAGCCCGACCTCATAAATTATTACTAAACCAAAAAACTCATTTGGAAGCTCAAATGAGAGAATATAAAAAACAAAGAGTATCTGTAAGTCATAATGGCCTTCTTTCCCACCTGATCTTTTTTTGATAAGTTATTTCCACGGGAGAAGCATTATAACTTTTAAGTAGGAAAGAATAAATTGACTTGATAGTGAATTTACTCTCTTAGTGTCAACAAGACTGAGCGATCCACCAAAACTAAAGTTGTACAAAAGCTGTTGCGGAAGAATGCGAATCTTGATCTATCGGAACCATGGAGTCGCAGGCAGTGAGTCGGGAGTCAAAACTATATGATCAAAACATGTTATCAATGACATAACATTGAATATGATACAGTGAAAACACTTTTTTGCTTGTCTATTTTACAAACGGCAGCTAGCTAACATCTTTAACGAATATGGTGAAATTTCAGGTTAAACACTTCCAAAAAGTCTATAATACGAGATAGACTAAGCTGGGGGCTGGCTAAGGCATTGTTCGATTCAGCTAAAGAATCAAAACCAAGAACCGTTCCTAAGAACTACAAAACCAAAACCATCAGGCTTTACCAAGATGTCGAGGCATAAAAAAGCTTCAAAGTTAAAAATTGGATTAAACATGAAAGTATCCTCTAACAAAAAGTACTAGCCAGCTACATAAAATTTCAAACAAAATCTATGTGTCTTTAAAGAGGTATTTTTCTCGGCGGTTTGTAGCGACAAAATTGGATCAACGGAGTTTCGAGCATGAGCGAGTGCTATTAAGCAGTCCACAAAACCAAATGCATAATAACTCATAATGATTCTCATAGACAAAAGGAGTTTCTTCATAATCATACCCGATTATATTTGTAATTTTTTTCCATGCCTAATTTCTCATTATAAAAATAACAAAAGAAAATAAATCTTCAGGTAATTGAAGGAAGTGGAAGCATATTACTAACCAATGTTAAATGGCAAGATCTAGCGCATGTAACTACAGAAGCATGAGTGCACTCCACATAAAAGTTTTAGCAGAGATTAGCCAACAATGTACCTAACACTCAAAATGCATAATTTTTTTTTTTTTTGATAGGCAAAGCCTTACAGCGCGGTATAGTCGAAGAACCAATTGCAAATACCTAAGACAAAAACACATTTTCTATACTTGATGAGAGAGATAAAACTCCATTATGGCATTTTAAAATAGAGTGTTCATAAAATGCTACTCTACATCATTTTCGAATTATGATTCAATTGGTTAAAGCATGCCATGTATCAGAGTGGAAACTACAAGTTGGAGAACCATTAGTCCCGATGAATCTAATGAATACATTTTGTATGATAACAATATACTTGATCTAAAATTAGACATAGAAGCTTTGTATATTGGATAAAGTAACAATGCTTCAAAACTTTGCAGATGATGGTCCATCTGGCCCTCCCAACAAATTGATAGTTTAGTTAGTTATACATTAATAATGGCTAAAATTAGAAATAATCTAAAACTAATCCTTATTGTAGAACATGGAGAGGCAATTACAACAATAATGACAAAATCACAGATACCAAATGAGTCTACGACACCTCACAGAATATCATTCACAAGCTAAAACAAAAAATAACCTTCCATCACTATGGATGCTCCTCATACTTCTGTTGAGTATTAACTAATTGTAAAAAGAGAGAAAGAAAGAAGAAGAAGAAGAAACCAGTCCAACCTCACCCACTCATCAGATTCACAGAGTTTCCATCTCAATATCAAGTTCTCTTGGAAAATCAAGAAATATTGAGAAGTTAAAGATAAAGAGGCTAAATAAACTAAAAAACAAAGAATGTTACAGTTAAACCATGTGTGGTTGCCAAGAAGATGGAGTTCAATAAAAAGCAACAGAATTTTTTATATTTAATGTTCTCTTCTTCTTCAAGTTTAGAAAAAGGGAAATAGCAATCTGCCACCAATTGGTCAATTTGTTTAGTAGATTGGCAAAGTGGAATGAGAAAAATAAAGGATCCCCAAAACTCTGAACGGATCTTTCTATATCCACCACCAAAGAAAATATCAGGGTTAGAAAAGGTATAACAAGACTACGTTTATTTCCCTCAGTTTATAATTCAGTATCATTTCAGGACGATCTCGATGAAGTAGGAAGATACAGGCACGCTAGCAAGAAAAACCTTTAACCAAACCATCCAACAGCAATTATTGAAATTTTGGAATTGATGAAAATAAGAGAAGCAAAGCAACACAAGATTTTCCACGTCAGACCAGACACTCCACTCAACCAACCGCAAATCCACTACTCAACCTCAAAATGTCACTTCATGAAATTCTTCATATAAGTTTTCAAACTCAATGTGCTGTAAAATTTGCAAATTTTCTCAATGCCAACAGGAAAAAAACAAACTAGCGACGCTCTTCAGTTTCTTTACCATGACAGATCAAATAACAAATAAAAAGCCAAACTTGATCCTCATCCTCGCTCTCAGTTTCCCGCCAAGCAAACTCACCCGAACTTGAAAAGAGGAAAATTGAATCAGAACGGAGGAATTCTGGAATGGAGGAGAAAGTGATCTTGCTTGCGGAAAGTGAATGGGATTGAGTGAAGGCGAGGCGGATTGAGGAATGCTGAGCCAAATCTAGGCCAACCCTAAATCAGGGAGGTACAGGGAGGAGAGAGAACAGGGCTTGAGCAGCTGCCTCCATGGATGATCGTGCGTAAGCTTCAAAACCAGTTAATTAGTGAGGACGTAATCAGGAGAATATCCTTTATAAGCGTGTAGTGAAGTACAACATTTGGCATTTTCAATCAGATCTTCAGAACTTTTTACAAGAATATTCACGTTTTATAAATATTTGGATTCAAAGCATTTGTATAACCTAAATACACATCAAATCAGATCTATTTGATTCATTTTCAAATACATATTTTTTTCTTTTAACAACAAAATTGTTTTGAACAAATTTCTTGATTAGTGTTTTCTGTGTTTTTTTAAAATAATAAAAAAAGTGTATCTCTTTTTCTTATTTTATATTTATAAAACGTTTTCAAAAATAATAGTCGAACAAGTCCTTAACATTTCTACATTTTTTTTCTTTTAAGTTTACCTCTCATTTTGAACAAAATTACCCTTCATTCATTCCACGTATTTACATTATCTCCTAAAAATAACTGGTTATTTTTTCAAAAAAAAAAAAAGAGTTTTGTTAAATTCATATCAAAAATTTGAAAGATTGTCAAATTTCTAAAATTGGGTTTTCTAAAGGTCTATTATTAAACACGTGTCTCTTTGTTTTTTATAATATAAATCCCGATTTTCAAAAAATAGTAATCAAACTAATTATTAACATTTTTCCTACGTTTTCTTGAAAAATTATCTTTAGACAAAATTACCCTTCATTCATTTCATTTATTTACAATATCTTTTAAAAATAAGTGGTTGTTTTTTCAAAAAAAAAAATTAGTTTTGTTAACATAAGACCAAAATTTTGATGGATTATCAAATTTCTAAAATTTGGTTTTTTAAAGGTCTTTTAAACAAATCCTTGTATTTTACGGATGATATATGATGCATTTTTATCATGTGGATATAAGACGTATAATTCATACCAATAGCCCCAAAGGGAAATTCAAACCAATCGATATTATATATGAGTCGTGATCAGATGGTCAGGCTACCCTTATGATCGATTAGAGGGAGTAATTTCCACACTTAGTATATAATTTTGCAAAAGAGAGATTAGGTCTATTTATATAAGATTAAAAAAAGGTTGATACTCACACAACATTAGAATTTCATTTTAGATGATATGTGACCCAATACACTTAATGTAATATAAAGATAAAACAAATTTAATAATTTTTTTAGAAAAGTAATTAATTTAAATATTGGTATTTTTATTTGTATTGTAAGAATAATTTTGCACATTATATAGAAAGTACAATTGAGACATTATTTAATCTATTACAAAGACCTAACTTCAAAATGCATTTATAAATGATAATAATTTAAAATGATAATCATTTTACCATATGAGTTAAAGCATGTTGGGCGAGATATATCTATCACATGAAAGTATAATAGAACGAAATGAAACATGTAATTTTTATTATTTGGATCGTGTGCAAATAATAAATATGCTCAATATTTTAGTTTTCTAAAAATTATTGAAATATATTGTCTAGCATTTCTATTTAAAATAAACTTTTGAAAAAATAAAAATAAACTAAAATTTGTTTAATTAAGTAATATTTAGCATTTCGGTTCATGAATCAACTAAAAGAAAGTTACTAATGTAATATAAGTATAAACTATTTTAATTGATATGTCTAAGTCAGTTGATAGAACATTTAAAGTTTAAAATAAGTATGAAAGAGGTCTCATATTCGAAGGGGTCTACTACCTTTAATTGCCAATAAGATATAGGTATAAGGATCGAAGGGGTCCAAGGTTTGAGTTATAGTGATGATAAATGTGTGATAAACATAACAAAATACTATTTAATGTAAAGTGAATATATGTGAAAGATAAAACAAGAATGAGAAAATATACACTTCAATAAAACACAAAATATAAACTAATTGGAATTATTTATTTTTATTTAGACAAAAAAGGTTTGCACCATGTTATATTTCCTAATTCACAAAACTTAGATTCTTAGAATCTCGATAACCTAAAACTAACCAAAGCCGCCACTCCTCTCTCTCTCTTTTTTTTTTTTTTTTTTTGCTAGGCGCTTTTTTCCTTAAGAAAGAGATTATTTTGGCCTTAAATAAATCCATTTACATATATATTTATCATTTTATTATCAATATAATTATTATTTCTGAATCTAAGTTTTACTTTTTTTATTTTATGTCGTCAACTTCTTGTAACGTGTAGTTAAGTCGTGTAGTATTCTGATGATGAAGCCCGATTCGAATAGTAAAACGTATTCGATCGATTCAACAAATATATCAGATTATAATAAATGATATGTTACATGCTTCAGATATTATGTATTATAATAATGATATAATTATCAAATATATGGATTTTAAGTTGATTATTTATGCTATTAACCGAATATTATGTAATCCTCTAAATTTTTTATCAAACTTGATTATATATTTGTATGGAATGTAGTACGAGTTTAAATCAATAAAACTATTTATCTTTTCAAAAAATAAGACACTTTAGTCTTAAAAGTAGCATATTCGGGGGAGAATAACTTGGTTATGACACGTCATGTTATAACTTATTTTATATTATTCACATGTTAATTCACCTAAGCGAATGGTAGGTTATAATTAGAACTTATTATTAAAAAAACATATGTAAAAATTAAAGCTTATTTTGCTGCAATTAAAATATAAGACTAAAACTAAGCCTTTGTTTCTTAACAGTTCTTTAGATGTCACAGTGTTGTTATTATAAATAAAAAATATTATAGATTTACAGGTGATACGTTATGAACTATTCCCAATTATTCCATAAAGGTGCTTTCTAAGTCTAATGATTTTCAAGATTGTAAAAAAAAAAAAAAAGAAAAAGTCACCACACATATTCATTTCAGAGTTAAATAAAATCTTTCGAATTACTTGCGTTTTCACTACGAATACAATAGGGTTTCCAACGGGTGAAATTTGAGCCGTCAACTCGAATAAGTGAAATTTCGTGACCGGTTCGGGGTGGGATTGTATTATTTTAAGATTCACAACTCAGTCAACGAGCATGTATTAGGCGGGTTTAACTAGCCTAGAGCGGGTTTAATAAGTATAATAATTAAAACCATATACATATATTTTAAATTTTAACCCCCTTTCTCTTATTTGAAATTTAATGTATAAACTAAATTATACCTATATTTGACTTATATAATAAACTTTTAATAAAATACATATAATATATTTTAAAATAATAACATAAGAATAAGGGGTCGGGCCTATCAAAGCGAACCTAAGGGTGGAGCAAATCCTAACTAGTCACTTATCAATTAGGTTGGGGCTCAAATGAAGGCACGTATGGCCCGGTCGGGCTCAGAGCGAGGCACTAGGGCTGAATTGCGACCTGTATAATTGACGTATCGTAACAATTAAAGCGAACATTGTTTAAAAGGGGTGATGAGTCGCAAGGAGTGGATCTAAAAGAATAAGATGTCGATATCAGGTGTATTAATGATTAACTGATCTGTTGCCACCGTGCATGTGGTTTTAAACATTTGTAATTTAATATAAGAAATAAAGTTTGACGATAAGTAATGAGGCAACTATTTACCGATCAGAAAAATGTTAAAAAGTAAACTTACATATTATTTACAACTTCCTTTGCACTAAATTATTCTTGAAACTGCCAGTGATCACACTTATCCATCCATAACCATGTTGCAAATACAAGTAGAGTGTATGATTCCACATAATCTCATTACTTAACAACAAAAACACAATATTATTACCCACAATTTTGATTTCAGACAAACAACAAAAAAAAGGAAACTATCATTTGGGCCTTTGACACTTATTATCAATCTTGTTCTAGAATTTGACTAGAAAGCGATGTGGGATATATTAAATAAATATTAGATAAATAGTAGACAATAATATTTGAGGTTTTCAACCAATAGAATATGAAATTTGATGGAGGTAATATATGCCTCACATATATATATTTGACAAATGAGAAAATTCATTAATTCATAACAATAATATAATTTATATTTAGACACATAAATCAAAATGATAAAATAGAATGACCACGATTTATAATTTAATAGTAAAAAAAAAAAAGGTTTAAAACTAACATAATCGATAATGTAAGATGTTTAGAATATTCGAGATTTTAGATATATAATGATGTAATAATTAGACCAAAATTAAAACGAGGCAAAGATTAGAAATGATAGAAAGTTGGCTTCCCTTGTACCCAGCAAAAGGCATCACATGCCATGAAGGGAAGCTTTTTGTCATACCCACCCACAAACAAAAAACACAAAAAAAAAATAAAAAAAAATCAATTATTTGGTCAACGCAAAAGTCAACCTTTTTAGTTAACCTCAAATATGTCTTATATTATCTCTCATTGATTCACTATGAGTCATAACAATTAGTCAAATTCATTTCATCAAATCATAACTTATTGTAATAGAGACACAAAAAAAAAAAAAGGAAAAAAAAAAAAAAAGAGAAAGAGAAAACCCCCAAATTGAGCATTGGATAAAAATTAGTTATTTCAAAAAAATTATTAATATAGGTTAAAAACTAAAATAATGTTAAAATTAGCACATTCCAATAGTAGAACATGGATTGACTAGGATATTGAATTTAAAAAAATAATATCATAAGTACCATGATCACTAACAATAATATTAATTTGAAAAATTTAAAATACATATTAATTTGAATATTATTTTTATTTTAAATACTCATTTTAATATATATATTTTTAATAACCTAAATATATCCGAAACACTTCAATTTTGTCGTCTTAAAAAAAAAAAAAAAAAAAAATCCCTTATTTTGCCATTAAAATAGAAGGCGGCCAATCCCAAAAAGATAAAAAGGCCATGATTTTAGCGGAATTAAGCCCTAAATATTAGCAGAGTTTTGTGGGACCCTTCAAGACCTCTTTCTCTCTCTACCTGCGAAGAATCTCCACGGCGACAGCTCCAAGGCAAAGAATCAGCCATCGTCCTCACTCTGCCTCTCTCTGGCACTTTCTCTACACAGTTCCATCCCGTCCGATCAGTCAATGTGGGTTCGTCTCGGTTCTATTCTACTCCGCTGACCTAATTTTGCTATCGCTTTCGATCCAATTGTAGGTGATTGTTCTGGAAAAACCCTAGGTTTATTTTTATTTTTAATTGGGGCCCGACTAGGGTTTCTGAATTATCGGAGGAGGAGAATGTTTAGGGTTCAGGGTGTCTTGCGGTTTAAAGACACTGTTTTAGGGTTTCAGGTTTGGAGTTTTTGGTTTTGTTGGTGTTGGTGATTTTGCAGTTAGGTTTGGTTTAGGCTTTGTTTAGTTGCGAAAGTATGTTAAAAGGAAAAGAGTTGTTTCTAGAACACATGGGTTTGAATTTTTCTTATTTTCTTGGCCGCCAAACGTAGGGTTGGTTTTTGCTTGTTCTAGTGGTCAACTCTGTGCTACTGTTTTATCTCAATTTTGATGACTTCAGATTATAGTTATTACTGTTTGATAAAATGTGCTTAGGCATTGAGGTCAATGAAAGGGTTTAAGAACCAATGGTTAAAGATTGTGTTTAGTTGCATGGAATCAGGGCCGGGATTGGGATTTGAGGCCCCATAATTAGGCTGGTGCTAGTCTGGTTGTTTCATGTACTAATTCGAATTTGAATTCCACAATGCATGTGCATAAATAAATTTCAACAAGTGAAAGCAACATTTTGAATACCACAGAATTGGACTGGATCATATTTTTGTTTTATCAGTCAATAGAATTGGAACGGATCATGGATCTCATTGATTTGTCGGGATGCTTTTCAGTTTGCTTTACTTTAAGGTTATTAATATTCTTGAATACTTATGACAGGCCCAGCTTCAAAAGTAATTGCCTGAGATTTTGTCGCAAGTTGTTTGAGAAAAGATGAACTTCTACACATTATTTTGAGTAATGGCTGGAAATATGAGTTTAGGGTGTCTTCAGGCCTCCTGAGGAAGCTGGTTTTTCACAAGGAGTTATCAAATGGACAGAGGGTAACTATCAAAATGCCAGTTTGGATGGAATCTGGAAGCTTCAGAGAGGGAGGGTGGGGAGGGCCGTGCATTTAGTTCTGGAGACTAGTATATCCCGGGAATGCTACATCGGCGTGGGGACCTAGCCATTGTCACAATGTCTAATGTTGGAACAAAATTACACTGGGGGGAACAGAAGTGCTCTAAGTTAG